>VBSM01002035.1:13809247-13847933 GCA_008086735.1 Cheirogaleus medius
CTGCAGAGACACTCTGTCTGGCGCTGTTTCTCGTCCGCCATCTTGCTCTGCCCCCCGATGTATATGTTTAATATACAGAAACCTTAAACCATATGATAAATGTATGCTAATGATCAGACATACATATGATGATGTAGTGACATAGAACAGCAGTCGTCCCAAGGCCTTGTGCATTCTGACACTGCACGGGAATTGGCAGCAGATGCCCTGTCACTATTCACATCAAGGGACCTTTTCTGGGCCCTCTTGATGTTTTTGGATAGTGCACAGATATGCTTAACATGTGTCTACAGCCTTCGAGAGAATTTAAGGGACTATAAGTTTAGATGAGAAAAATATGATGTCTTTGATTTTTACTAATCTCTAACCGAAATTTATTATCTTCTTAACTTACAAGTGCAGGTGATAAGCCCAGCAGTGCCTGTGACTTTGTCACCAGCAGACACCACTGATACTTTCCCATCACGCCATAGTTAGTGCAGGTATCTTCTCAATACTGATGAGTATGGTGGCTATAGACTCAGATGAAGCTTGTCATTTAATGCACTGATGAAGAAACACCTCTATTTCTGCATCACAAATTTGTGTTTTAAACATTTTGAAAACTGAGTTTTAATATAAATGGTTTTTTCTTATGTGTTTTCTTTTTTTCATTAAGAACATCACTCCGAGTAGTGTTCTGTGGGTCATGGGGTTCCAGAGCAGCCCGTGGCATGCCATCCCCCAAAACTCTAAAAACCCACATCCTAAAGGCATATCATAGCATAATAATAATAATGTGGATGAAATGATTAATTACCTAATATTTTCCTAAATACCTTTCAGGAGAAAAAAAAAATATTGGTAGCGTAGTGATTTTATGTGTGTATTTAACCACTTCGGTCCGGCGCTCACCGCCGCGAAGCCTCGGCCACAGCCGGCACTCACAGTCCGCACGGCAGCGTGTGCTGCGCATTGACGACGCATCCGTTTCGCTCTTGTGTGATGAGGAAAGCTTTAAAGCACTGAAACCTTGTTTGACTTTACAGGCAGCTTTCCTTGTGATGTAAATCAGAATAGGTAACATAGACATATATGTTTTCATTACGTTATTTTTAAATGTTCACAATTTTATTTTGATAAATGAAAAATTAGAAAAGTCATATCACGGCTGTCGGCTAAAGTCGCTGTGCGCGTTCATCTGTGGCTGATGACTACAGTCGACGCTGGTACCGAAGTGGTTAAGAGAGAAAGAAACGTTAAATGTCCTAGTACTCAGAATACTTCAAATTACTGTAGAAAAATCCTTATCTCGAGAGTAATATGTGGACTTCTATTAACTGCCCTGATTCCTCAACTTCAAAGTTTCATTTCAATGACTACCAACCCCAAATGTGTGAGGAATCAAGTGCTTTCCGTCACACTTGGGGGTCTGTGGGGACAGGCGGCTTCAGGTTCTGAGCCCTGCACGGCGGGGAGCCTCCAGTGGTGAGGGCGCCTGGCTCGTCCACTCCGGCTGGGACCGTGGTGAGCCAGGTGGGCGTCTGTCCCTTACTGGCGCCAGCTGGCTGTCATAGCAGTGCCTGATTGGCGGGCTGGCGTGCAGAAGCCTGGGAGCGGTCCTCACGCGGCCTGACACATCACTGGCTTCTGGGAGGCATGAGTGCATGTTATTCTGTGTCCTGATTTCCTTGTACAAAGATGAATGAGGAGAAAGACATTGAGAGACATTTTGTGTCTGGGTCCCAGAGTGTTCAAAGAAATGGACTCAGTGGGAGATTTCATATAAAAACACAGATTTTTGGCTTCTCTTAACACATGGAAGACAGGGTAACCACAGCATGGGCCCCTCCCCAACACAAAGATCAAAGAAGCCAAGAAGTGGCCGTCGTCTTACGATGGGACAGAAGGAAGCTCTGTTGTTTGATGCAGACTCCAGACTGGCTAAACTCCCTTACCTGGTATGACCCGTCTGGCCTTCACAAGCCTTTGAGTTAGTGGCTTCTGAAACGGATTATTTCTATGTTCCTTTTGTATTCTAACACGGTAATTTTAAAGATATAGGGGAAAAGTCCTGGTGCTGGACTTGATGAGGGACATTAGAAAATCACTTGATTCTGAAGTTGGTGACCACTTAAACTTTTAGGGGGTTCAGGTGGTGTTTTTGCATCTCAGGCTAGGAGAAGCCCTGCTGCAGTCTCCTCATGTTTGTTACTGTTTGTCATGAATCAAATTGGAGGGTCACCTCCTACAGACTCACTACAGGACCTGTGGGTGTCTGTGGGCAAATGTGAGGCAAGGAGATGTGCCCTTGAAGGATGCTGATACGAGGGATCATTTTTCTTGGCCTCAGATGTCAGCAGTGGGGAATTCTACATTAGACCCTCCCCGACTTTTTACCGAGGAAGCTTTCCAACATGAGAGAGGAGACTCAGTCGTCATCCCTTCCTTTCTACAGGAGGGCGGGGAGGTTGATGACAACTTGCTAAGCATTATCTCACCATAGTTCTCTGTTCCCCCAGTGAAAAGCTGGGATCTGGCTGTATCAGTTGGTATCTCTGAGTGCCGTTTGGGGTTGATAGAGTTAAAGATTTATTCAGACGCAGGTTCCTAACACTCATTCCAGCTTTTGGCTCTGTAACTACAGAAACCACTTCAGCAGCAGCAAATAGTATTAGCTCTAAGCTTGTTAGGGATCTTGCAGACTCATTCATTGATTGCCTTCGATTTCCAGGACATCTTGGATATAGAATTAAAAAGACTTTAGTTAAGCCAATTAACTTTTGTGGCGCCTGGGCAGCTAACATCGTGTGCTAGAGAAGGTCATTGATGTTATTCAAATAGCAGTTTTATTTGAGCTGGGATTAAGGAAATCAGACAAAAGGTCTAAGAATTGTTTATGTGTTCCTTTCCGTGCTGCAGTATCTTGGCCTTTCCCATCTGAGTCTGACCATAATCACTCATACAAATGAGTGGGCCGTGTTGTCCTTTCTGTAGATGTGGCTTGATTGCACCAGCTCTCGAGTATCCATCTTGTAAATTGTTCCCAGTCAAGTTTTAATCTGAGGTTTCCTCTAGCTACGGTTTATCAAGCTTTTAAAGTATGGCAGTTAAGAGCATGGACTCCGGAGCCAGGCTGCCTGGGTTCAAATCCTGGCTCCCACGATGATTTAAGCTCCTGTAGTAGTGATTTAGAGCCTGGGGTGCCCCCCGCCCACAACCCGCCATGGGTTCCGTTTCCCAGGCCCTCTTATGCCAGCCTGGGCTGTAAGGCTAGGTATTGCCAGTGGACTGTGAACTGATGAATGTCACCTCCAGGCTAAGGAGTTCAAGAAGCAGGTTCACCTTCTCCACTCCCTCTCCCCCGTCTGCTGGCTGAATGCAGAAGACAGCAAGGTCTGAGGGCAGAGCAAAGCCACAGAATGGGAGATCCTGGGTCCCTGAAGCACTATGTGGAAGGCTCTCTGATGACAAGGGCCTCTCTCTTGGGAGGGTTATGTGAACAAGAAATAAACTTTTATTGTGTTAAGCCACTGAGGTTTTTATTATAATGGCCAGTGCTCTCTTAACTAGTAAGCCCCTTGCTAGTGGTGTAACCTTGGGTAAGTTACTTGATCTCTCTGTGCCTCAGTTTCCTAACCTGTAAAATGGAGGAAGTAATATCTATCTGTCCTGAAGGAAGGGCTCAGGAAATGCTGGCTTGGCTACTATTATGAATAATAAATGGTTATTGTGGTCATTCCTTCTGATCTTGGAGCAGGAAAGATGAATTATTTTTAACTTGGAACATGAGAAGAATGTGTTTCAAAAAAGTAGGCTGCAGAAAGCAATCTGTTATTAAGCAGGGCAGACTTCGTATGGTAGCATTTTATTATTTGCATTTTGGCTATAGTTAAGTTTGTTGGTGTACATAAAAGACATTCATAAATGCACACAATGAGATTTTTCTTCTCTACACACGTGGACCTGTTATGTGGGTGGGGAGGATGTATGCACAGCATAAATATTCTTGTTTCAGAGCCTCAGATCCCCATGCAGTAGTCCAGAGGATACTCAGGAATTGAAGTTTTTTGTAAGTACTGAGACCATTTGATTGAGTTCTGTGGACAGATGAATTCCCCAGTTTTAAAGCAGCGTGTGATGCCACCATACTAGGGCAGGGTGGCTGTGTCAACAGCTGTTTAGTAGCTTAGCGCTGACTTCATTTCCCTCAGATACAACAGGGATATCATACAGCATTCACACTCGGTTTTATCACCACACAGCTAAAATTTATCAGAGGCATTTGTCCAGTTGACTGTGTTGAACAGTAAAAGCTTATGAGACTTATCAAGACTTTTAAAAAAGAGTATAGACAGTAAAACAGGGAGAGGAGAGATAGCCATCTTTTAATTCTGGACCTGACAATCCGGGAGTAGCAGAAATCTGTCAGAGACCACCCACCGCGGAGCCAGCTGCGCTGGAGGCGGTCCCTGGAACTCTGGGCGTTGGTCGGGCTCTCTAAACAGCTAGCTGGAGCAGGGCTCCGGGGACCTGGGGCCCAGACCGTTTTGTGGCAGTGCTGTCTGGAGGTGGGTGCCAGAAGGCAGCGTGAGAAGTCATTGGCCCACACCACCCATTTCCCTTAGCTGGAAGTTCTCAAAAACATGCTGAGGAATGCAGCCTGCAGTGCTGGCCTGCCCATGCTCCTCACCCCCAGAGCAGGCGCTGCAGTTCCTCACGCGGCTGCCCGGCCACAGCCCTGCGGAAGGCTGCTGCCTGCCTCCTCTGTGCCCCCTCTTTGGGTTGCAGTCCAGGGCCCCGTCCTCCCTCTCTCCTCATTCTGAAATGGGGTCTCTTGTTTTGATGCGAATTGTTTCTTGTTCTTGTACTAGCTATGACAGAATATTGCATTCTTCAAGGATTGTCCTCAAATGTAACTAGATTTGGGAGAGCACAACATTAACAGTGGGTATTTTTGACCTTGGAGACACTTGATTGGAATACCTTTGTGAAACAGAATTATTCACGCAATATGGCACTTTTCATTTTCAAGGAGAAAAATATTCTTCTGTGACCGAGAGTTCCATGAAGTCAGTTAGTTTTGTTGTTATGGTTAAGAAGAAGTGTTCCTAACGTCCGCTTAAACGATTTGGAAATACATTTACTTGGAAACACATAATTACTTTGGAGTGTTGTGCTTTGAAATGATACTTTTCCATGCAATAACTGAGTTGAGAGGAATACTGCGTACATTTATGTCCTCATAAGAAAATGACACTGCCTATAAGGAGAAACCCCAAATTATAGATGATCAGCTTTTATTGCAACATCTTTAGTAACATATCTAAAACTGGCATCCCCCACATATAAATACAGACTTCAAACAACCAATTTTTTTTATTTCATCATATATGGGGGTACAAATATTGTTAAGGTTACATATATTGCCCTTGCTACCCCTCCTGCCCTGCCGTGTCAGAGGTTCAAGCGTGTCCATCCTCCAGGTGGTGCGCATCGCACTCCTTATGTAAGTATACACCCATCCCCTCCTCCCCCCTCCCACCTGCCCACCACCCGATACAATTTTTTTTTTTGACATTTTGGTTACATTTTATATCATTGCCTCTCCCTAAGAAGGGTTAGAGGTATGCCCATCCGCTCCACAATGCTCACCACATCCCTCAGATGTGGGTCTACCGCCCCCCCCTGAATCCCTGGTGAACACTACCACCATTTGAGCACCATAGTTTTAATCAGTCAGTACCAATTTGATGGCGAGTACATGTGGAGCCCATTTTCCTGATCTTGTGTCGCCTCACTTTGGATAATGGGCTTAAGCTTAATCCAGGATAGTATAAGCGGTGCTAGCTCCTGTCGTTTCTTAGAATTGAATAATATTCCATTGTGAGCACATACCAAATTTTGATTATCCACTCATGAATTGACGGGCACTTGGGTAAGCAACCAAGTTTTGGTAGAGAAGAGAGCCGTCGCCAAAGAGTTCCTGTTGAAGACCCTTGGAGTCTTGATGTTACTACCAAGAGTGACAATGGGGGCTATTGGTCTGTTAGGTTGTGAATGTTGGTTGAGAGTTTCTTCTTGTTTTGAGGCAAGAAAATGGCCTTTTTCAGAAGTTTTAGAACAAATGTCGAGATTTATTACTGCCTCTGCCATCACCATCGCCAATGTTTGAGGCCTTTACTCTGTGTTCAGCAAATTGCTGGGTACTTTACACACTTCACCTCATTTGATCATTCCAAGACCAGTATGAGGTCTGGTATCCACTTCACCATGAAGGAAAGGAGGCTGGTGAGGTCCAGTCAACTGTCACATAGCTGGTACCTGGTGATGCGAGAACTTGGATGTGCTACATCTGGCTGGGGCATCCCTGGCCCTAGCAGCATGCCACACTGCCTAGCAAGCACGTATCAGTGGTCCTCCTGTGATTTGAGCCTTGGCCAGTAATTCTAAGCCAAGCAGGATGCTGCACCAGGCTCCAAATCAGTAGCACAGCAGCAAACTGGATGCAGATTCTTTCCCACCCCACCCATCCTGGTCAGCTGTCTTCACCAGGAATAAGGCAGAGAAGGCAGAGCAGGAACTATGTCACTCCATCCCCACTGGAGGGACATGAGGTAAGCTTTTACAGCTTATGTGCAACCTAGAGAGACTGTCCCCTCCCTTTCTTCTCTCCTCACCCACCTCCCCTTGCTGCCTGTTTCCATCAAGTCTTGTCACAGATGTCCTGCCTGTACTTACCACAGCCACCTCATAATGACTCATGACCATCTCATTACATTGATAGGGTCCTTCGCAGACTACATCTCCCAGGAGGCAGGGAATGATACGTGCTACACAGGCATCCCCTTTTCTTGGAGCTTTGGCTGATCTGTCATTTTACAACCCTCCCCGTGATCCTCCTTCTCCCTGGTGACTGTGATGACCCATCCTTCCTGAGCCTGGACAGAACTCCCTGGCACATCTGGCGGAAGTGACTACCTGCTCTGCGATGGTGCTCTGGAGAGAGGCCACTCAGACCAGGTGTGTGCGATATGAGCATTCAGGTTTCCATAGAACCAATCCATGCAGCTCTGTTCCAACTTGTTTTTAAATAAAATGAACCAAAAATAAGCCACCTTATACCCCAAGGGAACTGCATGTATTTGCCAACACATCCCCTCTCCACCCTGCAGCCTGGCACATGGTAGACGATGTGTAAATATTTATTGAATGAAGGAAAATAGCAGCAATTTCAGTTTAAGTTCATTTTTTGTGTTGGCATAATCCCTACTTAAATGATTGGTTTAATGAGTTTATCTCTTACACTGTGGCTATTTTAGAGCTTGAAGGAATGAGTCTAAGACACAAAACTGAACCTTAGGATGGGAATGTGAGATGTCTTCTATTCTTATGTAGCAAAGCATTCTGCGCTTTGACTGTCTCGAGGTTGCTTTCCCAGTGTCAGGGTTTACGTGGGGATCTGGGTGAGGGGATTTCAAGGGATGTGCCCGCGGCGCGGGAGAAGGGTGGAGAAGCAGGCTGGCTGCTCTGGAGGCGTGGGCTTGGAGGCAAACGCTGCGGATTCTCACTTGGGGATGGGCAGGTCCTTGCTGTGCCATCTTCTTCTCGGACCTTCTGTCTATCCTCATGTGATGATTTAATCATGCCAACCCTAGAGATGTAATTTTAGTTTTCGAGAGGAAACTTAGCCAAGAGGCCATGTTAAAACACACCCGCTCTTTGGCTAATGGTACTTTCTGCATCTATCCTCTGCAGAGGATATTTATTTTTGTCTTGGTGCCAAGCGCACCCAGAGCCCCCTTTTCCATGTTTGGCTTTTATGCTAATTCATCATGACTGGAGAGAAGTCTCCTGACTTGAGCTCCCTTTCTGGGGGCTGTTCTAGGTGACTCACTTCTAGATACACCGTTATCACGTAGGAAAAAAAAATGACCCAAATGTATGAACAGCATTAAGTGTTCTGACAGTGAAGTAGTGCTTTCCTCTTCCTGGTGTTTGTGTGAAATGATCTGGCAAAATAGATGCTGCAGAAATAATGCATTTCTGTGTCTCCCTTCTCAAATGATGAATGTTCTTGGCTCATCACAGGATTTCTTGCCAAATGCTGATTCTGCTAACAGAAGGAAAGGAAGCTTCAGAGGTTCTTTTGTGGCAGAGGGAATATAAAGTTTCTCAGGCTTGCCTTCCTTCTGTGCTCTTGTGAAGGGCTGTGCTCTGCCCAGACCCTGGTCTTGACTAAAGCCACAGGCTGCTTTGCTCTCAGGCACCTAGGGCCACTGCACCAAGCCAGAGGGAGGCACAGTGAAGAGCAACAATGTCATCCACCTGCTGGAGTTTGTTACATTAAGAGCTTCAGTTCAGGAGGGCCAGAGCATGACAACACAACACCTACTAGAATCCTCTGTAGCAGAAATGCCAAGAGTGCTAGGATTTGGGATGGCCTGTTACATGCAGGCACCATGCCAGGGGCATTCACAGATGTCCTCCCAGTAAGACTGCGGAGCAGCCCTGGAGGAAGGTCGTCATTGTCCCCTGGTGTTCTGCACGCGGACACTGAGGCCCAGGAGGGTAAAGGACTTCCTTCAAGTGACATGGCCGGCTGGCCCAAACCATCAGACCTCTTGATGTCTCTGGGCGAGCCCCACCTCTCATTCCTCTGCCTCCTCTGTCCCCTCCTCATAGTTCTCTCCCATGTTCTGACAACTCCAGCCTCAGAACTCCTTTTCCTCATCCAGTTTTGTTTTCCCCCAGCCCCCCAGCTCCATTCTGCACACTGAGGTTGTTCAAAAGCACCCACCTAGCCATGATCCCTCCTGCCCCTAAACCTTTCACTGGTGCAGCCGTCGCCCGTCTCTGCACCCCGCCTGCATATCCAAATCGGGATGAGGCCCAGACTCCCAGCGCTAGCACGCCACCCTCCATGACCTGGCCTGAGCTCCCCTCATGGCCTCAGCTCTCACCCACGTCGCCTACCTTGGTCATTCATGCCTGGCACGCAGTTCCTTGAGGCTGGCAGCCTCTTGTCTCTGGACCTTCATACTTGCTGCTCCCTCTGCCTGGCACCCTCAGCCCCTATTGCATCTCCCACCTTCCTGACCTAGACATCCTTAAAGGGTCCGGCAAGGCGGGAGTCCCTGCCTTGACTGCCCCCACCTGGGTACTTACCATCTTCTTTGTCTGTTTACTCGTCAGAACATCTTGACCATTAGACCACTCGCTAGCTTAAACTCTGCTTTGCTCATCATTATGTGTCTCTGGTACGCCACCAGAGACACCAAGTATAGTTTGCAGAACAAATAAATGGAGGGCTAGAGACAGGATTAAAGCCAGACTGGCTCACATCTTTGATCTGGTGGCACAGCCATCTCCTGCATGTGTGTTTTCCTTTCTGCCTTTCTTTTGTGTGTTTACAGGGAGCTGCTAATACTTTCCCAACTCTTTTTCACAGTTGAAGGATGACTGTTTTTACACGAAACCAAAGTGATTTATAGTGTGGTCCTTGAAGCTACAGAAAATAAAAAGCCCCATTGTCCTCACAGCTACGTGGGGAGGCAAAGCCCAGGAGGAGGAGGAGCTTGAGGCATTTTTCCTCCAGGTCTTTCTTGGTACTTTGGAGAATAAAACCCAGTTTGTAGCCCACATATGGCCATGGAGTAGTTTCTAATTGAGCTTCTGCTTTCTTAGAAGGTTTGCTCTCTTCTGTCCAGGTATTTTTATTGTCGAGAGCTATGTCTGCTCCGCTGGAGAGCAGGCTCCATGCTCACCTCCTTCGGAGGCCCTGTGGAGGGACAGAATTGACTTCTGAGATGTCACACGTGCCTGGCTGCCTGGGGCAGCGTTGTGAACAGCTGTAGCCCTTGTTCGCTGACAGTGGCTCCGGTTTTTGGTATTTGACTCTCTTGCCAAGTGCACTGTTGGCTACAACATCAATGAAACAGGTGTTTTTATGGCCATGAAATTGGACCTCTGAAACAAGTTTGCAAATATTTAGACCATCAGTCTTCTATCCCTGTACCTCTTAATCCCTGCCTCCCCCCAGTTCAAAAGACCAAGCGGTTAGAAGTCAGACCTCGCTGGGTTTAAAACCCTCTTTCTAATCGTTTGGCATTTAGCCTTCAGCACCTGACTGACCCTCTCTGTGCTTCAGAACTCTATCCACTTGGGGATAATACCTCTCAGTGTGGTTGTGGGGATTAGACAAATTACCATGTGAAAAGCTACCAGCACCTGCTGGACCTCTGATATACATAGGACGCATCTTACTGGCTTCCTTAGACTCTGCCAGTGCAGTTCTGTTGCTAAACCACACAGATTCTAACTGGGACCACATTTCCCTAAAAGAATGAAGTGTCCAAATTCTATTCGAAATATAACTACAACTTGATATTTTCTAAATTCCGAAATAGTATGTCCGTTGTAAAAATTAGAAAATACAGGTAAGCTGCATTTTCTGTATTTTTTTGAAAAAAGAAAAAAATCATTTGTATTTGCACAACTGGTTGTGAACATTTGGCATATGTCTTTCTAGTAGGGTGTGTGGCTGCATGCATATATGTGTATAGATTAGTGACTTAAAACAATAAGTAATCAGGTACTGTCTAATATGCTATAACATACTATATGTGTGTTTCCTACATTCTTTGACACGGTGTGAGATGGCTATATGGAATTCTCTTGTACTGGTGTAGCTCACTTTACCCAGTTGCTGGACGTCAAATTGCCTGGTTTCCTGCTATAGGTACCTTTTTAATGGTTTTGATACATATCAACATTCTAAGCTGCTAAGGGCTTTCAATTAATTAATGGCTATCATTGGATTACTCTCTCTGTTCTTCAACAACTTTTGATTCCAGCAATGTTTTCTGGAAAGAGTAAGGCATTACATTATTCTGACCTGGTTCCAGCAGGCATTGACACATCTTGAAAGAAAGTGTTTTTTTGCTCATGGGGTAACTTTCCCGGGGTGGTAAGAAAGTAGCATATATTTGGCCCATTTGCAAAGAAGACGTGTTGGCATGTGGCCTGAAGAGGGAGGACTCAGGCTAGAAGAGGAATAGAACCCGTTGAACTGCGTAGTTTGTCTCTGATCTGGAATCCTCAGCTTGGCAAAGAGCTTTGTGCTGCGATTGGTTAGCGATGGTGCAGGCACAGCAGCCCCAGAGACCGACAACCCTCCGTGAAGCCAGTGCCTCCTTTCCACAGAGCAGGCTCAGAAGAAGAAGAGAGATTGCAGGAAGATCTCACTGAAAACTTGGTGGAAAGTCAGAGTTAAATAAATTGATTCCCTTCTAGATGTCTACTGAGAGAGAAACACATACAAGTAACAGAAATGGTCAGAATATTGGGGCCTGATTTAAAAATCAAAAGATTTAGGTAAAGGTTAATTGTGAATCCATTTTATTTTTCTTCATCTTAAGCCTCTAGGTCACCTTAAGTCACAGCTATTGGGCTGATATTAGTTTCATTTTGTTTTATTTGCTTCTTGAACTTTGTATTTTTGAGAGTGAATTCAGCCTTGGTATAAGCTGGGCTCTTTTGGAGCATGTCTAGCAGGCGGCAGAGAGCCCTTGGAATTTTGGGCTCCAAAGTCATTGACTTTCATTTGAACTTGGGGAAAGTTTCCAGTGACTGTCATTGGAGCTTTATTCAGACACCAGAGGATGCTGTTCACTAGAGCTGGGGTTGGGCTGGCCAGGGCCCCACATCCCAGGCCAGTCCAGTCTAACTCCCAAGGGGTGAGGAAGGTCACTCTTGGTCTTAGCTCGTTTTGTGTTGCTATAACAGAGTATCACCGACTGGGTAATTTATAAGGAAAGACATTTATTTTTCACAGTTCTGGAGGCTGGGAAGTTCAATGTCAAGGGTCCTGCATCTTGTGGGGACCGTCTTGCTGCGTTCTACGGCAGTAGCTGGAAGGGCAAGAGAGTGCGAGAGGGCCAGAGAGCAAGAGGGGCCGAACTTGCTTTTATCACAAACCCACTCTCCAGATAACTAACCTACTCCTGAGAGAATGACAGTAATCCACTCATGGGGGCAGAGCCCTCGTAACCTAGTCACCCCTTATTAGGCCCCATCTCCCAACACTGTTGCACTGGGGATTAAGTTTCCAACATGTGAACCTTGAGGGACACATTCAGACCCTAGCATCCTTATAGAACCACAGGACAATGCAGCTGCATCCTTACCTGCATCTTCCTTGCAAAATCACAATGGTTCTGTCCTTGAGTGTCTGCTGTGGGCTGCAGTGGTGACCATAAGGACTTGTCCTCACCTCCTGGGTCACACAATCTATGATGCCAGAAGAGTGCTTTGGGTGCTGGGATGGGGAGTGCAGCCTCCTTCTCTTGGAGAACCAGGACAGCCTTGGAGGGGAGGAGGGAAAGTCTAGAAGAAGGAATAATGGTTTTCTAGGTGAGATGCAAGAGAGAGGCACTCAGAGCGAACTCGTAAGATTTTTATGGATGTTTCCAGGGCATAGAGAGAAGCATGAAACTACAGCTCATGGTCTATTATAGGACTGTGCAGAGCAGTCCAGAACATCTAATAAATAATGTAGTGGATGTCCATCTTGGTCCAGACTCAGCTGGTCTAGTGAGAGCACTTTGTTTATTTCCTTGGGATCAACTTAATTCTGAGAAGCTGCAAGCCATTGGGTCTGATGTTCAGGTCTGAAGCCCCAATGCCCAGTCTGAGAATCCCTTTCCATAGTCCCACTCTGCCAGGGTTTGGTGGTGGGTGCTGAAAACTTCATGTCTGGGATCCTACCTGCTTGTATGGGTGAGAGGGGCATCTTGCTCCTAGAACCCATAGCCAGAGACCCTCAGCCTCACCGCTAGGCTCTAGGGATAGTGTTTTGGTCTTAGGGGTCTGAGGAATTCTCTCTTTACATTCAGTCCTTTCCTTAGAGCCCATCCCTCTCTCCTCAATCCCTAACCTCCTTTTGGCATACCCAGTAATATCACCTCACAGGACTTGGAAATTTGGGCAAGGAAGAGAAGGGCTTTGAGTGACACACGCACTCACACACACATTCACTCTCTCTCACACACAGACACACACACACACCCCTTCTTCCTGGAGGGAAGGAAAAACTGAGCCTCCTCCCAGTTTCCATTGCTGAAGGTATAAGATGGGGGAATGATGGGGAGAAAATACAAATTTATGTCTTAAAAATTATCCTGCCATTAAAAAGGCTTTCTGGTTTCCACTTCAGAAATGACTCTCAAGGGCCACAGAGCCAAGAACAGATGTGGTGCCCTGTTTTTCCTAAGTAGGAGCTTGGGGTGAGGGGTCGGAACTGATCCAGCATTTCCCCTCAGTAAGAGTAAATGCATAGACCTGGGATTTTTAGTTCCGCAGCCTTTTAATAACTACGTAAGTGTAATGGATTCATTTTGACGTGAAACATATTTTGTACTCCATTTGGAAGGTTCCTATTAATAGACAATATTTCTTTCTGGTAGGAACAAAATTAAGTCTTTAGTTAAATCACCTTTTGGTCTCAGGACACTTTATGCTCTTATAGAATATTGGGGACCCCCTACGGGCTTCTGTTTATGTGAGTTGGTTGTACCTATTGATATTTGCCATAGTAGAAATTAAAACCAAGAAATTTAAAAAGTAATTAATTCAAAAGGTAAAAAAAACTCATTACATGTTAGCATAAATAACATATTTTATGAAAAATAACTATACTTTCCAGAATAAAAAAAATTAGAGGAGTGGCTTTTTTTTTGTTTTTTTTCATTTTGAAAATCTCTTAAGTGTTTGACTCAAGGGAAGATGGTTGGATTCTCATATTTGCTTCTGTATTCAATCTCTTGTGATTTGTTGACATCTATAGTGGAAATCCATCTTCACATAGATCTGCTTTTGGAAAAAGGAAGACTTCATGGAGCCCTGAATGAGTCTCAGGGACCCCTTGAAGTTTTGGGGCCACTTTGAGAACTGGTAGATTACCAAAGTATATGATGGATTTTAAATGAAGAATTGTCTTTAATTCAGAATTTGAGTAAACTGTAGGTCAAGTCAGTCCCTTATGAATAGACAGATGATACAGGGTTTAATTGGGTTAAGATTTATTCCTTTCCTGAGTGCTAGTTAAGTTTCCAAAAAGAGCCAGAGTCAGTTTTCACATTTCTCCCTACATGGTTTAATAATTTTGAAATACAGACCAGTAGCCACGAATCTAGCAGAAGCAGTCATAATTTTAATTTTATTTATTCCTTTTAGGTAGATGTGCTGTGAAATCACAGGTTGGTATTTTATGGTATCACATGCCTTTAATGAACTTTGCCTTATGTTCTTACAGAAATACAAAGAATATGAAAAAGATGTTGCCATAGAAGAAATAGACGGCCTTCAACTGGTGAAAAAGCTGGCAAAGAACATGGAAGAGATGTTCCACAAGAAGTCTGAGGCAGTGCGGGTAAGCGCCTCTGGTTTCTGCTCCGTGTTGCCCCAAGATACAAAGGCAGCACCGGGGACTGGTGTTGATGAACCCGGCTCTCAAAGATACAAGTGGACTCACTCAGCTATTAGTAAACACTGTTATTTCCTTAGCCTGTTTAACCAGGAAAAGTAGTCACTAGGGTCATGAATTGCCCTTTTCATAGGGGGTTCTGAGACAGGAAAGTGTACCCCCAAATTGGGGTCTGGTTGAAGGCCAAATGGATTCTTGGCTTTGCATAAGAAAAAATTCAAGCACCTGACAGTGTAAGGCAAAAACAAGTTTTATTGAAATAGAAAGGGGCGGGGAGAGAAAAGTGGCTGCCCCATAGACAGGGCAGTGGCTATTTCTCAGATCAATAGAGAGTAGCACTTTGTGAGTTTCCACGGTCTTATTTTATACCTTCTATTTAATTTCATGTTAAGCAGAGGGAAGATTATTTCTAAGATTTCTGGGAAAGGGGTGAGGCGTTCCTGGAACTGAGGGTCCCTCCCTTTTGTGAACCATATAGGGGTAACTTCTGGGAGTTGCCATGGCATTTGTAAACTGTCACTGAGCTGGTGGAGTTTCTTTTAGTATGTTAATACATTATAAGTAGGGTATAATGAGCAGTGAGGGTAACCTGAGGTCATTTTTCACAGCCTTCTGAGTTCTGGCTGGTTTTGTCCCATTTCTCCATCTTTTGTTTTATCAGAGACCTTGGTTCAGGGCTTATGACTCTATGTTGAGCAAGGCCTGCTGATTCCCTGTCTCAGTTCTGGTGCCAGTTTTCTTCTTATAATTTTATGCTTTCAGCAAAGGTGCCACTAATTGTACAGCCATGGAGGATGGGTCTACAACTGTGTGATGCATTCCCTAATTGCCCAAAATCATTCAAAGATACATTGTGGTTCAACTAGACAACTATAAAAAATTTAAGCAATGCTTGCCAAAATGTGGAATTGGAAATCTCAATGGGGTAAATGATGTCTAGATGAAGTTGGAAGTTCTCTTTACCTTTATTGGAACATTACTGTAATTATAATGTTTGCTTTGACCGGTAAGAGCTCCCTGAAGTCTCATAGTATCAGCTGGACAGAAGGGACTACAGTGCACATGTGTGTCATTTTGGATGGCTTAGATGGCTTCCAACTATTCCTTGTTGCCAACTAAACAGGGCCTCTTATGTTATTTAGTACATGTGAATGTTGCAATATCTTATATTAATGCCATACTGACATAGGATTATGAGACGGAATTGCAATCTAAACAGTCCTTTATTTCTAATGTATAGTTTGCTTCCCTTTCAATTTTAATAATTATCTCTAGAATCACTTTGTTATAAAAAACCACTTCCTACTTTACTTTCTTTCACACTGAATTGGCAAAACCAAACTTTCCCAAGTTATATCTGACTTGGATCTGATAACCCCACACCTTTGCTTGTCTCTAAAACATTTTATATTGTTTTGATTTAGGGAGGGAGGGATTGTAGCTTAATAGATAAGAGCATGAGTCTGACCTGGGCTTAGTGCCTGCCTTTATCACTTACTAAGCTTTGACCTTTGGCAAAACAGTCTTTATGAGCCTCAATTTCCTCATCTGTAAAATGGGAAAAACTCACACAGGGAGTGTGAAGATCAAAGTTATGATATTTAGTCACTTAGCATAGACTGTGGCACATAAACAGTGCTCGGTGAATGGTAGCTGCTGCTAATGCTATGATTATTGATTATTATTACTTTTTTTAGATGAGGTCTTGCTATATAACTCAGGCTGATCTCAAACTCCTGGGCCCAAGTAATCCTCCTGCCCTAGCCTCCTGAGTAGCTGGCATGAGCCACTGTTCCTCATGATTATTGATTAAGTAAGATGAGACTTCCTGGTGGAAGCTCTGACATACATTAGAAGAAAAAGATCACTTTCATCTGCCACAAAAATAATGCACTGACAGCCAGCCCTGGGAGCTGAATGGTGGTCTCTGGGTGTGTCCTTAAACCACTGTCTTGAAGCAAGTACTCTTCCCAACAGACATGATAGTCTGGTGGCCATTCATGCCTAACAAGCAGACTCAGAAATAAAAATTTTTAAAAAGCCCACTGCAATTACTATTTTATGTTTATAAAATGACCACTTTTTTGGTGGAACTTTTATAATATATTGAAAAATATCAAGCAATGAAAAAAAATTCTAAAAATCACACCACCTGGCAGGAATCTATGGCTTATGTTCTTGTGTTTCTTTCCTTCTAGTCTTTTTTCTTTGCATTTTTATACGTGCACTTGTGTGTGTGTTTCTTTTTTCAAATTTGCAACAGTGTTGCCTGTTTACTTTTCATATCCAATTTCTTTTCACTTCTTTCTGCCATTCTAGTGTGAGCATTTTCTTGTGTCACACATTTCTTGTGTATTTTGTGATTTTCTTAAATGGTTGCATAACATTCCAGTCTATGAGTGTGTCCTACTTGATTCAATTATTCCTATATTTGGATGTTTAAGTTGTTTGCAAATTTTGATATAAATAATGCTGCAGTGAGTCTTCTTATATATTTATAATGGATCAGCCAACTGAGCACGTACTACATGTCAGCTGCTCCTTTAAGGATTTTACATGTATGTGCTCACTTATCCTTGTAACAGCCCCATGGCGGAGTTTGCTATCACCCCCCATTTTACAAAAGAGGAGACTGAGAGGCAGAAGGTGAGTAGCTTCTCCAGGTCATATGGGGAGTGAGAGGTGGGCTCCAGACATGTGAAACCCAGAGTCCACATTCTTCACTGCCTCCGTGCGCTCGGCACCCTGGAGTGCACGCTGATTTCCTTAACATGAATTCCTGAACACGGAAGGGAGCTCAGAGGCTCTGAACCAATTTTTAAGGTTCTTTATGCACATGAAAACATTTCCATCCCGATATGGTTGTGCCAATTCACAGCCCCTCTAGCCCAAGTGCTTATTTTCCTGAATCCTTGCAAAATAAATAAATAAATAAAATTGTAATAGTGACAGTACTGTCAATTTGAGAGGGGGAAATATTATTGTTTTTAACTTACATTTTTTCGTGAATCACAGAATTTTAGAGTAGAAAGGGGCATAAATGTCTTTAGGTTCTGCTTCTGCAGTTGATAGGCAAGGAAGCCCTGTTGTGAGGCCAGTGAGAAAAGCTCACAGTGACCTGGGTGGATCTCTTTTCCCTTGTTTACCTTTCTGGAGGTGTTCGGAGGAGTCAGTGACCTAACAATACATGCTTACGTTTATTGAGTTCAGATGCACCAGCCCCTGTGCTATTAAGCATGTAGCATATGTCATCTCATTTAGTCCTCACATCAACCCTAGGAGTGAGATAGTTATTATCGTTGTCTTAGGAATGAGCAAACGGGCTCGGCAGAATAAAGTCATTTGCTTGGGTCACATGGGCAGTGCTCAGCGGAGTTCGTTTTTGCACCCAGGCGGTGGGATTGCAGTGTCTCTGTGTGCATCTGTGTAAAGTGTTTATTTAGCTCAGTGCTGGCAAACAGTACATGTTCAGTAAACATTTGCTGTTACTGCTGGTTAAAGGGCCTTCCCACCTGTGAGCATCTAATAGTGAGAGAGGCTTGTGGCTTCAGGAGGTACCTGGGTGATGACTGGAGGGAACAGGAACTGGGTTTAACATCTTCATATTGCCTAATTTTGACACCTTTTTGCTTAAAATTAGTGAAGTTAACAACAACAACAACAAAAAGACTATTTGATAGGGCTGGTGTGGTTCCTTTGAAAAGAAAAAAGAAGTTGTTTTGTTTGGATTGAAATGTTCCCAGAATAAATGAAGCTAGGATTCTTTGATATGTGTCTTTTGTGCATTTTAAAATAAATGTACAGGCCCTTTGTAAGCATGCTTGAGGCCATAACATCATGGTTAATTGGTCCCAGCCTTTAAAAAGGGTTTGCAAGTCAAGTCAGGATTTGGTCTGGAGACAGTTGAGATGGGCCTGGTCCCTGCTGTGCGCCATGTGGCTCTACTGGCCACGGTCAGAACCGTGTGGCATTTGCAATGAGATGTCGATTTAGAGGCCAAGGGAGCAGCCAATATCACTCTTATTATAATGCCACCTCACTTCTCCAGTAAGGACGGTTGCTGTTTGCCTGTGAGATTGGTGAGCATCAGAAGAACAAAGACCTCAAATCTAAATTATGCCCCTGGGTTTGCAGTAGAGTCATTATTTGTGCAAATGGGGCGGGTTCCTTTCCCTGCGGAGCCCCCCCTTCTTCTCAAATGGCTCAGGGCCAGACAGATTGTAGGTTTGGCTCTATCACTGAGATGCACTAGGCCAAGGAATCTTCCATTTCCAAGCCTCCATCCTTCTGGCAATTTGAGTCAGGTCAGAGGTCCTGGCGCCTCCCGCTGTGCCTTCCTCATGACTCTCAGTGGGGACTCCAGGGAGGGCGTACATAAGAAAAGCCTGAGCACAAACAACACTGGTCATTGAAATTTCCACTGATGTATATAAAATATTTATGAGACTGGCAATAGCAATTTAGGAGACTGCACTAACAACACCTTTAGTCTGTGAAAGGAGGTTCAGTCAGTGCTGGGGGGAAAAAGTGGAGCGCTCCAGCAACCCGGTCCTCTAACGTGCCTGTCATCTCTTGCCTGTTAAACAATGTTGATCTTTTTCTCTGTCTCTTCTGGCTTGATTTCATCATTTTCCTCCATCACTTTCCCCAGTGATTAGTTGAATCAGAGTGATTTTATCATACTCGTCCCCTATTTGAATTACTCTCCACTATGCAATTATCCTATCACAGAAAGTCCTATTTTCTCCCCGTCAGATGTCTGAAGTAAATGTGAAACCTAAAGTGGCCTACCCATTACATAACCTCTGTCATCTGGTTGGTAATGGACTATATGTAACTTTTTTTTTTTTTTCAGGCTAGCAAATTATAAATAGCCTTAGCTTCAGTAATTGCCGTTAACATAATGGTGCCATTATTATAGTGGCATTTCTTAACTAATATCTTCTAGCACTTTTTGATATTATTGGTTTAAGTAATTTTTTTCAAATCCACTCAGAGGCTAGCTATAGGTTATTTGATACAGCAAGGCTGCTGCTTGCTTTTATATACAGCAATTGTGCCCAAGGCACCATCTCCCAACTTTTTTGTTCAGGCATATTTATGCCTCCAAGCCCTCAATTAATGTTGCCAAGCAATTTATCAAATTTTAAGTCCCTATGAGTGGATAAGAAGTGGAATCAGTTTACTTTTAGTTCATTAACATTTCAAGGGAGGTATTTCTTACGCTGGACGTAGAGGAAGGGATATTCTCTAGTCCTCTCCCAACTGTGGACTCCCACTGGGCCATCCATTCCTCAGTGATATCTGGAAATGCTTGTATGTGTCACAGGTCAGAGCTCATCTTTGGTCCTGATGGAAGGCAAATTTGACATGGCTCCCATTTCTCCTGAGTTGCTGATTTTGAGAAATGTACCCTGCTTTGAGGGCAAGGACAAGGCAAAGGATGTACATTCCATGGCCTTGGTTATGTGGACAGGCTGCCTCCCAGCCTTTCCTTTGTCCTTAAAATCTGACCCTCCACTCGGTGTAGCACAAGCTGTCAATCAACTGGAAGCATCATCTGAGGCTCCAGGGAACTCTGAGCAGGCATGGCCAACTGTGCAGTTGGAGGACCATCTGTAGGAAGTAACTCTGAGTAACTGGGGACATCTCTGATTATAAAGATACACTTTTACAACTGATTCCAGCACAGCCAGGGGGAAGTCATGGTCCTGTGATTTTGGTTCGGTCCCTGTAATTGAGAGGACCAGCACAACCTGAAAAAAAGAGATAAACCAGGAGATCACAAAAAGAAGGACTTTGGAGCATTTATAATCTTATACTAATGTTCTCCAGAATGGTTTCCCAAAGGTGAGTTCTTCAGGGTACTTTCTGCCTTTGGTTGTGCCAAGCAGCTCGAGGGTGGGTACTGCTTTGATCACCCCGATTTGAGCCAGACTTGTACCCACCTCCTGTCTTCCCAGGTGTTTCTGGTTTCCGTGCCAGGCACTGATCTACAGGACTTTAAATGTTGGGCTGTCCAGGGTTCAGACCTCCACAAACTTAAATAGTTTCAAAGGGCGGGAGGAACAGGAAGATTATAACATAGTACCGGTTTGGTAGCATTTCAAACAAAACATTAAGTATTTTATTTGCTGTTTATTTATCCCCCCCCCCAAAAAAAAACCCAATTAATTAGAAGTGTCTAAAGGAACAGAACTTCTCTGGGGAATGTGAAAAGACATAAAAAGTAAGTTGTAGCTAAACTCACTTGGTGAGGAGTCAGTTGTTTTCAAACTTTGGATAAGACATTTAATAAATTTTGAAAGTACTCCAAAGCTCTTATCTGTATATAAACTTAATCCTGTTTCACTTATTTTCTGATTTACATCAATACAATGATAAATCAGGTCCTCAAAAAGAATGTTTTGCTTAAAAATAAATAGCTTCACTTCTTGGGAAAAGCTAAAGGAGACTAGATTTTATGTTAGGTTTTTCCCTCCTTCCTATAGCTACCTGCTGTTCATCGCGGAACTGATTCCCATTATAGCTGTACTGTGGAAAGTAATTGCTGTTGTACAGTAATTCAATTTCAGTGCATTCATGCATCAGTTCACCGATAGGGGTTTATCTGGAGAAACCTGGGACTTGAAAGCTTTTTATCAAGAAATTCCACATGCAGCAAGGCATTTTTCCTAGGTAACGAATATCAGTATTTGCATTTAATAAACATTTACCTTCTCAGAAAAATGGATTTTTTCCCCCTGCAGAAAGAGATTTATGCCAATCTTCCAAAAAGCTAGAGGGTACTATTAAAGTAACTTTCTTGAGCTGTTTTTTGACTGGTGCCTGTCTACATATGTATGACTATAAAATACATCTATGTTTTTATGTAAATATATACGGTGAGGCATGAAAAGCAGATACACTCAAGCAAAGCATATTCTGTACCAAAAATATAAGTTATATAGGGAATTAATATCTATAGGGACTATATGAATACTGCTGGTTTAAAAACTCATCTGTATCTATAGACATTGTGAAGCTTGTTGGTGAAACATACTTTCAAAAATATATCATTAAGTTGGAAATGAAATTAATGATTCTCTTTATAAATTTCTAAATTAAGGAAAGGTTCTTAAGACAGAACTAATTCTCTTCTTTACATATGAAGTCTGAAATGAGTGGTGGAGGTTCATAGGCGCTGATTATAGGCCTAACACTGCTAGGATCACTTTCAGTTCTTAGGCAATAGAGGTGGCTGTACATTCTAAAAGATTTTTGTTTTCTGCCTTGGGTTCATGTCTGATCTCATCTCGGAATTTCAAAGCTTTACTTTGAAAGAGGAGTAAATTTGTTTCAAAACAAATAATGTTCTCTTTTGAATCACAGATGGAGGGAGGAGACTGTTATGTTTTATGTTGATATATCTTGTGGTCTATTTGCTTTTATTTTTTAATTGTACACTGGGTTGCAAAATCCCATATATACATGTAAGAAAATTTAGAGCAGAATCCTCAAACCAGAAGAAACTTAAAAAATAGTGACCATCTACATTTACCAGTTTTGATGAGATCAACAAACCATCCTTAGTTAATGGTTGAAAACAAAACCACATGGAAGTGCATGGTCTTCGTGGGTTTCACCCCAAATGAGCCTAGGGTTTCCCCTAACATGCTTCAGATCATACCAACCTGAGTGTCACAGGGAGGCCCAGAAAACCGCACTCTCACCTGCACTGAGAGGGAACCACTCACCTGCCCCCTTGGTGGGGGGCGGGGATAAGCTTCGCGCTGAGGGAGGAAGGGAGAACCGCCAGATGTTCTGTATGTGCCATTTCACATCCTGTGTCCTGAAGCTCTTAGTTTTCCATCAGTCACACGTATTCAAAGTTGGGTTGGCTTGATGACTCGGTCCTAATTTTCCTGCTTATCCTGGGGTGTCTGCTGCTGAGAAGAGTTCTTCTTCGCGGGAGAACCGCTGCGTCAAACCCTCCCCAACTTCATGGTTGTTTGTTCCTTTTCCAAATAATTTGACTAAACCTCTCCATTTTTGGAACTTTATGAAAGACTTAGTTTGTGTTTTCTATGGTCTACCATAGAACACATCTATGTTTTTTTAATGCGTTTGGTTTTGTTTTTACTGAATAAATTGATACAAGTAAAACATGTTCATTGTAAATGGAAAAGGAATATGTAGGAAATGATAAAGGAGAAAGTAAAGGTAACAGCACCAAGAAGTATTTAAAAGGTGCTTGATGTCTTTTAATACCTTTTGTTTTTAAATGTCTTAGTTTCTCTTTTTATAGATTTTTTTTTCTGTTTGTGCATGTGTTTATGCATTCATGTGTGTTTATAAATTTTTACAACGTTAGATTATTCTTTCTTGTAACTGGCTTTTAAAAAAAATTTTACATGTTGTGGGCATCTTTCTGTGTCAATGAATACAGATTTTTATTATTTTTTATGACTGTTTAATAGTCTGCTTTCTGAGTGTTCCGATCGAGCAGTTCTTTCTTGGTGAACATTGAAATCATTTGTGGTGTTTCATTACTATAAGCAATAATATGATAAACTCCTTTGCAAAGAAACTTTTGTCCATTTATTTGATGCATTTATCAGGATGTATTCCTACAAGTAAAATCAAGGTTTTGGGTATATCTTGCCAGATTGTCTTTCAGACAGCACATACCTGCCTGTGTTCTCACCTGCGTGGTTGGAGAGGGAGTGCTTTCCCGTTGTCCTCTCTAATACTTGACTGTTACTAGTCTTTTGGCCTTTGTCAGTCCCATAGGCAAAAAGTAGTAGTTTCTCATGTTGCTTTATTTTCTTTCATTACTCACTGTTTGGTGGGGCAGGTCCTTCTGGCTCCCCACCTGCCCTATGCCAGAGTTTGAGGCAAAGTATACTATTTCACAGATCCTGGGCTTAAGAAAACAGAGAGATGGCCCAGGTGCTAATCCCCGTCCTCCCACAGAGAGGCAGGTGGCCTGGCACCATGTCAGCCATGCTTGGAGGGCTCTCCCCTTCCCTCTCGTTTCTGGAGTGTATGAAAAGAATAGCCCAGGGCATGGGACAAACTGACTAGCACCAGGCTGCCTGGATTCGGGGTGCCAGCTGTTTGGAGGAATTGTCTGGGACCACCAGCGACTCAGTACCTGGGGACTATGGTACCTAGGGTGTTTCAGACCCCACCTGGACGCCCAGAGAAAGTCACTTGTAAGAGATGTTGGGCTTGGTGCAGCCCCGCTCACTAGATGAGGGCCCCGTTCCTAGTTGGCTCATTGGGCACCCAGAGCAGAGTCACTTTGATTCATGTCTCTAAAAGGTACTGCGTAGTAAAATTGACCATCTTTTTACATGCACATTGGCCATTCCTTCTTTTTTCTTTTTGTAAACTGCCTGGTAATACTCTGTCCCTTTGTTTATACTGTACCATTTCTTTTCCTTGTTTCAATCTGTCTCCACTCCAGCCCCAGCGCCTGTCCCCGTGTCTGAACCTATGTAAGTGCTTAGTGAACCTTTCTTGATTGACTCACAGGCTTCATGCTGGAGTCAGGATGCCTCGAAGTCAGAGTGAAATGGGGTACACCCTTTCCCACTGGCCAGAGGACTCCTGAGTGATTGGGGGAAAGAAAAGTATTCCAGCCTAACTTCAGGGACACTGTGGGGCCCATGGGCTTTCCCGACCCTTC
The DNA here is from genome assembly GCA_008086735.1 of Cheirogaleus medius. Classification (NCBI taxonomy): domain Eukaryota; kingdom Metazoa; phylum Chordata; class Mammalia; order Primates; family Cheirogaleidae; genus Cheirogaleus; species Cheirogaleus medius. The sequence goes on from VBSM01002035.1 coordinate 13,833,385, forward strand.
ACTGTCTGCTCCAGGTAAATGGGCTGTGTTTGTGGCTCCCCGAGTCAGGCTGTTGCCTGCTCAGACTCTAGTCCCCAGCTCCAGCCCAGCCCTTCCCTACAGGGCCCTCCCCTTAGAACAGGTGAATGGAAGGGTTGAAATGGGCAGAAATCTGGCCAGCTGCTCAGAATGGAAATAAGAAGTTAATGATTTCTGTAGAAGGAACCAAATAAAGATTTCTTTCCTTTTCCCTCCCTTTCTCTCTCCCTTCCTTTCTTCTTTTCTCTCCTTCTCTCTTTCTCTCTCTCTTTCTTTCTTTCTCCCTCCTCTTTCCTTCCCTCCCTCCCTTTCGTCTTCTTTTTAATAGCAGGAGATTATTTAAAACATTTTAAAAACTATTTCTATGGATGATGGAACTGTTTGGTTGGAACTGATGAAGGAAGACTCGATTCTTGGAGAGGGAAAGGAGGAGGAGGTCAGCCTGGGAGGGCCAGCATTCAACAGAACAGCCATGCAGTTCCCTGCGTCCCCCAAGCCCCGGGCCTGGCTGGGCGCCAGAGCTGGGGCGTGGACCTGAGGCTTGCCAGATTTTCTCCCTGTGGGCTGGTGGTGTACACAAGCAGCTCACTACACCCCAAAATTGGAACAAGCTGAAGTTCTGAGCAGGTTCGAAAAGGGTTCCAGAAATTTGGGAGTGAGCCCTCCCTGGATGTCACTGTGGAGAATTTTGGAGTGATGCTGAGAGTACTTGTCACACTCTTTCCCACTTTCCCACTGTCAGGCCCGGTGCTGTCTCAGCTGTAGGAGGCTGGCTCAGAGCACCTGGCTCAAGCCCCGCACCAAGCCCTTGCCCTAGCTCTGCCAATCATCTACCCTGACATCCTGCTCACTTCCTTTGTAAAATGTTGTGAGAGTTGTACTTATGCCATCTCTCTCAGGCTCTCTGCTGGGCTCCCCACTAGAACCCCAGTGTCATGAGAACGGGGACTGTGAGAGTTTTGTTCCCTGTGTATCTCCAGGACCCGGGCAGGGTGCTCAGTGCGGGTCTGTGAATGAATGAACTTGCCACACTGGTAACGAGGATGTCATGGGGCAAGCATTTTCACTGCCTATCTTTATTCTCCATTTACAAAATCTAGACTTTGAAAGATTTCCTGTTGCTTTGGTCAAGGCTGAATGGACCAAGCAGCCTGGAGAAGAGAGGTTTGTGGCCACGGACACATCATGTGAAATTTCAGCGCTGGTTCCTGCCATTAACCAGAGCAGGAATTCCACCCCTTTAGGAAGCCCACAGGGAGGCACCAGTCTGACTCCCAGTGCTCTCTGACTGCTTGGCCTGCTGTCACTTGAAGAGCTAGGTGTCTGTCTGCAGATGGGATACAGGCAGGGCACTTAACCTGAGCCAGAATGGGTAGGTACTGGGGGCCCAACATAGCAGTATTGCACCAGTGTGCTGGCTCCAGTTCTGATTTTGCAGAGTATCATGTTATTGTTTCAACACACCAGGCCAGGTAGAAAATAATGCCACTTAATTTATCCTGTGGCCAGGCGAAAGAAATCTTAAAAGGTTTGTGGGTGAGAGGAAATTGCAGCAAATCACTGATGCATCACCATCAATAGATCCAAATGACAGAATAAAGCCATCATCATCATAATAATAATAATGATAAAACACCACTGGCTATAATTGTAAATTACTGGCAACAAATTAAATATTTTCAGAAATATTTTGAATGAGTATTTAGTATGTTTAACTGGGGATGTGTCTGTGGCATTAGTTGTTTTTTTTTGTTCTTTACTCAGTTTCCCATATGGAGGTGAGGAGCAGCTGGTCCTGCAAATATCGTGAGATTATTTACATTTTCTAAATTAGGTTATGAGGGGAAAATGAAAAGGTGGTTAGGAATTCATTGGCATTTCATCTACACTGCATTCAGCAGAGAGATGACAGCCCTTGCGAGTCATCAGAGTCTTTGTTAAAAATCAGCTGGGATGTTGTTTATTGCACATCCCAGGCTTACTGGCTGCTTGAATAGACAACGCGCAATGCTTTGTACTATCAGGAGCAAATGTGGATTTTTTTCCTTGTGTACTTTTTAATTGATTTTTTTGTGTCAGTTGGGGAGGAAAATGAGACCCTCCCCCCACCGCACCTAGCGGCGCCAGAGCATTCCATCGGCTGACTGATGGGTTCACAGAGAGGAACTTCTCCAGGACCCCCGGGAGCCCGTGGTGGACACCAGAAAGCAGACTTCTCATCTAGGTCGCGGTCAGAAGTTGCCTGTAGACATTCCCACGCCGGCCAATGAGGAGAGTCTTCTTACCTCAAGCAGGTGTCGGGCCTGGCAAAGACACAGGCTCTCAGCACTTTCACTGAGATGTGAGAAGACGGAGCCGGCTGCTGCGAGACGGTGGCGTAGGCGCCAGGCAGGAGCGAGCCAGACTGCGGGGAGCGGGGCCTGCAGGCAGCACCTTGGCCTGCTAGATGGTGGCCTCTGTGAGGGAACTTGTTGAGCCAGGCAGCCTGTCCCCAAGAGGACTTCCCCGGGAGGGCTCAGTGGATCCCTTCCCCGATGTACCAGGAGTCTGTCATTGCAGTTGCTGTGGCCACAGTCTGGGGACAGTGCACAAGACTTGTGTGGTCGGCACGGGGGAAATCAGATGTTGGGGAGATGATTTGATGCTAGAGAAGTGTATTCAGCCTTCACTTGGCAAAAATGATCACAGAGTGGAGTCGGTGGCTATTTTCCTAGACCTGTGTGTGTGCGCGCGCGCGTGTGTGCCACCCCGCATGTTCACAGCGGTTGGGGTGGGCCGGAGTTAGGGGTAGGGGTTGTTGACACAAGAACATCTACTCGCATGGGAATTGCTTCGGGGAGATGGGAACATCAAAAAGAGGCAACTTTGTCAGGACTGTAAACCTGTGTCCCCCAGGCCAGTCTTGGTTATAAATACGTTTTGTTTGGTCCATGTGGGCTTTAACGGGGAAAAAATGAAATCATGTACAAAAATATGAAGTGATATAAAAATATCCAGATTTAAAGCTCAACACATGGAGAGGCGTAGCCATCCTGGGCCCCTGTCCTCACAGAGAAGGGCCAGCAGGAACTGCCCAGTTCGTCCATTTCCACGCAGCTCCCAGCCCGTTGCGTGGCTGCTCTGGCCCCAAAGAGCGTTGAGTTTGCAACCCCTGCTTTAGTCAGATCAGGGCCACAACCTTGTTTAGGGTATGCAGAGCCGTTGAGGGTGCGAAGTAGACGGGATACTTGCAGCTTTCATAATTCCCCCTCCAGCAAGTAAGCTGGAGTCACTGTCATCGTTGTCATCCTCATAGTCATCCTCATCATCCTCATCATCACGTGCCACTATGTTGTGCTTCCTGTATGTCATCTCATCTAAGTGATGCAGTCCTGTGAAGGTGGATTAAAATATTCCTGGCTGGGGGTGGAAAAAAGATCATTCATAGGACTTAGGGTAAGAAAACATCGTAAGGAGACCTTGGATTTTTCTTTTTTTAAGTTTGAGAACTATTGGACAGGACCATTTCTGAGATTTTCTTCACCTTTAATATTTTAAGATTTTAGCCCTTTTTTAGGCTCTGACTCATAGGAAGCCCTGTTTGTTTTGTTGTGTGTCTTCTCCCAATCTCAAAGAGACCTGATCCACGTAAATAATTCCCAATCTGGTCCCATTCATGGAATGGGGAAGCAAAAATCAGAGGGATGCTCTCCCTCCCTCAATCTGCCCCTCGCCGGGCACACACCGTTAGAATGATGACCGAGACAGTATCTCTCACATGGAGAAGGGGATGAAAAATGCTCAAAGTGGCTACATTGGAATATGTGGCACTTATCTCTCTGTGCAGGCACCTTATGGAAAAAATAATTCATCAAACTTCGTTCTAGAAAAAAGAGCATTAAGCTTTCATCAACAACAACATAAAGAGCTCACCATGGCAGGAACGGGACAATAAAGGAGTTATTTCAGCAGAATTAACAGGAAGAAATTAGCCCCATGTATCCTTCCATTTTATCACAGTGTGGTACATTTACATATTTTGAAATTTCACATTTGCATAGTCAATGATTTTAAATTAGATTCTCACATCTCCTCTCTGATGTTTGTCATGTGTATAACTTGTCTTAATAACTGAGTTGTTAGCATTTAAAAAGCAGTTATCTAATCATTGGCCCAACCCTGAAAACACAGCACCCAGTCACCCTCGCAACGTGTAAGCAGCTTTGCCGAGATACAGTTCGCGTTCGCGCAGGGCACGTGAGCGTGCACGTGTAGTTACTTATGCCGCTTTGAGATGCATCCGGATGTGTAAATCGAGTTCAGGTTCTCTGAGTTATCTGGTAACCACAGCTGGGAACTGGGTGGCGGGTGGCCCTTTGAACTAATGCCTGTTGGGAGTGGATGAAGTGTTCATTTCTTTGAGTATTCCTGTCATTTCAAGGAGGAGAAAATAAAAGCTTGAGAGTAGGGTGCAATTTGTTTGTCTTCTCTTCCTGTCCAAAGCTACCTCCACCCATCTGAGGCTGTGTGTGGGTGGGCGGTGTGCCCCAGACCGTCTCCCTGCTCTGTGGCTGTGAGTTGTGTCACGCTCAGGTCCTGGGCGGGCTGCTCTTAAGAACTGGATTTACAGCCGTAAGGGAGAAATGCCACTCCCTCCCCACAGGGAGTTTATAGGCTGTTGGGGGAGACAGGAAGGCTGTAAAACGGAATCCAGGCTTCCTGAGCAGTGCCGCCTAGGGAACCGGGGAGGGAAGGCAAGCGTGCCAGGGTCTGCAAGGTGGCCAGAGGAAGGGGCTCCGGGCAGAAGGAGCACGTGTCTGAAGCTGGAGAGGGAGTGGAGAGTGGAGCCAGCGGAAGATGTTGAAAGGAGGGTGGAGTGGGGGCTGGGGTTGGAGAGAGCAAGACAAAAGGGGGTTCTTGCTGGGAGTTCTGCAAGGAGGGGCTCTCAGGGGCCTGGTGCGGTGACTGATTTGTGTGTTTATTCGAACCCCTTCCTCGCCACCCACCAGGGCAGCACTTGGTCTGTTTTACACCCCATCTTCCCCACTGGCACCTCCCACACCTGTTCACTGGAGGGTTCCGGTGTCATCCTCAGGATGCAGGAAGCTGCAGGAGGCTTTGCGTTTTGGTGTCTGCACTGCTCATTGTCACTTCCCTTTCCCTGTGTGGCCAGGGCAATGCTACCATGTTCTGCACTTTTCTCCCGGTCTTGGTCTTTGATTTGCATTCACCCACCCCTCCCCTCATAAAAGTATGTGGCCCTTGAAGTGCTCACAAGCAGGAGGGCTGTGAGTGGCTCCTCCAGACCCCACTGGGAGGCTTGGCTCCTGGGTCAGCTGTCCCTCTCCCCCAGCGGAATGCACTTGGAGGCCAGGGAGAACAGATCTTCTGTACAGCCCGCGGAGCGTGAAGCCCCCAGGCCGCACTCAGAAGGAGGGTGCTAGGAAGTCACAGCAGCCTCTATTGTGCTGAGAGAAGCCTATTTTCAGTGGAAGTGAAGAGCCCTGCTTTTTTATTTTCAGCTACATTTAGCAGATGGGCTAGTTCAAGACTGTCCTATTTTGGGGAGCACTCAGGCGATTAGTGGGTGGAGGGCATCTTCTTGGAGTCAGCCCAAGGAGGATAGTCACCTGTGAATTCTCCGAGCTGGCGTCCCATCGAGGCTCACCTCTCGGGCAGCAGTTGTAAGGAGACTGTCTGATTTGTTTACTTCCAGCAGTGGCTTCTCTGAGCACACTCCGTTAGTCTGTCTGGGTGGCCCAGCAACTTAAGAAGGCCGGCCTTGGAATCGCCTTCCTGTGTGGAAGTGGAAGCGCAGCCTTGGCCCACACTATGTGTTTCGTCTGCAGAGTTTTGATGTACTAGAGACTCAGTCAGATCTTGGGAAACCCATTCATTTCTTCTTTGGGAGGTCATGGATACACAACTGGGCTTTGGAGGCCTGGAGACCTGAGCTTAGCCATTCTTTACTGGCCTCCTGGAGTCTCAGTTTCTTCATCTGTGAAATGGACGTGGTCAGATATGGCAGCTGAGATGACTCTCAGCAGGCAGAAGGACTGGGTTTGAGGCTGGCCCTGAGCCCAGGTTGCTCACTCCCTCCTTGAGATGGAAGCAGCTGGGCTCAAATGGGAAAACATGGGCCCCACATGATTAGCTCTGTGCCTGGGACATAACAAATACTGTGTAAATGGTAGTTTATTTTCATTTGCATCTGTAAAATGCACTTTATACAACCAGCATAACAAAAATAGGCTCTGCTTCTGGCACCAACTCCTTCAGTTCAAATCCTGTCCCAGTCATCTAATAGCTGAGCAATCTTGCTCAATTTAAACGCCCGAAGCGTTAGTAACCACAGCTATGCAATGGGGATAACAGTACCTACCTGAGGGAGTTATTTTGGTGGTAAAATGAGAGAGTTTATGTGAGGTGTTTTAGCCCAGTGCCTGGCACGTAGTTCTACTTTGTGAATATTAGTTGCTATTATTATTGCTCCAACTATTAAAGTAACCATACAGAAAGTTTGGATATAATAGAACACTTAATAGTAATATTTGAGAGGGTTTTAAAACTTCAGTGCTATAGCAAACCCTATTTCAGGAAGGTAACTTAGAAGAAACTCGCACTCCTCAGAACCCCAGGGGACTTTTATTGGCAGGGTGATCGCCAGTGGGTTGTGGAGAGTTCCCGTCTGCGCTGTCGCTGTCAGCAGGGACGCCCTCCTGCTCTGTCAGCTGGGCTGTCATCAGCTGGGCAGGGTCCCCGAGACACGCCGGGAGAAAAGTCGGGGTGGAACAGGCCCTGCCTTGCAGGCTTCCCCAGGCACTAGGGGGAGATGCTCAAGGCTTTGCCCGGCCCTCTTGTTGTCCTTGCTTGTTTGACAGAAGGAAAAATGGCAAATTAAACAGAACGTTTAGATAAGAAAACTAGATTGGTAACCTGGGCTCCCGGCGCTGGCCTTTCAGTGGACAGAGGATGGTGTCCAGTGTGGACAAGGCCTTTAATGGGGTGATGTGCACGGGAGAGCCCAGGGGTCACACCATCATAGCTCCTGACAATTTCGGTTGAGATATGTGTATTTTAATCTATATTAGGACAAATATAACTATCCTTTAATGCAAGTTTATATCGTTGTTGTGAGTTGATTTAAAGAAATGTAGTAAGTTAAGGGGATATGAGGAGGCCGGTTGCAGCCTGGTTTTGGAGCCTCCCCAACCCATTATTAGGGAAAGGGACAGGTCAAATGTGCTGGATGTGGCGTGAGGGGCAATAAGCTAAGTGTACACATAACAACCCATGTTGATCTTGAGTGAAACAAGGCAGAAGAAATATAATAAGATTTATATCATAATAGCATCTATATAAATTAAAAGCATGTAAAACAGCCATGCATTTTATACAAGCACATGCGTAGGTAAGGATGCCCATCAAATCCATTAAAATGGGTGCCAGTGAGGGAGGAAGATAAGAATGGAGGTTTGCACTGAAGGGGAAAATATAAATTAAGAGGGGGCCTTGCATGGACCAGCAATGATAATGTGCTAAGTGTGTGGATAGCCCAACCTTCCGTATAGACACAGACACAGAGTGAGATATAAATAGACAGATACACAGCCACACACAGGCTGGTCGGCAGATGGTTGTGGTGGTACGTAAATGTCTGAAGGTGGAGCAATAGTGCAAGGGTAGAATGATTACATTAATAGTGAACTTAATTGCTTTCCTTGTGCCTGGGCTCCCCACCTTGTGCATTACACATATTCTAGCATTCCATTTATTTTCTCAACAACTCTATTAGGCAGGTAAGTATTACCACCCCTTTTATCAGAAGAGGAAACTGAGACGGGTCCATGGTCATGGAGGGAAAGCTTGGCAGGGCAGGCACTGACTCCAGACCCCAGGTCCATCATTTACATTGCTGCACAGCCCCCTTTGTCTTAAGGATTCCTTTAAAATGGGTGCACTTTTAACACCTTCATTAATATCTGCCCTTCCTGAGTTCTTCTCCCTACATTAACTGGAAACTGAGTTGTCCCACAATAGTTGAAGACCCTATCGAGAAGACTAGGTTGGACCTTTTTGGGTGGAGGAAGATTTTTTGATGCAACCCCTCTACCACTCCTGATACTTGATTTTGTGCCTCTGAAGTCCCATGTCTTATTTTTTCCTTTCTCTTGCAGCATTACCCCAGTGCCATTTCCTCTCCGTCCTCCCCTTAATGAGCCTGCCAGTCAAATGGCCTCGTTTCCAGCGGCATCTTCGTGCTCTCTCCTTACAGTGGGTGGTGCATAATGCTGGGCTTCCATGAGTATGTCTTCTTACCAGGAGGATGCGGGGCTCTACGGCAGGCAGCTGAATCACCTGGAACGCTTTGTAGTTTATTTCACTGTCCACAAAAGTAGATCAAGCCATGGACCCCTTCCTGGTCATTAAGATGTAGTGTGGTGCTTGCATCCAAAACGTCTGGGGGCCTGAGCGAGCGCCTCCCGTGTCCCGATGGCTGTCGCAGGGCTGTGCAAGTGCTCCCCGAGGGCAGACAACACCAGTAAACCGTAATCACGATGGAGCACGGTGGAAGAAGTAAACAGTTCTGAAACTGTGCTATAAATTGTCATCCAGTGATGATTCTGTTTTATTATGGAGGTTAAATTACAGCAATCACTGGAGCACAAAGGCGCTGCAGTAAGAAAACATTTGGGAACAATGTTTGTCTCCTATGGCTTGGGTGATGGGCGCACAGGAATAAAACACGGTAACTTATTTACTGTGGGCCACAAAGGAAAATATGAACTATAGCCCACTGCGATGTGTGCGCTCTTTTTCTTTTCTGAGCCAAGCAGGTTGTGAGCATGTTGCTGTTGCCATAGGAAAGGATGATCAACTTGACTTGACAACTTCCAGCTATGTTTTTCTTCTTTCTGTAGCTTCTCTCCATCTCCCCTCCTACCACCAGGCCGTGTGCACATGTGTTCATATCTACTTGGATAGCATGGGCTAGGAGAAGATGAGCCAGAGAATAATGCCTGCCCATGGTGATTACCAGCTTATGGGCGCTGTCTTTCCGCAGTCCCCTAGCATGTGTATTACGGGCCACTTGACTCACTAGTGAAGAAGATGAGCTTGGAAACGCCTGGATCCAGGTTCAAGTAGTTCTGATTGTGCCTCTTGGGATCTTCACCTGTAAAATGAGAGCATGAGTGCCCTGATCCGTGGGGCTTGAGGAGTGAATGGCCCGGAAAATGTGTGTGTCCCAGTTCTGGACACACACTAGATGCCCATTAATTTTTCTTCTAATTATCATGTGTAGCCGCAGCAGCTATTAGCAGCATCCCCACAGATCTTGCAGCATCCCTGTAGCCATGTTATTTTCACTAACCTTGGGATTATTCTGCAGTCTTTAGAATTCATACATAAAAGCAACTAGTGTTAACTCTGGGGTTCAGTCTGTTGTTGCAGAGATCTTATTGCCTGTCTACAAAGAAATCGAAACTCGCTGGCAAGGCCATTGCATGATCCTGGCTCTGCCTGCCTCTCCCAGCCCCTCCCCTCTGAGTTCCCATGGGAACCTCCCTCTAGTTCCTTGAACGAGCCAAACTGTCTCTCTTCGGTGTCCTTGCATGAGGTGTTCTCTCTGTGTGGAGACTTCTTCGCCAAAATCTAGTCCCTCCTTGGTATTCGAGGTTCACCTCGGATTCTCCTCCTTGAGGCAGCCTTCCTTGGCCTCCTTGCCTAAGGTGGAACCCCTCCCACCCTATCCCAAACATTGCCTTCACTCCCCTCCCCTCGCCCGCACCACCGTTGCCCCATCATTATCTCTCATGTTGCCTAGTTTATGCCTTTTCTTCATGGGATTCATCAGCATCTAAAATTACCTTTTAATGTGTCTGGCTTTTATTTCCTCTGCCTCTGGAATTTAAGCCCACGAGGACTGCATGCGTTTCATTCACCCAGGCCAGTGCCTCCTAAAGCACAGGTACCCCAAAAGTATTTATGAGATGAGTGAACGGCCAGAATCACTCTGATGTGCTGGAGATCTGATCATAATATTTTCCCTATAAAAATATGGGAAACTCAAGCAATTTAAATAAATTATCTTTAATTAATAGCCTTTTAGAGTAGTAGGCAACAACACTGTTTGTGAGTGAGTTGTAACATGCACTCTAGTGGGTAGAATTAAAACTACTGATGACACCACCAGCCCCTGTTAATTACAAGGTGGGAAGTAATATGAGATTTAGTCACCAAAGTATTTTTTTCATGACTTTAAAGGGTATAATTTGCTATGACCTGTAAATATTTATTGAATATTTAATTATGAATTTTGCATACATTTATTTAATGATACTGGAGGGTAATATTTTGGAGGAAAGATTTCTCCAAAGGTGATGAGTCACAGTGGTTATCTCACTTTTGAGGATGACAAAGAACAAAGAAAAGCAACGATACTAAGAAAGAAGTGATTTTAGAAAACTTAGCTTATAGGCAAGTTCATACCATTGATTTTCACAAGGCACTTTTATAAAAATGTTATTTCCACCAATGCCATTTTTTATGTTTGGGCTGATAGTGTCTCCTACCCACAACACTTTGACATGAAAACGAAAACATTTAGACATATAGCAAAATTGGTCCAGGCACTGTGGCTCACCCCTGCAATCCCAGCACTTTGGGAGGCCAAGACAGGACGGCTTGGGGCAGGAGTTTGAGACCAGTCTGGGCAACATAATGAGACCTCATCTTAAAAAAAAAATATATATATATATATAGCTGGGCGTAGTGTGCACCTGTAGTCCCAGCTACTCAGGAGGCTGAAGCAGGAGGATCACTTGAGCCCAGAAGTTTGAGGCTGCAGAGAGCTATGACTGCACCAGTGCACTCCAGCCCAGGCAACAGAGTGAGACCCTGTCTCCAACAACAACAACAACAACAACAACAACGAAAACTGTATATGTATATATAGCAAAATTGCAACAATTTTGCCACAAACATGCATGTACCCACCACTCATTTTTACCATCAATATTATTAAGTTTACTCATTTTATCACTGGTCTGTCCATATCTCTATCCCTCTAGCCATTCATTAATATATATATTTTTTGTGCATTTCAAAGTGTATTGCAGACTTGTTGATAGTATTTTTAACAATCTGTTTGTCATTGAAAAAGAAACAGATGCTTTGTAAAAGTCAAGCTGACCTGTAAGTCTAATATATTTGTAAAGAAACAAGTATAAAATAACCCAAAAAGCATATTTCTCCCAAGACTTCAAAAGAATTGGAAGAAGAAAGGTACCTGGATACTTTTTTGCTGAGTAGTATTCCATGCTGCTGATGCACCATAGTTCATTTATCCATTCACCAGCTGAAGGACATTTCACTTGTGATGTAATGTGGTTGGGAAAGTGGGGCTTGCTCTAACTGAAGTGAGTTTTGGGTTTCTGTGTTTCTCTGGGAATAGACACTGTGCTGTTTTTTTTTCTTCTGTAAAGCATCCATTATTCTACCTGTTGATTTTCTGTGGAGATGTAGCCCTTCCTGAACCCCAGGCTTGGGGCATATCCCAGGTATGGCCATGAGGCTGAGGTTTGTCTAGTCAGTAGGTCACCACACTCCTTGACATGGGATCTGTGGTCTGAGCTGCTCAGGCCTGGTCACCAACCTCTTGCCATTCTCCCTTCCTCACTGTTCCCCACTTCACCCCTCTGGACCTTCGTACTTGCTGTCCCCTTACCTGGACTCTCTTCCCGCAGGTAGCACATAGCTTGCCCTGCACTTGTCAGTTCTCAAAGAGACTTTCCCTGGCCACTCTCGCTAAGATAGCTCTCTGCCCCTTTCTGTCACGTGAGCTAATACTTTCTCTATGGTGTGTGAGCACCTGTGGGTTCCCTTAAAGAGGTCCAGACGAAAATGCTGTGTTTGTTCAAGCTGCCTTCAGTGTTTGTTCTCTCTACCCTCCAAGTTTCCCAGCACTCAGACTCCACCAGGTGCTGACTAGCGTCCCGACAGTAGAGGCTTCCTGGGTTGATTCCTGACCGAGTTCCTGGGTTCCATGCTATAGTGCCCGTGGACTCCCAGCTAGATAACTCGATGGAGATTTAGTGGGAGGCTATGCACAGAGTTGATGACACCGGAGGTGTAGTGTAGAGACAAATTCAGAATAGCAGCACCCCAGCATTCCCTCTTGCCTGAGGAGCCAGGAAGGTTAGTTCCTGGCACACTTGGGTGGGGTGGCATTGCACAGAGCATTTGAAGCCTGGGAATGGGAGTTTGGCATTATTATCAATACTGCTGGCATCCCCTTCTCTAGAAGCCCAAAGCCCCGAGAGGCTGGCAAGTGTTAGGCGCATCTCCAGCAACTGATAGTTACTAGGTACTGAGAACCTTCTCCATTCATCCGTCTTCTGATCCTCATGGTAGATTCAAAATCTTTACGTTATCATAATGTAGGGAATTAACTGCACTTCCTCTGACTTCTAAGCTAGAGTGAAGTTTTTTGGGTTTTGGGTTTTTGTTTGTTTTTTGTATTTTAAGTACCTGGATCAATAATGATAGTCAATAATTTGTTGAATGAGTAGAATAATAGATAACATTTTTTATTAAGCATTTCTGATGATCAGGCATGGTTCTAGTCCTATTACATGTATAAGTTTATTTAATCTTCGCCACATTATGAAGGGGCAGGTATTACTAACTCCTTGTCTTGCAGATGAGGAGACTGGCTCACAGAGCTGATGCATTACTTGCCAACGATCTCACAGCTGGCAGGTGGGAACGGGGACTTGAGCCCATCAGTGTCTATCTAATACTCATTTTAATAATAATGTAAAAATAATATAGCAGTAGTATATTGCTTTGTCACCTAAATGCATATTAGAATGTTTATAATAGAGCATCATGGCTGCTTATCCTCTGAACATTTATCGAACCATGCTTGTTGTAAATGCTAGGCGTTAGAGGGGCTTGGAGATGAGTACAGCAGCTGCAGGGCCAGAGAAGCTTAGAGTCTCGAGTTAATAACAGACATCTACACACAAAGCTGTCCTGTGAGGCGAAGGATCTGAGTACCATAAAGACATAAAATACCGTTGAGATGTACAGGGATGGAAACTGATGCTGGCTGTGTGCCAGGAGAGGCAGGCTGGCTGTCTGGGAATGGGGAGCTGGGTGGTGAGGGAGATGATGGCAGGGCAGCGTGATCGGTGACGTAGGAGCAGGGCGTCTTCCTGCGTGAATCGGGCGCTTTGGAACCGGGAGCCTTATCTTCCCTCTGGACCAGTAGGTTAGATGACAAATCATTGATAAGAACAGGGCTCAAGAAATTACTGACCAGTTTCAACTGTGATTGAGATACCTCCTGAGTCCCGGGGTATAAAACCGACGGCAATAGAGAATGTCTAAGGTGGGTGACTGGGACGGGTTTAAAGTTGACGGTGTGGGTAACTTGCCACCCGCAAAGGTGGCGAGGTGCCTGACCCGGGCTGGAGCCACCTCAGAGGGGAGCCGCCCAGCCGGGACTCTCGGGCTGCTCAGGGCTTGGCAGGCAGCTTTCTCTGAGCGGGAAGCTAGAGGAGCACAGGGGAGCACGGCCCGGGGAGGCCTGCTCTGCGTAGCTGAGCAGAGTGTGCACGCGTGTGCCACGGCTCTGTCACATCTCAGGCCTGTGTGTGCCCAGACACCCCTGACACTGAAACTCTTTACCATCCCTTGTGCTCAGGCCGATCCTTCTTGGAGAGTGAGGATTTGAAACACATTTATTGCATTTGACAGGGAAAACCGTCAGGTGCTGGGAGTCGGCCGCTCGCCGCCTCCCCGCCGCTCCGCATCCCCACAGGCCGGTGCTGTGTGGGGCCGGCTGGAGGCAGCGGCGGGCGGGTGTGCAGGTGTGCGCTGCTGGGGCCGGGCCTCGTGTGCTGGTCGGGCCGGGCCTGATGCTCGGCCGCCTGCTCCCGTGGCCCGGCCATGCCGCTGGCATGATCCTGACTGGGTACTTTTTGAATCCCACTATTGCTGATTGGATGTTAAAGCTTGTTGCTGATTGGATGTTAAAGCTTGTTGCTGATTGGACGCTTTTTGAGTCCAAGGGTATACAAACTGGAGGAGACCAAGGAAGGGGGGTCAGAAGATCAGAAGTCAGTGGAGCATGCTGATGGAATAAAGGCTGTTTTCCACTCTCCACGTACTGCTCAGTTATTTCCCTGGTCAAGACAAGAGCTGTTACAAGAGCTGTTAACACTTACAGAGAAGAGCTGTTACACTTGCTGTTAACACTTGCCGGAACACATTGAGGAAGTTCTTAAACTGTTTTTTCTTCCCTCTTGGGAAAATTTATTTAATCCACATAAGTACCTCACCCTCAGTGAGTTTACGGCTCCTCCGAGGAGAATGTTAAATGCGGATTCCTGGGCCCTGCCCCAGAGAGGCGGTTCAGTAAACTTGGAGGACAACTGGGGAGCTGGAGTCTTAACCCCTCCCCCAGCCCAGGCAGACTGCAGCCCCAGCGGTCACGTGATCTCATTTTGAGAAGCTTCGAGCCAGAGACATAATTTCTTTCTTTC
>VBSM01002035.1:13848033-13882262 GCA_008086735.1 Cheirogaleus medius
TCGGCCTCCCAGAGTGCTGGGATTACAGGTGTGAGCCACCGCGCCCGGCCCAGAGACATAATTTCTAAAGGCGTGTCTGGGATGCTGCTCTGCAGTGCAGGGAGAAAATATTGAAATGTCTCTTAAAATAACTATTTTTGTGTAAATTTTGTATTGTATGTGGTAAAGCAATAGCATATTATGATAATGTCCATAATAGTGATATTTATACAGTATAATATTGTATATAAATGTACCTATTTGCAGGCATGTGCTCACTATTTTTGCTGATAGGAATTTTTTTTAAATTCAGAGACAGTATAAAGGAAGTTTTTAGGATTTATCCTGCTGGATTGGGCCAGGCTTCCCATGTCACACATAATTAGAGGAAGTAGTAACAGCTCCACACTCCACTTGTTATCAGTGACTTATACCCGTCGTCACTAAGGGGCACTGCTGACTTGGGCTCCCACAGCTCCCTGTCCCCTCCCCTCAGCTCTCATCTCTGATTCAGGGCACCCTGGCCCATCGCTCTGCAGTTACAGCAGGGAGGGCTCCGTCATGCCTAGACCACGAGCTCCTCGGGGGCAGGGCCAGTGTGTCTTGTGCGTCTTTGTGTCTCTGACCCATGGTGCCGGGCTCCCCAGATGTTTGGCGACTGAGTGAGGCAGGGGAAGGAGGAAGGGAAGACTCTACCCGTCACTGTCTGTCATTGTCCCCGGCATGCTGGGAACTGTAAAGAAAGGCAAATGGTGCCTTGGCAATGATGACTCATTTATCCCTGCACAGTTCTTTTCTGCCTCATATGCCATCTAACCAGAAGGTTCGGATTCCTCAGGGAGCTTCTCGTGGGATGGAGACAGACTCACAGAGCCTGGTTTGGCTTCCCGCTCAGTTGCTGATTAGCTCTGGGACCCTTATACAGAAATTGCTTCCCCTCTGATGGGCTCAGTTTCCCACCAGGACAATCAGTGAATTGGAGCAGCCCCAACTCCAGCTATTCCTGTGTCTTCTTTATAATTTTTGCCTTATCTGAGCAGTATCTACAGAAATGTTTAACAGAGTGACTTTCTTTACGTTTCTTTATACTCCTTTCTCTTTAAATTTATTTTAAAACGTTACTGTTGAAGGAAAAGCAGCTGGCCCCGGAAGGTGATGCCTGAGAAGGAAGTGAACCCACAGTGGCCGTGCTCAGTTCCAGCTCTTTGCCGTGGCCTGTCAGCTCCCGTCTGGAGACTGTGGTGACGGGAGAGGGGCCGGGTCAGAGGGCCTGCGAGGCAGAGCCTTTCTTTCTCCTCTCAAGGAAGAGACTTGAAGGAGAATTGGAAAAGAAATGCCTTTCTTTCTGTGAGGGTCAGTGTCATTTGATGGGGTGTCTAGTGACTGCCTACTGTTGCTCCCCAGAGCCCTGTACACGTATGCCATCCCCACCGGCCTCTCGCTCTGGTGCGGAGGACTCTAGGCCTTTCCAGCCTTAGACAGGACATGGTTAGCTACTGGTCTTTCTTGCTGCCCCGTCCCCCCGCATGTGCAGTCCTGAATCACAGCTTTGTGGGAGATCAGGTGTCTCTTACAGCTGTGTTCTATCAAATACATACAGTGGAATTTATCTTTCCAGCTTTCACTGTATCATGGCATCTTCCTCCCATTCCAGGATTTGTAGGATGCTGTCCTTGTATCTCTGTACTGCATAGACCCTTGCTGGGAGCTGGGGGTAAGGGAGGAAGGTTAAAAAAGATTTCCTATCCTTGAGGAGGGAGAAGCCATATCATGGCTCAAGAGGTTTGATGACCCTGCATTGAAGCTGGGGTATTGTTCATTGAGGCCTGATTTCTGGTGAGCCATTGTAAGTGTCACTTCTTGAGATGACCATAAAACACGGCATGGTAGTGGGGAGAGAGATGACAGGATAGAGGAGCCTCAGCAAGTGCAACACACCCCACTGCTCTCATCCTGTGTCTTGTCCAGCTTGGCACCAGGGAGGACAGTGGTCTGAGGAGATCGATCCTTCCTTCCTTCCTTCCTTCCTTCCTTCCTTCCTTCCCTCCCTCTTTTTTTTTTTTATTAAATCACAGGCTTCTTCTTCATAGAAGGATCTTTTAGGGTCTATTTGCCAGGTGGCCCATGATTCTGGTAAGATGACTCAAGGCTCTTTTCTGCCCTATCCCAGGTGGAACCGGTGTCTCCTTGCCTGGGACCCCCTGTGCACACACAATGGCCCCAGTGCCCTTCCATTTGCTGACAAGTCTGTGGGTCCTAGACAGCAGGACCCTCCCACAAAGCCTGGTACACTGTAGCCACTTAATGTTTATTTAATAAATGTAATTGTATAAGGCTATATGCATTTCAAAGCAGGCCCATATACAGAGAGCCACATCTTACATTTATTTGACTCCAATATGCATGTGTGAAAGCAAAGAAGTTAATGTTCCTTAAAAAATTCCTAGACAGTTGTGCTCGTGTATTCATTGGAGTGATGCATTGGTTGCAGCACAAGGTTTGATCAAGAGCACCCAAGGTGCCAGCCAGGAATTGAAGTTTTGTATCTTGACTATAATCCAGTTCTCTAACTACATACCCCTTTGCTGCCCTTTGAATGGGTTCTACCTAGTCTATTATCGTTCTTTTTGGAAGTTGGCCCTTGTTCTCAGCCTGCGTGAGTATTAATACGTTTTGGTGGAGTTCTTTTTTATTTCATTGGCTGGCATTGTAGCTACAAGAGCTGCGACTCATGGTTCATTGAAACATTTTAACTGCAAGACAAAATATTTTTTTAATTGACAGAATCTCCATACTCAAGTCAAAATGGGTAATTTTCTGGTAATTTTATTGCCGATGATCTGGTATCTACAATATTATGTTTCCGTTAAAAAGAGCTTGATCCTATGAACTCTCAGAAGACATCTATTTCTTTTTAAGTGGAATTTCAAGGCACATTATCAGGAGTCTCTTTTTCGCAAGAGAAAGGCTGCTATTCCTTTGCCCATAACTCAAGTTTTTCTCATTCTGAGGATTATTGCAAATGGCACTACAATTATTTGCTCATCTTCCTTTTCTGTCAAGAAGAGAGACTCTGTTTTAGCAACACACCTAATTGCAACTATTGCTTTTTTGATTAGCATCCTGCAGGAGGAAGTGAGAGTCTCTTGGCTCTGGCCTGGGGACGGAGAAGGAAAAGAAGTCTGGCGTGGTACAGGAGGTGGTGGAGACCTCCAAAAGAAAGGGGTGCTGAGTTACTGAGCTGTTCTTGCAGTTGCAGCTCTCAACTCACAGTCACATTGCAGAACTCAAGAAGAGGGACTTAGGAGGATGGCAGGAAGCGAGGCAAGAGGTGTCCCCATGCCCCGAGCCTGCTGAGACCGTGGATTGGATCTGTCCCGCCCGGCCTCCTGCAACCATTCGTTCTGAACGTTGCTCTTTCTCATTAGGAAGCTCTCATCAGGAGGCGCTCCTAAGAGGCAGCTCCTTTTAGGGGTTCTGAAGCAGAGCCTCCAGGAGCCCGTCAGCGCCAGCCCCATCTGTCGCTGCTCCTTGCCACGGCCCGTCATGGCTCCCCTGGCTCCGCACCACGCTGTTTGCTCCCTGTCTTTTCAGAGCATGGCTGTGTTTATCTCTCTTTCACTATGCTCCTTTAATTTTTGTCTGCGTAACTTTTCGTTATTCGCCTCCTTATCTATAAGATCATCAATGAGCTTCTTTTTCCTTTTTAATTAGGTTTAAGCCTCTTTTGTCCACAAAGCTTCCTGAAAACCACCCCCACCTCCCCAGGCGTCCATCAGGTCTTCCCTTGGTGGCAGCCCCACCTTGACTTTCTTAGGGGGTGGACTGCTCTGTCCAGTCACGACTTCTTTGCGGCCTCAACTCAATGTCCCACCCAGCACTCCTTCCGGTACCTGAGCATCGGGAATGTGAGCTTTTGATCTCATTGTTCAGAGCAGCTGCTTGCCTTGTGCTGTGTCTGTGAGTGCCGGCTGTCGAGATGGAGCCTCTCCTTAACACGGTCCTTGGACAGAGCACCCTTTGGTTCAGACACTGCCCGTGCAGTTGCCCTGTTCTGGCCACTGGAGCCTCTCTTGGCATGTTATGACCGAAGGGGCTGACGTCTGGCACACCTTCATTCAGCTCTGGCTGCTCCTTTGGGCAGACCTGGCCGATCGCCCGTGGGCAGCATTTTCTTCCCCCTTCAAGCTCAATTTCTGCCCCTTCAGAACTTGTATTGTGAGGGCACAAAGAAAAAGACCCTTGAACAGGAGTGGAACCCCCCCTCTTTTTTTTTAAATTAAAGGCTATTCAAATAACTGTTCTCTCTTTCTAGAAACTCCAAAGGGGTTTACACAGTGTAAGTTTACTTCTTATGTGTTTGTTTAAATGGATATTTCAGACAAGTATAGTATTGTTCTGATGGAGACTAATGACTTTTAAATTTATTTTTTATTAATTAAAACTTTATTAAGCATCTATTACACTTTAGGTTCTTTGCCTGGCCCCATGAAAGAGAAGTGAACATGGTCTTTTCCTCACTGAGCTAAGGTCTGTGTGGGAGGGAGAGGTGGGGGTCCCTCTGCCTGCCTGAGGATTGGTGTTCGGAGGCTTTACTGCAGAGGTGAAGGCTATGTTAGGTTCTTCTAAGCTAACTGCAAAATAGTTCACACTTTCACATTTTGAGCATGCTTTATTGGTACTTAGTTAGAAACATCTCGAAGCTTCAGGATGATGGGCTCAACAGTTCTATTATCAACACTAGCCATATTGTATCCTCTTGCTCACATCCAGGCAAATGTTCCACAAGAGTGAACTTTTCCAGACACTGGAAGCACCTCCCGGCTTTTAACTTCCATTTGTGACACAGTTGTTTGTAAGGACGTACAGAGGCTGTTTGCTTCCGGGTCTGATGTTTCCAGACTGCTGTGGATTTTGAGTTCTTGAGTCTGATTTTTAAATATTTTCCATCTCCTTTTTTCTTGTTGGCCCTTAGTGGCTTCTTGATGCTGTTTGCTACCATTTTTTTTTTTATTTTGCTACTCCTAAATGTGTGTGACTTGGGAAATCATACAAACAAGATGGTTAGAATGGTGTTCAAACTCGGAGTCAAAAGCTTTTCCCATGTTTATGTTCCCTGCTCAGAGGCCTCCACATAACTCTTTTGTTCTCAAATTTGTCTCCTGTTTGAAGGTTCTGGGTAACCATGGGTAATTATGGTGGAATAACTTTAAAGAGTGATTAATCTCAACAATTTGTATGGTTCCACGTTATGTTTTCAACAAACCAGCTGGTAACCTCCTCTTTACACTCCCTGCCACCACCAAGCACATTATTCTTTGCCAAGACAGTTATTGGAACTCTGCACTGGGTCCTCTGCCAGTCAGTGTGTCCTGCTTCCAGGTAACTTTTCTAAAGCACATCCCAGTTTTGTCATTCCTTGCTCAGCTCTCTCCCCCTCTCTGATTCCTAGTGCCATGTGCATTAAGTGCAGATGCCTGATCTTAGCAGTCAAAGATCTCTAGAGTGGTCCAAGCTACATATCTTATTCATTGTAACCTGTATTGGACACCTCCTCTGCAAGTCTGGTTCCTCCTTTGCTGCCCTTCTCTCAGAGCCTGCACCTAAGTCTCCCTCTTGTTCCTCCTGGCTCTTGATGCTTTGCTTTTGACGACCTGTACTGCATCGATATGTGGGTACATATGCTTGTCTTCTTTCCTCAGTTGATAGCAGGCCTTTTGTGAGCCAGAGCATTCCTATTTGTCCTTGTAATCCCCTTGCACTTGGCACAGTGGAAAGTCAGACAGCAGAGGGGTCAGAGCATAGCAGGTGTACCTGATTTCTAGTTCTGGCTCTGCCCCTCTGTCCCCTACTGTGCAAGCTGCTTTATTTCTATAAGTCTGTAGTGAGTCATTTTAAATAGAGGTAGTAATAGCACCTACTGCATAGGATTGTTGTGAAGATAGAGCCTTGGGATCCAGTATACTTAAAGGCAGTGGCGTGATGATGGTGGTTGTATTATTACTACGACTTCTAGTAGTAGTATTGCCATTACTTCTACAAGATGTTCAGTAAATACTTATTAAAGTGATTCAAACCTAAACAAATTGGTCTGTGCCAATCATAGAAATCAACCTGGGAAGTCAGTTGTAACTCATGGAAACAAATAAGCCAGCATGTGGAAAGTCACAAACAAAAAAGCTGTGGCCACTAAGGTTTTTAAAGCCTCCTCCCAAGTGGATCAGCCACTTCTGGTGTCCAGGGCAGCCGTGGAGCCCATGCTAGATGGCGCCAAGTCCTGTCAATTTGGGATTCTTCCAGAAATCACAGCATGCCCCACCAGTGTCACCTTCAAATGTGAGTGGGTAGAAAGGCCTTTGCTTTATGTAGGGAAATACCCACAAATGTTAATAACAGTTATTTGCAGAAATTTTGGGATACAGCCATGGTAGTAAATCCCAATAAGTTCTGGCCAATAAATTTGGTGGTTTTCTAGTCCCCTAATTTAAGTCATGAGGTCAACTTGCTGATATAGCTACAAAGTCAGAAGTAGCAGGACAATTAGGGAAGCAGGATTTCTTTGTAGCTGTGAAAGAAATGCAGAGATGGAAATATGAAATCACTGGGAAAGGTTGATGTCCTGCATGGTTTGTGACCTGCAGCTAAGTGCAGAATCTCCCGGCCAGACTGATACAGGCTTGAATCTCACCTCTGCCCCTACTAGTGGTATGGCAGGTGTGAGTATGCGAAGATACAGGAATAATATCTTTATAAAGCCCCCACCCTCCCCTTATTTCCCAGGTGGTTTTGTCTGTCATTGGAGTTTGGGAACCCCAAGTCTAAAGCAAGGCATTTTGGTGAGTTTTCTAGCACCATGCCCTCTCCTCCCCTCCGCGTCCCCCTCCTCCAAGCCTTGCAGTAGTAGCACAGAGCAGTGTGTGAAATGCCGCCTTGATGCCAGATCCTAAAATGACCCTGTGAAAGCTTTCCTCCTCTCTCCCGGTGGGCTTCGGGGAGGGCAGTGGAGTGGGGTGATGTGATGCTGGAGCCGTCGGCCAGGCCACTGCCCCACAGGCTTGGGCTTTTTGCCATCCTATCCTGGTCTGAGAGTCATGCCAGCCAGCCTCGCCCCAGGCGAGGTGGAGGAGACTCAGGAAAGGCCCCTGGGTAGCGCTCAGCCCTGGACTAAGTTCTCCTTCCATCTAGAAAGTCTTCCTGCCAGCACAGCTTTTTATCATGTTTGCCCAAGATTCCCATTACCCTTAATTGCCTTCTTTGTGTAGCTTTGGCCATTATTTTCTTTCTCCTTTGGTGTTTACTCTGTCAAATATTTAAGGGCAGTTATCATGTCTCTTTAGCCAAGCTGTACACAATCAAGGTCTTTTCAACTTTGCACATAAATCTCAGCCTTCCAACCCCTCAACACCTACCCATACGTGCTGTGCAGTGTTTGCTTTGGATCAGATCTTGGAAGCAGAGGGATTTTCCTCCTTAGAATTATTGGCATCCGTGTGCACTTTATAAGTCTGCTGCAAACACATTCACACAGGGAATTAAGGAGACACGATCCAGTTTACTATTGTTTTAAGGACAGCCCAGGGCCTTTTTGCCCCCCTGATGGTATCTTTTTAAATTGAATTTGAGGAATGGACAAAAGTCAACAATGACTAGTGTTTCCATTACTTTAAAGCTTATAAAGTATGAAGGATTTTTTAAGGCCTAAAACCGAAAAAGAAAAAAAAATGCAAGTATAATAAAAAATGACAAACAGTGCTGCAGTGAGCTGCGAGTTAAATGGGGTTCTCATGGTTTCCATCCCTGGCCCCTCCGGAGTGTCTTGGAGTCTCTGTAGTGCATTCAGGGTTTTCTGTCAATGCTCTTACTTCTCAGCAAAGCCAATTTAATAAATGCAAAATCAGTCAAAAGGAAATAAAAAGGACAAAACTATCTAACTATTAAATTTAATTCCACTCATTCTATTCCGTGGCTGGAGTGTAAGACCCGTGTCTGCTGGGCCCCTTGGTCTCCTCGGTCCTCAGGTGCCTCTCCCTGAGCTGGAGGGGGTCGCCAGGGTTTACTGACACAAGTCTTTTGAACAACATGGTCTCTAAATATAAGCCATTGGCTGCATCTCTTGCTCAACAAAAATAACAAAACCAAAAATCAGGTGTAACACCAGAGAGGAAAACAGCTGTGTTGGAATTATTGAGTGATGGCTTGTCAGTTTTCATTGCCTTAACAAAATACGTATTGGGGACCTTATCTGTCCTGGATATACTTCTGGGCGCTGGAGATACCATTGTAAACAAACTGTGTAGTCATTAGCTTGTGTATGTGTGTGTTAGTAGAAAGTGTTGATAAGTATGCTTCAGAGAATGAAAATAACAGGATTTGCGAGAGTGACTGGGTGGTGGCCTCTTTAGAGTGCGAGATTAGGGGGAGTCTAAAGATGTGACAGTTTGATGTTGAGATCTGAGTGGCCAGGAGGATGGGGTTGAGGAGGTGGACAGGGGTTGTTCTGTATGTAGCTTTGAGTTTAGGGATAGGAATGTGGATCAGACTTGAAGTACAACTGGAGGCCTTGGAAGTGTTTTAGGCAGTGAGTGATGTGATTTGATTTCCAATGTGGTCACTGTGGCTGCTGTGTGGACACCGGCCTGTAGTTGTGAGAGAGGACATGGCTGTGTCAGTAGAGGAGAGGGGTTATGTCAGGGTGTGTTTGAAGGTAGAAGCATCAGGAATTGCTCATGGGTTGGCCACGGGGCAGTGTGTGTGGGCGTGTTGAGGGGAAGAGAGAAACAAACGGTACTCCTAGACATTGCTGTATGGCCTTCAGTTCTGCCCTGGCCCCGTTAGGTTTGAGGTGTCTGTTACACATGTACGTGGAGAGGTACAAGATGCCATTGGCTCTATGAGGTGTAAGCCCAGGCCAGGAGTCAAGGTGGGAGATGGAGGCTTGGGAGCACTGGCATATGGGGGTATATTCAGTCATGTTACTGGGAAGAGTAACCATGTGGACAGGGAAGGGAGGAGAAGAGCCCCACGGGACTGCATACCCATTTCCCCTCGTACACTTAGTTAGTCTGGAAACCCCACTGGGCAGGTGCATTATTGCCAAGCTCTTCACCGCTCTGATTTCACTGATTGCTCTGAAGGTCATGGGTCCAGTGACCATAGAATTGCTGAGTTCTTGGTCAGTAAGGCGTTTGGAGGTGCACAGAACTGGCAGCATCCACCACTTGCTGGTTTGATTTCCTTACAAGTTGCGGACTGCCCTGCTGCCGTGCTCTGTGATGACCCCCACAGTGTCCAGATGACATCTGGACAGCTCTCTGCAGGGCTAAGGTCAACAGTGTAGACAGCTGTCATTCCCCAGAGAGGTAACTCATGCAAGGAAGCTGAGCTGAGCTAATGGGGTGGTGTCTCTTAAAGTCATTTTAATTTTCCTTTTTGGTCATCTCTGTATGGGCTGCTATTCTCCATCTGTGTTGTGTTGTACATGAATTCAAAACCATTTGTAAGCCTCACTTTTCCTCTTTGGTGAGAACTTCCAGGGCTCTGTGCCAACCCGAGGGCTCAGGTCACTGCAAAGACACTGCTGATTCAGTTTTTTGTACCTAATGACTCTTTATTGGCATCAAGGTCTAACCTTGACACAGCATGGTGAGTTATGCCTTGGCAGCCACGCATGGGCTCTGCATTTTTGTCCCTGCGAAACCCTTTGTAAATAATGTGGGCTGGCTCACAGGTTCTGCCAACACTCGGAGCCCAAGAGTAGTCTTAAAAGATGAGGGGTGGATAGGATAGTGGCCTTAAACTATAAGGAGTGTTCAGTGTTAAATGTTGATGAATATACCTCTCAAAATACTGAACAATTTTTGTCAGTGCAGTTTATTAAAGATTGGCCACGTGAATCTATAAACTCCATAACAGTGGTATTAATTTTAAAAATTTGCATTCCTGCATCATTAGTGTTTTTTCAAAACACTTTCAGGGATGATAAACATACTTGACCCAGAAACCTCCACCAGCACTGCCTTATTTTAATTTTGATGTCACTTTTCTCCCTGGATTTACCAGCAGGGCAAATTCTCCTTGGTAACTTTGCAAAGACAGGATGGTAGGCCGTTTAGGGCCTTTGTTTTGTCATCCTGGAAACACATGTAGGACCCACTCCTTGTGGGCTACCATGCCTGGGGGCTCGCCACTGGGCCCCTCCATTACCTTTGGTTCCTCCTGATGTGATGTGATCACGACTGTTGGCAGCCTGGTCTGCGCTGCACTGTGTGTGAGTGCCGGGACCTGTGTCTTGGTCTCCTCTCTGCCCTCCGTGCCTGGGAGGAGCTAAGTGAATATTAAGTGAATGCAGTGTGGTCATTCGGTACAATTAGCCCTGTAGAAACTTAGAATAAAAAAATCATTGTGTGGATTCAGATATATTGAATATCAAATCTTATACCTTGGAACACAGCAGATACATTCCTTAAAAGCTGTTGTAAATTGATGTGATCACATTCGCATCTTTTATTAAAGTATAAAGTGCTCAACATCAAGAGATGCAAGAATGTGAAGCAACAGGAACTCTTGTTCATTGCTGGCAGGGATGCGAAATCACGCAGCCACTTTGGAAGACAACTTGGCAGTTTCTTATAAAACTACATATATGCTACCATATGATCCAGCAATTGAGCTCCTTTGTATTTACCCACATGAGTTGAAAACCTATGTCTAAAACCTGTACATGAATGTTTATAGCAAACTTATTCACAATTGCCAAAACTTGGAAGCAATCAAGATATCCTTTTAACAGGAGAATGGATAAACAAACTGTGGCACATCCAGACAGTGGAATATTATTCAGCCATAAAAAGAAATGAGCTGTCAAACTATAAGAGGACATGGAGGAAATTTAAATGCATACTGCTAAGTGAAAGAAGCCAATATGAAAAGGCTATACATGCTGTATGATTCCAACTACATGCCATTCTGGAGAAAGCAAAACCATGGAGACAGAAAAAGATCAGTGGCTGCCAGGGTTTGGGGAGATGGTGGGGTGAATAGGTAGAGCACAGGGAATTTTTAGGGCAGGAAACTACTCTGTATGATACTGTAATGGTGGATACATGTCATTATATATTTGTCAAAGCCCATAGAATGTACAACCCCAAGGGTTAACCCTAATGCAAACTATAAACTTTAGTTAATAATAATGCATGACTCATCATTGTAGCATATGTTCCACACTAATGCAAGATGTTAAGAGTAGGGGAAATGGTGTGTGTGGAGGGGGGATGAGGTGGTATATGGGAGTCTCTGTACTTTTGTCTCCATTTTTTAATAAACATAAAACTGCTCTAAAAAATAAAGTCAATTTAAAAAAGGGTGAAATACTATAGAAATATAGGGGATTGCAACGAGGGGGTTGATTCTGTCTTTTTGCCACTGGATTTATTTTTAAAAAGTATTCCTTATGTTGTAACTCAGAATTAATTAAGTTTTTTTGTGTGTGAAGAAGAATATGCAGGTTGGGTTTTTTTGTTTGTTTGTTTTTAAGGAAAGGAAATCTCCCTCTGACTGCAAGGAGGACAGGCTGTGACATTTAGGCATTCACATTCAGTGTTCAAGGGAGTCACTTGGGTAGGCCACTCGATTTCTCCATGCCCTGGTTTTATCATCTGTAAAATTAGGGTGATAATGCCTAAGGACATTTAAAATCAGAGGCCTGTGGAAGGAGAGAAGGGGCACCTCTCAGCCCTTGAACAGTCGCTGGAATGGGAGGCTCCCGCTGGGGAGCTCAGGGGCAAGGTGCCTCCCTGCTGGCCTGCAGCCCCTTATCTGAAAAATGATTGTGTTTTCCCCCCAGCATGGTGCTCTGTAAGTCCTATTCTGATGCTTAGCCTGGGAAATTGCCTATGAATCAAAAGCATGGCAAATTGGGTATCAACAAGAAGCAAGCTAGAAGGCCAATATGCAGTTATTAAAAGTCAAGAGGTTGAGGGGAAAGTCTGGAAAGCAAATAATAGAATTAATTTTAATAGTTTATGCTTAGTATTTGTTGGATGTGTTCTGGGATAATTTCCTTCCCTCCCACCCTCCTTTGTTTCCTTCCATAGACACTTCCCATATCTTTCTACAAGCATCCCTTTATGTTGTCCATGGGTCCCCAGTAAATAATACGGAGTTGGGGAGAGATGAGGTAGCATATTTAGTATTTCATAACTATGCATTATGGGAGCAATCGCTTCTCATCAGACTGAATGTATTGCACTGGCTTAGAGAAACTAATAGGAAATGGGTTCGGGGTCTATCTTCGAATTGGGTCCATCCACAGTCATGAGTTCAAATGGGAAGTGTCACTTCACCCAGGATACGGCACTCACCTTTGGGTAGGAATAAATTAAACTATATGGGATAATTGAGTTATCATTTCAAATATTCTCTGGAAATAAGCACCTGGGAGATAAATTTTTGGGAGAGCCTGCTTAACCATTAAGCTGGCCCTTTCAGTGTGAATTTGTCAGGCACTGATGGAGGCTGAAGTGTGTGTTTTGGCAAAGATATGGGAAGTCCCTGTCATGTTGGCAGTGTGATGCCCAGCTCAAGCTTGTGAACTGGTGGGTACACTGGGATGAAACTGGGAGCTCTGTGTAGTTCAGGGCCAGATTATAAAGGGTGATTTATGTCATGCTAAGGAATGCATCACATGGGAGTATTCTCCAAGATATTTCCTCTGGAGCACACGTTCTGAGTGATACTCTGTGAAAATCAAGGGTTCCGTGGTCAAACACTGGAGAAATGATTCTTGCTGCTTCTTTGTGGCTGCGTGGTACTCATTAGTGTATAATCCTCAGATGTCCTGTGGTAACTTTGCCAAAGCTAAAGCTGACATTTCCTAAGCACATGGTATTTGGAGGTAGCAAACCTTTTGTTTCATGTAAATCAGCCATGATTATCTGGGCTAGTGAATATTCCTGGAGTAGATTTTGGGGCACTTCTCCAGGCCATGGGGACCATCTGAAGCTTGGCAGGAGAGGGACATGCCCAGATTCTGCTGTAGAGATCCGGTGGGGTGGAGCGTGGAGCGCGGTGGCGGACATGTATCAGGATGCCGTTGTAAGAATCAAAGGCCGTGGCAACAAAGTGTGAGAGCCCTAGGCTTGTTTTCAGAGTCCTTGGCTAGGAGTTAGCAAACTACAGGCCAAATCTGGTTGATCCACCATATATTTTTGTAAATAAATTTTATTGGAGCACAGCCACACCCACTCTTTTCCACTAAAACAGCAGAGTTGGCCAGCAAAGCCCAAACTATTTACTATCTGGCCCTTTATAGAAACATTTGCTGGTCCCTGCTGTAGGGGGTTGGTTAGATTGATTTTGGTCAGGCTAGGGTAAGAGGATTATCCGTGCTTTTCAGTTCCAGTTTCGTCAAACAGATGAATGAAAAATGCATATGCAAACAAATTCCCCAATATTAAATTTTAGGAATTAGCCCTGGCTTGAATTTTTAATAAAAGTGACAGAGACTGGGATTGTCATCTGCCTTTTCAGTTCTGAACATCCAAGAGAACTGAAGACCTGTTTTCATCTTGGTGGGTCTTGTGATCCCTCCCTGGGGGGCCCAGGCTTCGGGGATATCGGGAGGCCACTGTGTCCTTGAATTCTGAACTCCGTAAGCTATCAGTCATTACGTTTGGCGTGACACTGGACTGTGCCACAACCCCAAAGGAATCCGGCTGCAGTTCTTGGCTTCTCTGATGTCAGTTTCCTCTGCGCACTGTTGATACTGGCAGATGTTGTCTGCTCTCTCCCTTAGAGAGTAATTGTCTGCACATAATTCTTGGGGCCCATATATTTATGAACCATTCATAATGTAAAGTCTTGTGGTGATAAAGTATGTGGTTGCCCCAAATGGTAGAGTGGGACCATTCAACTCCATCACTCCCCAAAGACAGATCTCTGTGGTCCAATCAAGACCTAGGCTACTTAACACCCACAATGTGTTTTATTTATTTTTTCTATGTCTCATCCATAGGGCTTTTCAAAAATTTGAAAATGTATGGTTTTAATGGTGTTGATGTGTTTGAGAGTCTAGGAAAAGAAGTTTTAAAAAAAAAGACCTATAAGCATTGTTAATATTTGTCACTTTATTTGTGGTAGCAAGTGTTAAAAAAATTCCATATTTTCAGATAGTTGCACACAAAACATAAAAATGTAATGTTTCTTCACTGTGAAAAGTGCCAGTGAAAATGTTCCCCACTATCATGATTTGAATATTTGTTTTTACAAAAAGTTAAGTACCAAGTGAAGAATTCCACAGCTTACAAAATAGATGGTTGTAAATGAAGGGGGAAGGTTGGTGTGGAACTTGTCAAGTGGCTTGAAAGCATTATGTACCTGACTTGAAGCTCTGAATATCAATTCCAGGTCAGACAAAGCAGGTTTGGCTGGTGTGCTGTGTGTCTTAACATCTCCAGTGCAATCAGTCTGTTTTTTAACTCTCATTGCAAAGGGTGATATCTAAGAATGATGAATTTTAGGCCCAAATCTACTTCTAAGATTTTGCTTATGGAAATATCCACTTTAGTTTTTTCATTTCAGAATCAGAAAATACCATTTACCCTGTGATTGCGTGATGAGCAGAGGAGGCCTGCATTACAATCGGTGACATCTATGATGTTTGCAAAATTTGTTTTTTGAAACTATACAAGGCAACGTATTGCAGCTAAAGAAAGCTTTACATTTAAACATGAAGCATCTGTAGATTATTTTTAAAGACCAGGCTTGTAGTCTGCCATGTGCCGACAGGCTATGTGACCTTGAGTGGGGTCTGACCTCAGGTTTTTCTCTGGTATGATGAGAAGGGTAGTATATGCTTTACCAGCCTCCCGGGCTCATGGTAGTTACCCAAAGAGAGAGACAGAGAGGGATCTAAGAGATGTCAGCTAGTGTTTGAAATGATAGGCAGATCACTCTCTGTAGGAAGGCTCGTGAAATCTGGTGGAGTTGCATGTGTGCAAGCGTGTATGTTCTCACATGCATGTACTTTACTTACCATGTAAATAGGTCTATGTGGGATGTGAAAACTAATCAACAACACAAGCATGGCAGCCACTATGAGCTGAGTGATTATGATATGCTCAGCACTTCCCATTAATGATTTCTAATCCTTGTGACGACCCCACAATTAGTAGGTATGGCACCCTGTTATTAGTTTTCTATTGCAGCATGACAAATTACCACACATTTAGCAGCATAAGACAACATCCATTTATTATTATCATCTCCAGGTCAGAGGTCCGGGCACAGCATAGCTGGGTGTCCTGCTCAGCATCTCCCCAGGAAGGAACCGAACCAAAGTGTCGGCGGGGACTACAGTCTTGTCCGAGGCTCAGTATCCTCTTCCAAGCTCATTCAGGTGGCTGGCAGAATTCAGTCCCTTTGAGGTGATAGGACTGGAGTCCCCGTTTTCTTGCTGGCTGTCAGCTGAGGGTCTGTGTGAGCTCCCAGAAGCCACCTTTAGGTCCTGGCTATGTGGCCTTCTCACCATATGGCAGGGAATCAATTGCTCTCATGTCTGCTTATGTGACATCTTACATAATGGTACCTATTGAGGGAGTGGCACCCCATCATATTCCCAGCCCTGCCCACACTCCAGGGCAGGGGAACATGCAGGGTGTGTTGACTAGGGCACGGGGCTCTTGGTGGGTTGTCTTAGAATTCTGCCTACCACATACCCTCATTCTGAAGATGGGGGAAATTCTCAGAGAGGTCACGTTTCTAGCCTGCAGTCTCAGTGCCAGTACTAATAATTCCCGTCAGCCTTCCAGGCACAATGCACCTCTGTCCTGCACTGCTGGGCTGTCACATTGTCTTAAGAAGGCACCCATGGGACAGCTGAACAGCGTGTATGCCAAGCTTCGAGAGGACTGCAGCACAGACCAGAGCGCTCGCGCAGGCCCGGCCTATCCCGAATGGGGCGCCGGTGCCCCCTCTCCAGAGGGGAGTGTGGAATCCGCCTGGGGAGTATTATCGCATTGGCCTCCTGAGGTCTTTGACAACGTTTTCTGGCCAGTTGATCTTGCATATTTTTTCTTACTAGGCCAAGCATAAAAAAACTCCAACCAAATTTCTCAAGGATTTTGGGTGTGTCCTGAATCCAAATATTCAGAAGCCCCTGGTGGACGAACTGTGTGGTTGTTTATAGAGTTTGTGGAGAAGCTGTCTTACCGGCCTGCCAAGTGGTCGAGGTTGGCTGGCAAAGTTGTCTCAAGCTTCTTTTGTGGCAACTCACCAAAGCCCCCAGGAGTCAGCAGCAGTGGCAGTGAGAGTTTGACTGCAAAGCCGCAGAGGTGTGTGGTGGAGCCTGATGGAGTGAGGTTGGGCCCAGGAGGTGACCAGGACCTGAGGAAGTGGCCCTCGGTCTCTTAGCCCTGCTGCTGCACCCACCAGCTCCCTTCTCTGCTCAGCATGCTGGCTTTCTCTGGGCCTCTGCGTACCACTGTGGACAACATCTGCTACCCTCCCCTAGGGTCACATGCCCTTGCTCCAAATGTCCCACCGAGACTGATGAACACCTCCAACCTCTAATTCCAGATCCTCAGGAAAGAGCATCTGAAGAGCCCAGCTTGGTCAGATGTCTACTCGTGAGAGCGTGCTTGATTAGGCACCTGGGCCCCTTCAGGGGGGCTTTGGGCCAGCTCTCAGGGAGAGGACAGTGTGGGCTAGGCAGACACTCCAGGATGTCTGTTAGATCGACCCATGTGTAGACCTCAAGAGGACACATTAACATTCTCCACGTGTGGGTGTGTTGATTAGCTTCCTAAAAAACATAATTAGTAAAGACCTTTTTGATACTTTGTAGCTAATCATTGCCTGAAACATGGCCCAGTTTGCGTTAAGACCAAATATCAAAACAACAGGGACATACAGTTTTATCTTCCTGAAAAATCTCTCCCTTCAGCATAGAAAGACCTTGAGCAACATCTAATTATTCCTGTGCCTCTTAAATTGATAGCTTGAAAAATGTTTTGTAGTCTTTAAGAATGTCTATGGAAATTTCCTGTCCCTGCCACAGATCAAATTGTTTAAATGATGGATAGCAATTTTATATTGAACTGTGATAATGGTATCTCATTTGCTGCTACTAAAGTTATTTCTTTTCCTCTTAAAACATGTAGGTCAAGTAACTCCTTCAGTCTAAAAAAGCCATGAATAAAAAAGGATGGCAAATGGAAGAAAGCCAATTATACAACAATTTTAGACTTTTGAAGTAAGACCATTGCATTTCCCAATATTGATTACTTCTCACTTGATTATAGAGACTCTCTTTGGCTATTTATTACAATATAGACCATAACTCACAGACTGCACTTATTCTAAACTAAAAATAAGTTCAAGGAAGCAGAAAGAGGAAGGAGGTGAATGAAAAGTAGCATTTTTGACATCAATGCATAACCATCAAGTAAATAATCATATTTAGCTTTTCTAAGCATTGTATTTGACTAATAACTTATTGAACTCTTCTTGTCAGAGAAACTCAGATTTCTTAATGTGTACCATCTCCTGCATTCTCCCTTTATTTTCTATAGTAGGTTGAAGACAGATTTTATGATATTTCTGCCTGATAGGAGAGAAACGGGGAAATGAAGTGGCTGGCAGCAGTTGCTGAATTCTGTCATCTGGAATTGGATAGTAAAACTAGCACTCCTCAAACGTGGCTCAGCTCACCAGCTCACATTGTTGAACCTTTGATATGACTCACAAATTAGACCTTCTTCTTTGAGTGAAGTAGGGCCACCTCAAATATTCTGCAACCCTATGTCCTCTTTGCCGAATATTTATTCAACAGACTTTTGGGTGACTCTGGGTGCAGGATGCTCTGCTGTGTGCCCTAGACAATCACACAAGTTCTGGACCTCAGAGGGCTTCCGTTCCAGAAGATAAGGTGTATCTAAAAACCTCTCAGATCAAGGTAGAAAATGTGGAGTGACATGAGGAATATGCAGATAAAGAAGGTATGAAGAGGGAGTCATTAATTCAACAAATGTGGTGAATTCCTGATGGAGACAGGGCACTGTTGGCTCCTTTCTTCCTTCCCTCTTTCCCTCATACATTCAGCCCACTCTCCCTGAGTAATTATTGTATGCCGGAGGTTGGAAAAACCCAAATGGATAAGACAGTCTGCCATCCCAGAGTTCAGCCTAGTAGGAGAAGGATGGACCAGAGAAAGATGGAAAGGTGCATTTGTTGTTGAACAGACACTGATGGAGCACCAGTTTGCAAGGGATACTCACCGAAGCCCAAGGTATCCAGGGGTAGAAGGAGGGAAGGGTCTGCTCTGCAGCTGATGTTTACAGTATGATACAGATGAAGCATATTTCTCAGCCTAATATGGATTTGTCAAATGTTGCAGTGAAAGGGTCTGGGACCCCAGAGTAAAAAGGCATTCATTCTGCTCTGGATTGGTCAGCAGAGTTTTCACAGAGCAGGGGATATTTGATTAGGGTGTTGAAGGAAGAGTAGGAGCTTGATAGGCAAAGATGAAATTAGTCTAGCCATAGGCACCACATGTGGAAAAGACACACCTGGTTGTTGTTGGCTTGAATAACATGAAGTGTTCAAGGATGATGACACAGGACTGACTTTTCCCACTACTCTACACTTTATCTAGAAAACGTTTTGAAATGAAAGAGGGGTTAGACTTTCCTTTGGGGGATTAACAACCCTAGGGCAAGAAATAGTTTGCCTTGCAACTTGGAAAGCAAATGTAAAATCTGTTTTCCTCCTGGTCAGAAAATGTTTAAACCCATTAGGATGCAAAGATTGGGGACTTAAATTGGATTCACAGGAGATGTGCCAGCTCCACATATGTACTAGATTATATTTTTTTGAAATGATGTAGGCACTTTGCCCATAAAGTTTCTTTATATGAATACAATTGAAAAATCCGTAAGAGAAATCTTTGAGAAGGGCCTATGCATTTTGCCTTAGAAACTCCTAGCTATATTCAGTAGACATAGTTCCTAGATTGAGGATCAGTTTTTCTTTACTTTTCTCCTTTCTCCTTCTTTGCCCAGATGCCTCTTGATGAGAAAAAGGCAACTGCTTGCTTGACTCTGTGCATATTTGCATTATCCCAAGTGATTGTACAATAATGGTTAAGATTTTAGCAGAGGCTACCGTGCTGATATGGAGAAAAGCAACCTCAAAAGGGAAGGGTACTACACATTCAAAGCAGAGAACAAAGAAAACAGGGGAGAGAAAGCAAAGGTTATTTTGCAAGTAGATGTTATGGCGGGAATCCAGGCCTCTGCCAGGTGGAAGTTGTTAGGGGTGATAAAATGATTACTGACTTCGAATTCATCCATCTTTGCCTGCTCACACTTGATAAACTGCCAAGTCTAATTCTCTTAGTACCAACTTACGTTTTCTAATAATTTTCTAACCCCAACAGCTGTACAGTCATATTGCTTAGCATTTTTTTTTAAACTACAGGATTAGTAGTTAAAATACAAGTTTCTGTGTGCTAAATCTTGTTCATTGGGCTCACTTACTTATCTTCCACCAAGGAAGACATTTCTTCAAAATCAATTCCATGGCCAGAAGACCACTCCTGTGAATGTCAGCTCTGCTCCCAACCCTGTTGTGGGTCCTGGGGCCCCTCTGGCCATCAGCACTGAAATGCCCCATCTTGTTTGAGGTGCTTCCCGCCTTTTAGAATCCAGGGATGTTTTCCCAGCCGGAAGTGGCCTCCCCGAGAGCTGGCATTTAGAGAGAGGGAAGGTGAAGAGTCCAGTTCTGCCCGCCTGTCATTGCATCGCAAGAAGCAGTTGTCGAATGTCCCCAGTTCAAGGGGAGTGCGGGGCTCATGGGGAATGAAACCCCTCAGAGAGTGGTGGAAACACCACAGGGGGGTGAAGGCAAGAGACAAGCACAGGCTTGAGGAGGCTTGAAAGAGCCCTGACCACAGATTCTGCCCCTAACCGGGTGCCTGGCAGAGCCCATCCTAGATTTGGGGTAGTCTTTCTCGTCTTCCCAGGTAAACTTACCTTCACTGGGCCAGGACCTTGCCTTAGCATCCTGTTTTCCCAGTTTCCTGGGTTATCTTCCTCTTGCCCCCTTCAGACTATTTAACACTCCTCCACTCTTTCCTGACCCCTGACCTTATAAAGCATTGTCTATTAACCATCGGCATGGTTAAGACGCTTGCCCACTGTGGCCTCTAGCGTGGCCTGTCCTGTGATTCACTGTCTTCTTTTTGCTTATGAGATTAGTTATCAGCACAGTGGAATGCGCTATTGATGGTTTTCATTGAGTAGCTGCATTTTAAAAACTGCAGCTTATTAAAGACCATAGATTAGGTGGTTTGTCTTAATGAAATATTGGTAAATGAGGGTGATTATATAAGGAGCAAGATTTTATTAGAATACCTAGGCACAAGTTGGTATTATTGTTTTATTAGCAGTTATTATTTTAATGCTTATTTAAAACCACATCTGTGTTACCACATCTGTATAACATGCACCGTATGAGATACTAGTTATTTGATTACATATTTATCCCCTTTACTATTTTATGCAATCTTCAAGGGGAGGGACTATTGCAATAGTCTTTGCTTAATAAATAATGGTTGAACTTAATTTCTGAGAGAGACAGAGCAACAGAGACAGAGAGGGAGAGAAAACCCAGGTAAGTCACTGATCTCTTCCAGTTCATATAAACTTGAATTTTCAACATGTAACCGACATATGTGGTATAATCAGTTTAATAGTCAGCATATGTGTCCTGTGGCAAGCTAATATTTGGGGATAGGGTTCCCTTATAACTTACCCTTCTTGCTGTGTTAATCACTCTGCTTACAATCCTCCCAAAGAGTGAAGGTTTAATGAACATATCTGAAGTAATCACAGATATGTATACACACATTAGTATCTGAGGGCTATGACAGGCCACTGAAAGGGTTGTTGGGTTTTTTTTGTTTGTTTGTTCAGAGCTGAGACTTTATGAAGGAGCATTGTTCTTTTAAAAAACTTATATTAATAAAATAATGGAATGACACAAAACTTCTAAGAAAAAACGGTGGTACAGAACAGGCCTGCATTGGTCCTGTTTTGGTGGGTGTGGTTAGACTTGGCGGGGGCGGTGCTGGGCTGGAGCCGCCTGCACGATGCTCAGGGTGTCTGTGCTGCTCTGAGTGACTGGTGCGACAGAGGCACTGAGGACCTGGCAAGTCACGGCCTTGTGCCCCTCACATTCCCCTTCCCACCGTAGCTGTCATCCCCACCGGACCCAGCCTCTCACCACCCTGGAGCCCTGTTCCTCTGGCGCCTCTTTTCACTGATTCAGGAAGAAGTTCAGCCCTGGACTGACCGTCCAGGCTCCTGCCCCAGGCTGCCCCAGCCATCCTCTCTGGACTTAGCTCGTTCGCTGCCCAGACGGGTGTGCCCTCCGTTCCCAAAGTGACCTTGGCCTTCCTGCCTCTGATGTCTGCTTTCTTTCCTCTGAACCTGCCTAGAGCCTAGGCACCTTTAAAGGTGAGTTCAAATTTCATCTCCTCTGTGACTTCTCTCTGGCCTCAGTAGTGGGAAGTCATCACTCCCTTGTTCAACTCTTACACACCTTATTAGGGCCTCTTATTTGAAACCTGGCAAATAGCTTCAGGCATGGTTATTTATTATTGCTAGGTGCGACTACAGATTCCTAGAGAGCAGAGACTAGGTGGTTTGTCTTAATGGGGTATTGGTAAATGAGGGTGATTATATAAGGAGCAAGAGCAAATTATTAGTAATTTGTAGCTCCCTTCAGTGTGTGGCCATATTCCTTCCGTATAGTACATGCTTAATACATATTTGTTGACTAGTTATCTTCATGCCCCTTCTTAATTAAATTTATAGAGGTTTTTTTTCTTTATGTAGCATTATGAGCAATCGGAAAATCTTTTTGGAATAAAGTGGAGTATAAATAAACAGTAGTAAATGATTATAAGCCTTCCGAAATGTTGTTGTAAATTTATGATCTTTTTCCTCCATTTGGTGTTTATTTACCCAAGAAGTGAGAAAATTTTTATTTAGCACTGTTTGTATTTTAGCTTTAGATTGATCTAGAATTCTGCTAGATGTTATCAGAGTTATAATTCTTAGACTCTAGTAGTTGAATATTCATAGTATAACACACTTCTAAGGATAATTTTAATATATTAACTTACTTTTATCTCAATAATATTTAGGGTTTCTTGTCACAGTTATTGCAAACTACAGTAATTTGGCTAGTTAATCTGAAATGGGTTGTTGTGCTAAAGGCTTATAAAAGATCCTAATTATGAATTCAATAGATAAACAAGTCTTTAAAGGAGATTAAAATCTCTCCACGGACTTGTACACTCCCACAATGAGTGATGGTGATCGCTGTCGATGGTCACACTCTATGAAGGTGGATTGTACTCACTAAGTTATTGGTGGCCAAGGAGTCATTGTACCCTTTGAAGAACACCAAATACAATTCTCCTCTAATATACAAAAAGCACGGTTTTGATACAGTTTTATTGAAATATAATTCACATACCATACAATTTACAGTGAGAGTGTGTGATTCAGTGGTTTTTAGTATATTCACAGTTGTACGACCATCACCACAATCAATTTTTGAGCATTTTCATCACGCCAGAAAGAAACCAAATACCCTTTAGCGATTATCTCTCAATCTCACCATTTTCCCCTAGCCCTAGGCATTTGGTAATCTACTTTCTATTTTGATGGATTTGCCCATTTTGGACATTTCATATGAATGAAATAATACAATACATGTTCTTTTGTGATTGATTTCTTTCACTGAGCATAGTGTTTTCAAGGCTCATCCATGCTGTAGCAAGTGTAAGTTACTTTGCTCCTTTATATTGCTGGGCAATATTCCATTGTATGGATATATTACATTTCGTTTACCCATTCATCAGTCGATGAGCATTTGGGCTATTTCTACTTTTCAGTATAACAATTGATGCTGCCATGAACATATGTGTATAAGTTTTTGTGTAGATATAGGTTTTTATTTTCCTTGGGTGTATACCTAGGAATGGAATTTCTGGGTCATATGGTAACTCTTGTGTTTAACCTTTTGAGTAACTTTCCAAAATGACCATACCATTTTATGTTACTAGGAATAAATTATTCCTATGAGAAAATAGCATCACATTACCTGTAAGTGGGTTTCTACATATGAAAACTAGTATATTAACTAAAATTTCTCGGTTTCTCCCATTGATTTTTTCTAACATCTTTATTGAAGGTATAATTTACATGTAATATAATTTACTAATTTAAAATGTACAGTTTAATGATTTTAGTAAATTTACCAAGTTGTGAATGTGTCACTGTAATGTGGTAATGAATGCACATCACATTCTGTGTGCACCTTCCTCTTTGCAATTTGTATTACTCCAGTAAGATCTCTCTTCCCAGTAATGGATCTATCCTCACTCATTTAATTTTGTGATTTATTAACCTAAGTAATAGCTGAGCTAAAGGGTTGAGAAAACTTTGTGGTCTTCAAATACAAAATTGAGAAACTTCTATCACCTTAATTTTTTTCAAGTCTCATATCTTCAATTTTGAAATCAAGAAAGCTCTAAAAATTGAAAGCTTTTTCATAACTCATTTGGTAGAAGAAACTGGCCTGAACTTACCTATGGATATGTATAATATTTATTTTTTTCTTCTTACTGTAAATAATCATATATCCACTTTAAAAATATTAATATTAATATTTGATTATGGGGTACTGCCGCAGACATCACTGGGAATGAGTTGCAATAAATTTGTATCATTTGACCTTTCTAAAATCCAGATAGTCCTGAACTAGGGTAGTATACCTGGCCCAGGGGTTTCAGATACCGTCTTGTGGACCTGTGTTTGGTTGTATCAGACAGCACCTCAGGGCCTTTGCATCTGCTGTTCAAAACCATTCAACTTGTTTGGAATGTCAAGGGGAAATGGAAGAACCACAAAAGTTCTAATATATCTTATGAATTAACTCAAACTATGTGGCATTGCTGGTATTCAACTGCATTTGACTCAAAGTGGCATTTTTATATGGTTGGACTTACTATTTCTCTGTGTGTCTATTTCACAGTGAAAGGAGGGGTGGGTGGCAGGAAGGTGAAGTGGAATGATGTGCTGGAAGCAAGACTCTGTTTTGTTTGGTCATGTAAGTCACCCGCGTCCAGGCTGTGGGGTGGGGGTGGGGTCAGCAGGCGGCGTGTATCTTGGCTTCGAAACATGAGGAACGCCAAGAGCAAGCATGGTGTGCAGACGAGGCATTGCATGGACATCTGGGGAAGTTTGAATTCTGGGTCTCAGTTTACTTTTGTGTAAAATGGATTTAGTCTTCCTTTGTTAGCTCTGTCTTTTCTTCACTAAAAAAAAAGTCCTGGTCAGTGTGGCTCACGCCTGTAGTCCCAGCACTTTGGGCGGCTGAGGCAAGAGGATCACTTGAGCTCAGGAGTTCGAGGCTGCAGTGAGCTGTGATCATGCCCCTGCACTCCAGCCTGGGTGAAAAAGTGAGACCCTGTCTCAAAACAAACAAACAAACAAACAAATGAACAAAAAATCCTCAAATCTTTTGCCATTAGCATGTGTTCATACTTTGTCATTTGGAAATAAAGTTATAATTAAGGGTTGACAAAGTAGAAAGAGAGTTGAAGCTGAGAGAGTGTAAAGTATATGAATAACTTTCCATAAAAATTCAAACTTTATATGTAATTTCAATTCATTACCTGGGCATTAAAAAAGGGAGAGCCAGCTTATCCTTTAAGCTAGTGTCTCATCTTTGGAAATTTAAAAATGCTAAATCTGGTTCCAGAGGGTGAAAATGTCGTTCCATGAATGCAAGAGGGACACATGAGAATTAAAATGGAAAAACAGCAAAAAGTGAATTTAAGACACACACACTTCATTCAGAGCCCAGCCCCTTGGTTTACCCAGCTCCCCACTGACTCCGAAGTTCACGTGCATCCTATTAGGACCCTGGCATTGGTTCCCTCGCTGCCCCACGTTTCGACTTGGAGAAGTCATCTTCTTAAAAGTGATGGGCAAGGTTCAGAGTCTTGGCCTCAGGATTTTATTTCTGCATTGGAGGAGGAAGGCTTTTCTGAGGACCCTGAAGTCATTAGGATGGTATTAATTGGAGCAAGGGACTTGTGTAAAATGTTCAGGAATGAAAGTCATGGCAACAGTCTTATTTTTCATTATTCATTCTTGATGTCATTTGAAATAAGCTTCACACATAAGTGCATATGGTTGACTTTACCTTAGAGAAGTAAAAGCCAGCTTGATCCTATTATGCAGAGTCCTGCGAAAGTCAAGAGTGACCCAGGCCATTTGGATTTTTTTTTCAAGGTCCCTGGTATGTTATAAAATGAAGAAATGACAAAACATAGACATAGTTGAAATATATAAGGTATATTTAAGATATACCTATCTTAAATATATATATTTATAAAATTACTGATTTTTAACAAAGAATGCCTGTACAATATATTAGGACTCCCCCCAAGAAAATAAAGGACACAGTAAAAAGAAATTGTAATTCACCATAGGCTGCTGTGTGGTTCAGGAGAGGGATGCAACTTTAAACATCTTCTCCTTCCAGTGCCTTGTTATCTCTGTGGCTATACCTGCAGTCTCTTTAGGAGATAATGTGGAAAGTCTACGATTAAGGCCCTTTGAAGTGAAGACCTACGCCCGATGGCTCTCTGACTCCTAGGAAGGATCGCAGAGCTACCCTGAGCTGGGTCTTCAGGGAGCTTCCCAGGGCAGTTCTTATTACTGCCTTTGCTGCTGTGAGCACGTGTTCGTCTTAGAGCCTTCCCTTACTGGGCATTCCCTTCCTGCTCTGGCCCAGATCATCTCAATCTCTCTCTCTCCCTGCCCCCGACGTCTCCCTCTCTTTCTTTCTTACAGTTACTTAATATAGGAGTCTGGATTTTTTTTGTCCCAGGCTTCCATGCCGCCCACTTTTACTGCTCTCTGCACTTTGGCCCCTGCCTCTACCTGTGCTCTGAAGTGGTTCCTACACAGGCACCCTCTGGCTCGCCCAGTCAGGTTTGATCAGGAAAGAAAAGCTCTTCAGGTATTCCGAGTAAGCAGGGATTTAATATAGGGAAGTAAAGGCTCGCTCGATAGTTGGAGGAACAAGCTGCTGGAGTGAGAGCCAGAGAGCCACTGAGTTCACAGGCTGAGGAAGTGTCCAGTCGCAGGGGCCACTGCCCGCAGTCTCAGCTGTCCGTGGCACCAGTGGGCATCTGGATGACTGGCAAGAGATATCTGCCATCTGCAGATGCCCACACAATGCCCACAAGTTCCCCTGGAGAACACTGCCGTCTCCTCTTTTAGCTTCCAGATCTCTCAGGAACCTGACCTGGAGCTCTGCTGATAAGGGGGTCAAGAACATGCAGTTGGCAGGCTTCCAGCCCCTGCGGCAGAAGGGACAGCTTAGATGGCACTGAGATTCAGACGGCACTAGCCAACACACACCCCTAATCACCAAATCTAATGGACTTTACTCTCTTAAAAAAAAATTCTATCCTTGTATTATTTGGTCTCACTGTGAAATTTTGTAATACTTACTAGCACTCCTTTCCTCAAACATTCCTCCTGAGCTCCACGTCCTGCCTGGCCATCCCCGGCTATGTCCTGGGAGGCAGTACGGGCCGTGGCTAAGAGCACCAAGCTAGTTAACTCTATTCTGCCTTTACCCTTATTCTCTGGGGCCCGCTGGCCTCTAAGTCCCATAGAGTCTCCTTCCTAAATAGCTTTCAAATGCCTTCTCTTCAATTTTTATCTTCATTGACTTGGATCACCTTTTTATCATTTCACAAAGTCTAGATAATGTCAGTAACCAATAATATTTTGCTGCTTAAAACTCCCTAGCCTCTTTCTCGCTACCTCCCCTTCCACCACGAGCCCCTTCCTTGCCATACACCTTCATATACTGAACTGCTTGCAATTGCCTGAATGTGCCATGCAGCTTCCTCATTCCAGAACGTCCTTCCTCTGTTTTCTGGGCTAGCTCTTGTCTTTCAGGTCTCAACACGGATGAGAAGCTTCCTGGCGTCCCTCAAGCGTGGTCCGGCTGGTTCCTCACTGGCCTTCCGGAGTGTCCCTGGCTTCCCCCAGGAGAGCCTTTACCACATCGCGTTGTGGTTGCCTGTTTGTCTCCTTCCCTCTCTGGACTGTGATGTCCTCAAAGACAAGAGTTGTGTCTTACAAACTTTATATTCCCAGACAAACACAGTACCTGAGACACAGTAGGGTGATAGATATTATTTAATTTGTCCAGCACTGTATTTTGAGCATTGACCGTATATATGCTCAGTGCTGTTTTGAGCCTGAATTAGGGGGTAGAGTCGGGATAGCATTTTTGAGGAGGATTCATTTGAGCTACAGAATGACCAGTGAGGGAGGCAAACATACAAGGATCTGGCATAAGAATGTCCTCGACTGAGAGAAATAGCAGAATGACAGAGACAAGCTTGTCGTGGTCTGGATGCAGAAAGACGGATGAGAGTCTGAGGAGCTAAGGGTGCTGGGCTGATCATGAAGGGCCTTGCGGGTCCTAGTCACGATTGGGAAGTCATTGGAGGGTTTCAAACAGGGGAGTGATGACATCAGAATTATTCTGAAAAGGCTCCTTTAAGCAGCCGTGTGGAGCATGGACTTCAGGGCAGAAGGTGGAGACCTGTTAGGAGGCTGAGTGTGTCCAGGGCAGAAATGGCTGTGGCTTTGACATGGATATAGCAAGGGAGATGATGACCAAAGTGGAAAAACATGGATGTATTTTGGAGGGAGAGCCCACAGAAATTGCTAATAGATTGAGATGCTTGTGGAATAAATGGCATTAAAGCAAGTGGTCTCCCTGCTTTTGTCTCTTTGTTACACATTTATCCCCTTCTAATTTTTCTCAGCTTGACTATGAGATTAATTTTAAACATTAATTAAAAGTTCAGATCTGATGATGTGGCTCTTATGCTCAAGGAGACCTACTGCCGGGCACCCGCCACAGCCTAGCTCATCACCCCTGCTCACCTGAGCCCCACTGGCCTGCTTTGGTCCCCCCACCCCTGGCACCTTCAACCTCCCCCCTCCTCTCCAAACCTGCACCTCTGCAGACACACTAGGCTCCTACCTTGGAGCCTTTGCTACTCCTTCCCCATCACTTCTCTTGGGCACCTGGCTGACTTCCACTCATCCTTTAACTCAGGCGTATTGTCACATCACTTGTGAGTGTTCCCCACACTGGTGCTCCATGCCCTGGCAGAGTTTTTGCAACACTGTAACCTCTCTGTCGTTTGGTTTCCCTGCATGTAAAGTTGGATGGTGCTGTGCTTTCCTTTATAACGGGGATGTGAGGATTCACTGGATTCATTGGCTGAAGCACTAAGAGCAGCTTGGCACATAGGAGAGGAAGTGTGAAACTCAATCATTGTTCACTGGCATCATCTTGTGTAGCGCCCCTATTCTAGCCTGCGTCACATTATCTAATTATTTGCTTCTTCTCCCAACTGAACTGTGAATGTGCCATCATCTTCATAGCTTGAGCTCCTAGCGTGATTCTTCTCACATAATTGATCATCATCATCACTGTCATCATCAGCGGCAGTACTAAGAGGTACCGTCAATGGACATTTACTATGTGCCAAGGACTTGGGCTCAGAGTATTGTCATGAGGTTGCTGGAGTCAAGATTCAA
This sequence comes from Cheirogaleus medius, assembly GCA_008086735.1. Taxonomy (NCBI): domain Eukaryota; kingdom Metazoa; phylum Chordata; class Mammalia; order Primates; family Cheirogaleidae; genus Cheirogaleus; species Cheirogaleus medius. Next base: position 13,876,731 of record VBSM01002035.1, read on the forward strand.
ATTCAGATTCCCTGACCACAGAGCCTGCTCCTTGGACCGACTCAACATGTTCCCTCCCAAACTGAAGTTGCCTGGTAAACGTTTGGATGGATGGGTGGAAGGAAAGAACAAGGGAATTGGAATAGCTTTTCCCTGCATCAAATTTATATAAAAATCCATCTTGAGAAGGTAAAGTCTGAATGGACATGGAAATTGTTTTGCATTATTCCATTTTCAAGGAGAAAGGAAATTTCCCTTCCCTGGCCATAGTTGGAGCCTGTGGGCCAGAGCTGCCTGCCATACTCGCTGTCCTGTCCCGTGTCTCACAGGTGCCATCTGTCAAAGGAGCTTGCTTTGGCAAACAGCTTAATTTCTGTGTTTGTGCCATTCTGAGGACATCAGTCAAACCTTTCCATAAAGGCCTCTGCTTCATTCCATTTTCAGCCTCACTGAACACAGATTTTACTGCTGAAGCTGAGAAAGGGAGTGGTGGATTCTGAAAACCAGTCCTTAGGGAGCAGGTGCACAGCCTTGTGTTTTTGAACACAGGGTTTGGAGTCCTTTCCTTGGCAGCAAAATTAACTTTCACATAACCTCCATGTAACTGTGAACTCGGGGAGTTGTTCCAAGCTCTCCCCATATGAGAGCCAACTGTGGGAGGCACAGACTCTGTGAAGTTTCCTTGTTTCAATCAAGCTGTTTTTTGCTGAAGAATCTTGTCTGTTCCCCTGCCCTATCTTGATAATATTTTACACTTGTGTGGAATCCTTAAGGAAATGTTTTGTGTATACATTCCCATCAAATTTACACATTAAAGTACAGACAGAAGATGATATTATTTTCATTCATCAGTTAAGAAAAGCAAGACTCAGAGAAGTTAAGATTTGCCCTGAGTCCAATAGCTAGTGAGTGGGAAGACCTGGATTCAAACCCTTGTCCTTGGTTTTCGAGACCTATTCTGACTCTACTGTAAAAAAAATGTACTAAAACCTTCTTGAGGTCTGGGACTAAGTCATCTATGTCTTGGGGTCCCACTCAGTTCTTGGTGACGTTCTGGTTATCTAATAGATTCTCAACAAATACTTGTTAAACTAAATCCAACAGAAGTGATAGAAACATGGTGCTGCAACCAGAAATGGGAACTCTCTGTGAGACAGACGTTCTCACCAGCACTGGCACTTGTTATTTGGCTGAAACTTACCTAAGGCAGATGTTCCTGTCTTCCTTGGCTAGTTGGGCAAATATCTTCAGTACTCTGCTACTGTGGGTTCCAGTCAACACCTTCTAAGGTTATAATCAAAGACTGGAACAGAAATCTATCCACCACGGGCCCGGCTCTCAGCGACAGGAGAGTTCCTTTCATTGTGGAGAACAAATGTTCATCCTTCAAATGACATGTCATAGCCCCTGTTCATCCTGGACCATCCCCTCGGGCAGTTGAAGACAGTTATATTGCCCACAAAACAAATAGCTCAGTTCCCTTGGAACTGAGGGCCCTCAGGGGACTCTTCAAGTTTTGTGGTTAAAAAGCCTGCATTTCCATAATCAACTCTAAAACATTTTTTAGGAAGGCTACATAAGCAGGGACCATTCTTTAAAATGCTCGGTCATTTGGAGAGGTTACTTGGGCTGAAACAGATGGTTGTCTCTTCTTCCTACCTCTCCCTGGGCTGCCCTGGCCCTTGCGCAGCCCTTGGAGCAGAGTTTGGCTGTTCCCTTCTTCGGGGGCTTTGCAAAGGCTGCACTTCGGCAAATGCGGCCGTAACTGTAGCACGAGATGGCTTCGGTTTGGACGTTGGCCGCCCACATTGATAACGGGCATTAATTTAATCAGCCTCACACTGATAACAGGTATCTCCTGTGGAAACAAAGATAATTTGTTATTGATTGTGATCATGTCTTCTGATGTAAACGCCAGGCTTATTTTGTCTTGTAGGAGGCGGTGCGGCCTTAGACAATCGGAAGGAGATGGGAAAGGGGAGGAATGAAGGAAGGAAAGGAAGATGTGTTTGATCTATTGTTCTGTTACCTGCTTTTTCTAGAAACTTTATAGATTAGCTTTTATAATCCACTTTGGAATGTTTGCCATTTTTAAAGCAGAAGCAATTTCTGCAGCTTCAGGCAGAAGGTCATTTTATACAAAATGTTCATTCGTGTGCAACAAAGCTTATTTCTTCTACAGGAACAAAGAAATAATGAAGGCTCCTTAAAAGCTGTTTTTCTCTAAAGAAACGATCATCTTGATAGTAGGTGATTTATATGTGCCTTTTGTATTGGAATGGAAAAGTAAAAACATTTGTATCAATAAGGATTACTGCATGTTATTAAGCTCTCAGATGCGAGTCTAACTGCAGTGGCAGCATCGCAGGGTGGGAGGGCAAGATGTCCTGGCTTTCTTCTTGTCTGATTGTGTCCATCTCCCCAGGTCAGTCATCTGTCCTGGTTGATCGCCTGATAATCACCTGTGACTGACGTGGCCTCTGTGTAGGTCTCTGGGTGCTCGCTGTTTCCAGAACATTTCTTTTAATTGTTGTTTACAGAACTTTTTTTTTTTTTACCTCCAAAACTTGGTGCAAAATGTTCCCATTGACTGGAACATTCTTTTAGCACCTTTCTTTCCCCTGCATACTTCCTGTTCTCTTTCAGAGCTGAGCTTAAATGTCACTTCTTCTGGGAAGCTTTCTGGGCCTGCTGGCAGCATGCTTTGCTACTTATCCCTTCATGCTGAATAGCTGTGTTCCTTGTGTGTGCCCCTCACCCTTCTGCAAGCCACCGAATGTTGTCTCATGGATCGCTGGTGGTGCCGAGTCTGACACTTTGGGAAACAGTCATCTAATTATTCTAGCTACAAACACAGCGAAGACTAATCTGCATTGTTACAGAGTGATAAAAACTCTGTCCTGAGAACAGAAGGGAAGGAATTTCATCATCAGAAAGGATGAAAATGTAAATTTGAACATCTTACTTAATTTCTTCAATGTAATGGTTCCTGAATGGACGGTTTCTGACCTTTGGTACAAGAGAGGAGTGTTTGCAATTAGTCCTGGGAACAAATAAGCCTTATTTTGCTTCCATTCTGGAGACATCTTTTGATGTGCTAAGTGCTCTTAATGAGGGTGGAGATTTTTCATTGCATTTCTGGGATTAAGTTTGAAATCTATGACTTGGAGAGGACTTAGGGTCTCCTCTGTTCTCACTTATGTAGACTGTAAGCATGTCAAGTTCAAGTTGAAGACCTGCCATGGAACACCTTGCTTGGACAGCATTAGCCCCAGGTATACACTGATGGACAAGAGATAAGAAAAAGTTAAACCGCCCTGCACTGGGTATGGTTGTGCCGGTGATTCCCACTCCTTCTCGATTACTCTGCTTGGTTGCTTTTTTACACTTTGAGCTCTTGTTGATTTGAAGGAAGAGTCATGAGATCTTTAACTCTGGCATTAATGACAATTCAATAACCAGCTCGTCAATGCAGGCGAAGTTCATGCTAATGATCATAGATTATTTTTAGAGTCCCCCCAAGTTGAACTTAAACCTTATTTGAGAAGAATTATGTATACATTCCAGAAAAAATGTCAATAAAAACCCTGGTATGAGTATTAAATGTGTTGTTGCAAAACATTAAATGAAAACCACTAAATATATTAAGTGCTTTGAAATCTTTGTTAAATTCCAACATCCCATTATAAGAGCATTTACTAGCCAAAACTTTTTAGCTTTAACATGAGAAATAAAAATAACTTTTTACTTTGCTATTCCATATGGTTTATATATTTCTGTTTTGCTTTAAGGATTTTCATCCATAATTATCCATCTCCCCTCCCTTTTTAGGGAATTTTATTAAAAATTGTTTTTCATTTTACAGGTCATTCATTCTGATAGAATCAGTAGTAGTCCAGCAGCAGGTTACTTTGGTTGTGCAATCACATTTCCCATTACCTTTCCCAACTCTCGTCACACATTTCTTTCTATCATTTCTCCCTTGTTAAGCCAGAATGACCAGGAACCAAAGAAAAAAACGTAGAACAAAAAAATCATTTTCTTCTTCTGATCCAATTTTTACTTTGACTTGGTGTCTGATTTCCCCCTCTGGACCTTGATGGAGAGTTTGACCTCTCCCATGTCTGTAACCTTAGTCTTGATTTAAGTGGTGTGGGGAGGAGACGGGACACTGTGCGTTCGGGAGCGCTGTACGGATATACGTGGGGTCGCTGTAACAAGAAATAAGATGTGATTTTAAATGAAATGCTTTAATATCCCTGCTGTTCCCCTCGGCAGCTTTGCCTTCAACACAGCTATAAATACTAGCCATGGTCCATGGCTTCTAGCATTTCCTATTTATAAAGATAGCTTTTGTTTGTATTTATTTCACTAAAAGGGAAGAGTTATATAGAAATATAAAAAGTCAATGAAATGTGCATCAACTCATGAATTACAACCTTTTGGCTTATAGGTGCTTTGTTAGAAGGCCAGCATGTATATTCCAGTGTGTTGTTATCATTTTTATTGAGTAAGGAAATGCTTTGATATTAAAGAAGGGATAAAGATCTGTGGACAAAACAGCAGTTACATCAAAGCTCAGTTCTGAAGACTGGAGTCTTCAAAGCTTTTTTTATTTTTTGAGACAGAGTCTTGGTCTGTCACCCTGGCTAGCCATGGCCTCATCATAGCTCACAGCAACCTCAAACTCCTGGGCTTAGGGGATCCTCCTGCCTCAGCCTCCCAAGTAGCTGGGACTACATCACCATGCCTGGCTAATTTTTCTATTTTTAGTAGAGACAGGGTCTTGCTCTTGCTTAGGCTGGTCTCAAAACCCCGTGCTCAAACAATCCTCCTGCCTGCCCCGGCCTCTCAAGGTGCTAGGATTACAGGTGTCAGCCACCACGCCCAGCCCTTCAAAGCCATTTTTATTTCCAGTGTTCAGTTTTAATTAAAAACCACATTCACAATTCTATAATCCCACCTGTGGATTCAAAAACGGAATTCATATAAGAGAAAATGAATTTATTATTATTAAAAGTACACTGCCTTTCTAATAGATATAATAGAGTAACAGTTTCCCCAGGCTCTGTGGTGGTTTCTTATATAATAACTAAAATATTAGCAAACTTAATGGATTTTTCTTACCTGCAAACTTATTTTTAAAACATACTTCATTTGACTTAGATGATAATATTTGCTCAGGAGAAAGATATCATAGGCTGTTCTTTTCTACTGGTGAGCATCGGAATTTGCAGTTAAATGTTCTTGACTTTGTTAGATGATGATTCAATTTTAATTTTAATTTTATTAACAGTAGGAACTTTTGTCTCCAGGATTCTGTTTTAGGTAAATTTATGGCAGATGGTTTTGTTCTTTTTTTTTTATTTCCTTTTATTATGGGGGTACATATATTGTTAGGAATACACATATTGTCCCTGCCACTCCTCCCCCACCCCGCTGGTTTTGTTCTTAAATAACATTTCTTTTAAATGTACTTTTGAAGGAAAGGTCAACTATCTTTTGTTCTCCCCACAAGGTACATAGTTCTTTTTTTTTTTTTTTTTTTTTTTT
>VBSM01002035.1:13884175-13974296 GCA_008086735.1 Cheirogaleus medius
TGTCCAGCCCTTCCCCTGGGGGTGCAAGGAGAGCACCTCGTACAGATCCACCCAGAAGGTTGTCAGGTGATACGAAGCAGCATGAACCCACGGGTATTCCAGCGAGTGGAGAGAAAAAATTTCCTACGAGAGCCTGCAGAGTTTGTGCTGTCCATGGAAAAAGGAGCAAATCTAGATACTTAGGTAAATTTTGTTTGGTCCCTCTTCAAAGAGGAAAATGTTTTACGCAGTACCGTACGTTAAAAAAGTACTAGGAACTTTAATTGTTTAATTAGTTGTTTAATTGTTTAATTGTTTTTGTAAATAAAAATGTTATAATTATTGAAAAACAACACCTAAAGTGCATTATTATCTGTAGTTATGATGATTTAAATAATGTGCAGTTTGCCCAAAAACGTGCGGTCCCTGGCGTATGTCTTAGAGATTTCTATGCGGTACGCAACGTGTTAAAAAATGCATGCAGCAAATTTAACTTGCAAATGAACATAAAGACTGGCTGGCAGGGTCCAACTCTTCATGTACTCACTTCGCTCAGCACAGAATGCAGTGCCCTGGCTGGTCTTAATAGGTAATACAGTATTATCAAATTCCTTCCAGTGTGTTAACTTCTTCCACCCTATATCTCGTATGGCAGTGTTTGTGGTTGAAATACACTTTATGTTACATTATATAGGAATATGTTATATGGTATTGTATGGTATACATATACATATACATACATACACACATGTAAATAAAATATGTTTTATATGAAATACATTTCATGCTATCCTTTCCATGGTAGTTTCAACTTGCCTATTATTTTCATCTTGTTCTCATATTTGTGAGTCCTAAACTGTTTTTTTTCCTTCCTAATTCTTTGCTTTTATCAATATTATCTATCTTAGTCATTGTGAAGTTTTATTTTGCTCTTTTGATCATTTGAACATTTTATCAATATTTTTCCCTGGATTCTCAATGGTTAGACATCATTAAAAAACAACTTTTTTATGTTTAGGTAAATATTTAATAAATGCTCAAAATGCATGACTTGTTTTCATAATGTAAGTATTCAGACATATTTATACACATTCTGTAAAACTCAATATGTAACTGACTTCATGATATGTGCATAGAAATTCTAAATCTATTACAAAGATTAAGAGAATAAGCTCTCAGAAACACATAGTTTTCTTTATATCACTGCCTGTCACTCAGCTGTCAGGATCCACATCGATACATTTGCAAATTGTACCACGTGATCCCTAGAGGCTGACAAGCTTCATTGACTAGGATGATTCTGAGAATACTGTGACCCAATGAAAGCTTGGACCAACCTACCCAGTCTCTGTAGACAGTGTCTCTTCTTATTTTTCTTCTTTTCTGTTTCTCATCCCCTCCATCTTATGTCTGTTTTCTGTAAGGAATTTGATGCCTTAATGTGAAAGTACATATGTACACAGATTTTAAAAAGATAAATAAGGGTTGAGAAACCTTGGTGGGTTGGTGGAGTGTATCAATCAGGCATCAGGGTTGAGGTGGGAAATGGGACGGGTGCCGTTTTTAGACAGCGGTCCCCACGTGTTGGTGGCAGCGGAGTCACCTGGAGGTTATGTGGAACAGCTCCCCACCCCCAGCTTCTGACTCTGTGGGCTGGGGTAGGCCTGGGAGTTTGCATTTCCTCACGTTCCCGGGTGAAGCCGATGCTTCTGATGGGGCACTGCACTTTGAGAACCATGCTCCAGCGTCGCCTCTGCGTGTGTTTGGGGTGAGGAAACTGAGGCCCACGGAGGGGAAGGGACGTGCCCAGGATCTCACAACTGCAGTGAGTCAGCATCTGAGCTAGAATTAGGACCAGGTCTTCTGGCTCCAGTCTCTAACATTTTCTGGGAGTCTGTTCTTCAATTGGAACAGAGAAGAAGACACCCTTCCTGGCCTCTTGCCCAGCTGAAGGGAGTGTGGAAAACCAGGTTCCTCCCCTCCCGGATTCCTGTCTGTGGGCAGTGCGGGCTCCGGCTGACCTGCCTCTTTCTTTGTAAGAGGGCTTTACTGCTCTACACTGCTGCTCCAGACGGAACCAAGTACGGTTCAGTCTCTTCATTTCCACTTCCAATTTAGTAATTATTCGTGAGACATTTGTCTGTCAATTTGTGACCATTTGCAGATTAACACTAATGTCATCATTTTTTGAGACATAGCCTATTAAACTCAGGCCTGTGTTATGTCAAGAAAAGGCAAGTTAAAGATGGCATAGCCCATAAGAGTAACCGTGGCAAAAATAGAGATTGTTGACATTTTTCTTGGATGTAAAGGTTTTGCTTTTAGTTTGATATAATTTCAGTGAACTGTTATTTCACCAAATAAGAGTTTTCTGCAATATCCTCTGGCCTATATTTTTATGGTGAGAAATATTGTTAGCAAATTTAAATTAAAGTAAAAATGATTTTGATACTTGACTAATTTCTAAATGAAGATATAATAAAATTGTTTTCATAAAAATATGAATTTGTTGATTCTTCTTAGTTGGCTAAGAAAAATATCAAGAATTGTGTTCTTGTAGGTCCCGCATATTGATTTAATTTCAATGATTGCTTTATTGGGACACAGATTGTCAAAATGGTATTGACAGACCATAAAATGCAAATAACTCTCACCTGATAATTACATATTAGAATTGGGAGCACAAATGATTGACCTTGAATGATTGAGGAAATTAAAATAAATACCTTTTTCCAAACCACTGGGGAAGAAAGTTAGCCCACTTAGAGTTAGACTGAATTCAATTCAATAAATCTTGACTGAGGGCCCTGTATACCTAAGGAATGTCCTATTCTAGGCATGTTTTGGATTTGCAATGGGTCTCAAGGGCCAGTGTCTGAATTGTTATGAAGATAGATGCATTTGTGCATTTATGGATACATAACAATAAATGTTTATAGGAAGAAATATGATACAATGATGAAGGCAGAAACTAGATTTTAACACTGACGTGATTATGTTCAGTTTCATGCAGCAGGTCACGATGCATATACCATGATACAATCTGTCATTTTTGGTCAATGGAGAAACTCCAGTCTTTTCACCTTATAGAAGTGGGGTCCAGGCCACAATTTTGACCCTAATGTTGTCTTCTATCTTTTCAGCGTCTTGTGGAGGCTGCAGAAGAGGCACACCTGAAACATGAATTTGATGCAGACCTACAGGTAACTGATGACAGTTTGAGTTAAATTGTTTTGTGTGTTTACTGCCAAGGGAGAAATACCAGGTATACAGAGAATGACAGTTTTCAGTGATTGGGAGAGAAAGGCTTTTGAGAGAAAGGTACAGAGTTGGAATAAATGTGCCTATTTCTTGACAGGTCAGGGTAGCAATCCTCAACCACTGTCCACCGATGACAGCTACAATGGGTGATGTCAAACACATGTGTGTGACCAGATGTTAATGGACTTTTCTGCAGTATGGGGGGGTTAAATCAACTGACAATAATCTCCAGAGCTCTCAATGGTAAATTGGTAAGATGGCAGAATATATTCAAGTCCCACTTTGCTGGCTGCATTTTGAAATGCAAGTGACTGAAAGCAGTGTTGTGATGGATCTAAGAATCAGTTGTTAATTATATTTAAAAATCATATCATTCACAGATTTGGGATTGAAACATCTATTTGATAAATTTCTTGCCGTAGATCTTATATCTGATCATGGCACACCTATATCTGGTCGAGAAGGACTTTGGTGTTGATGTGCATAGAAAACATAGTAAAAGGCAATAAAGTGAGTTGAATAATACTTGGAGGTTCCTTTGGGTCCCTCCTGAAATTTTTAAAAATTTATTTAAATTGTCATTTTGAGTTCTGTGGCTTTTCCTCAATGTACTTTGCTAGAATATATCTCTTTTAGTGACATGTGGTCACAATTAAAGAAATAGTATTTGCTTTCCTATGTTTTCATTTATATGGAAAAGATAAAGACAGACATAGATCTTTAAGCACAGAAAAGACAGCAATACCAAAGACAGCCTTTGGCTGTGTCTCTCTCCCACGAATGTGCTCTTATCATCACTCCCATCTGAATTTTTTGCCTTGTTGGTAAAAGAATGCACATTCAAATGGGCTAATTGAGGAAAGTTTAATAAAGGAAATATTTACAGATGTGTGGCCAGGGTTAAGAGAAACCAACAGGCAATGGTGGTATACGCCACTTCTTCTTATCTGAAAAAGCAAGGGAAAGAAGTGGTTTCCAGAGCCTAGAAAAAAAAATATATGGAAAAGTGTGTGATGGGAGAGTGTAGCCACTCATGGTGAGCTGGCAAGGGTGGAATTTGAAGGGACAGTTTCCCGATAACACTCTCTTGCTGTCTTATTTCTTGCTGGTAGCCATCACTGGTTGATCCAACTGTAGGTGTAGTTGATGTAATCCGGCCTCCTGAGTCATTGAGCTAGGTGGAGAAGGCTGAAGAATGGAATAGTAAATAATATCAAGCTCACCATGTTGAGGTTGTTTTCAGGCTTGATACCCAACGTATGAAACAGAGCCAGAAGCATAGCCAAGCATAAGAGATTCCAGGGGGAAGTGGAGAAGTGCTGGAAATAGTTGGTTACATTGGGAGAGGAGTGGAAGCTGGTCCAGCGTTTTGAGCAAAGCTGCAAGAGAAGGGACAGAGGCTAGCAAGAAGAGCCTTGAATATAGCGAGACGAACCTCACCTTCCTGTGGCCACACCCACACGACAAGTCCACTAACACAGGGGCCATTTACTGGCCACATTTGTCTTCACTGGGCCTTGTCTTTAAAGGGTTTGGGTTTCCGAGAATGGGCCAGAGGAATTTAATGGAAGCATCAAGAAGCACCTTCGTAAGCATCAATATTATAAGGACCTCTTGAGTGCATTGCCAAGGGAAACTGTCTCACTTTTCTCAGGAGTTCCTGACGCCTTTCAAGGAATATTCTGGTTGTAAATGACAGAAACTCAACTTAAATTAGATTATAACAATGAATAAAATAAGAATACATGAGTCCACTCTGATAATAAATGAATAGATAGATAAATAGATAAATATATAACTAAATGAGGAAGGAAAGTTCTTATAATAGAATGCCAATTAATACATATAGAAGAAATGATGGAACTAGATAATTATGGTAATAATTAATTCAGGCAGAATCTTTAATGGATGCTAAAACTAGTAGGTAGAAGTTTGATAAAGAACAAGGCATTAACAGTCTCAAAGTATCTGCTCACAAATTACTTATTAATTATAAATGGGAAAACAGCAACTTGGAGAAATCTGGCAGATACCACCTTAAACAGGTAGTCAAAGTTAATGTCACCAATAATGAGACAAGGTGACATCGAGTGCCTCCAGATGAGATGGCCTGGAAAAATACAATGCTGCTTATGTAGAATTCTTGCCCAAAATGTATAACCTGAATCTAATCATGATAGAACATCAGACAAATCTAGATTGAGGAACATTCTACAAAGTAACTGGCTGGTCTCTTCTTCAAAAATGTCAAAATCAGGAAAGAGAAAGAGATGATGAGGATTTGTTCCAAATTAAAAGAGATTAAGGACACATGACAACTAAATGCAATGTGTGGTCCCGAATTGGATACTGAACCAGAAAAAAAGATTTGAATGTGGACCGTGCATTAGATAATAATATTGTATTAATGTTGGATTGCCGGATTTTGATCCCTGTAAAGTGATTATGTTAAAGAATGTCCTCATTCTTTGGTTTTTCTGATCCAAGCATTTGGATTCATTGGTCAAACAGGAGGGAATGAGTTTGCAAGAGAGTGGCAAACATTTTTGGAAGTCCAGACTATTTTGTAAAATATGGTATTTATGGCTCACATAGTCAGTTTTCCTCAATTCTTTACTAAGGATAAGTGGGTTGGGGCATGGCAGAGGATGACTTTAGGGGATAATTTATCCTCAAGCAGAGGAAAAGTTTAGTTCAGTTAATGTAGAGATGCCCTTTTTTGTCCATCAGAGCTATCTTCCAAGAGTTACCAGAATTATCTTCCAAGAGTGTTCTGATTTCCTATTACTGAAACTTTATAATAAAATTCTGATGTTGCACAAGTGATTCCCCTTGTCAGAGGTGGTGTTATAAACGTGAAAGCAACATTCGCATCTCTCTTGAGAAAAGTAGACCCTGAAACAATGAGTTTTTGTCCTCTTGGGAACAAGGAAAGGGAGTCCAGTTTCTCCTCTCAGTTTCTCCTCTCTAGTCACGTGTTCTGTATTTGTATGAGAAAAATATCAGAGGGTACCACTGTGGTCTGAACACAGAGTAGATGTTGAAATAATCTGCCATCATTGCAATATTCACTATCCAGACCTCAGACCATAGTGACCTCTTCTCTGAGTCAGAGTAGACCACGTGTGCTTTGGTGGAAACCTGTAAGAGAAGCCTTTGATAAAATGGATGTGCGCTGAAGAATTCATCTCGGCTTAGATGAAGATTTTGAAGCTGCTGAAGCTTTGGTGCTATTAAATGCAAGTCTGTTAAGCTCGGGTGTCAGCCCCGTTGCATTACTGAGGTAGCAGATCTGTGTACTGGCTCTGAGTTTACTGCCAAAATGGTCCAGTAGAGCTGATCAGTTGTTAATCCAGGTTCCGCTGACCTCTCAGCAATCCCTGCCAGAGAATTGTTTTTATCAAAAAAAAATTTCAGACTGCCATCTGCTCACTGTGAAATAATGCCGAGGAGGACCCTGGCCTATTAGCTCAGGAAGAACAAAGGGAGCTGGAAGTCTGTTTCCTACCAATATATGTATAATATATATATAAAATATAAATATAAAATTTTCTAAAAATTTCAAAATTTTCTAAACTGTATAGTTTCAAGTTATATGGGTTTTAGCTTCCTTGTTCCCCAAACAGAAAAGAGATGATAGATCTGCCCCTTATCTCACTTCAGATTGGAGACTTTGCATCATTGCAACATTCATGTGCTTTAAATGTGAAGAATTTGTTTTTGATTGGTAGAATCATCAAAAGTTACAAAAAGAAAGTTATGCCTCCTTTCTTAGCAAGATTTTATTTTCCATTTAAATTCCTGCCACGGTCTCTCTCGAGGTTTAACTTGATCCCCATAGTCTTAAGACCTTGATATCTGCGGTTCCCTCTGTAAAGGTCCTTAAATATGGCAGTAGGTTGTTAATTCTTAACAAACACTCTGTTGGGGCAAGAGGCCAAGTGCAGCCTCGGAAGGGTGTGAAGCATGTGTGAACAAACCCAAACGCAGAGTCCTCTCTGGGAACCAGATCTGCCTGGTGTTCACTGGCCACATAACTTTCTTGTGGACGTTGATGTCAGTTCAGCCCCCTGGCGTATCCCCCTTGGTGGTGGCCTGTGGGTTCAAGATTGGCCTTCCCTTGGTTTAGTTCTTTGTTTCCTGATACCGCCATTGGGACTTTTTTTAGTTATAATTGATGACAGAGGCGTTGTTAAATGGAATCTCCCCCTTTTTTATTTTATGCGGTGCATTAAAGTAAGCTTTTATTAAAAGATTGATAGTTATAATGAAAACAGAGGGTTTTTTTTTTAAAAAAACCCTATGTTTTAATTTCCAGATGTTATTATTTTAGTGTTTCACCCTTATTATCTTGGTGACAAAACCCAACTTGTGGGGTGGGGGAGCAGGAGACCCTAGCCTAGACTGCCTAGTCATTGACGCGTTCCCAGAAAACTAGGTCTACGTATCTCCTAGCATAACTCAGGCATGATGCCTTCCCCCTCTCACTTACTCTTTCTTTTTTGGTTTTTCCACTGGCAGTGAAGGAGAATAAAAAAAATCCTTTTGACAGTTTACTAGAAACCTGCTTATCTCTGAACCGCAAACATATTTTCTTTGAAAGCTGTCTCAAATAAGTGCCAATTGCACAGAGCGGGTACACAGTGAAAAAAAAATTGTGGTTTTGAATTGTGTATCCTGCAGAAGCTTTTTCCATTACAAAGTTTTTTACAATATTTTTTTCTTTGTTGTTTTGTAAGTAATGGGGGGGGGAAAGCTTAGTTACATTCAGAGGGATAACAAGCATGAAAGTGGAAAGCAACTTGGAGGGTACAATACAGTGTCCTGGACGTGCCTTCCTAGCAATCACCAAGCCACAAGAGCTGGTCTCACAGTTGGCATGGAGGGTTTGGAGTGGAAGGGATACAAAGACTGTTTCTGGGAAATCTCTGAGATAGGATGACTTCTGATACTTCCTAGAGCGGCTTACTCGACCTCCTTGCCCGTTGCAGTGGGGCCCTGTGTTGAAGGGGACCCGGGGAAGGAGAGAGGGGGTGGCTGAGAAGCCCCAGCATTCACTTTAGAACTTCTGACACCATCCACTGGGAAAAGGAAGCTTTTCTAGGAAAGGATTAGAAAGGACAAGGGGAGATTGATGTCAGCAAGATAGGTGACTAGGGGCTCCCCGAAGACAGCCAAAACAATGAATAAACAACCACATTTTGACAAAAATAACTAAAGGAGAGTGCCAGAGCACATCAAAGGAGTAGCAGAAACCTCGTGGAGCACAAACAGCCAGGATGGCCACATAGAGAATGGAAGGAGACACCTCGCCTCTGCCCATTCCCCAGTCAGGATCAGTTCAGAACCAGAAGGGACTTCTCCCTGTCGGGGGAAAGGTAAGCAAGAAGACCCCGGCAGCCCTTGTCACCACTGGGGACACCTGCAGTCCTCACCACTGGGGACTTCTTAGACCTCACAGGCACTAAGCTCAGCAGAGGGAACTGTCTGGAGTCCACATGGCTGCACTTCTCCTGGAGAAGGAGCTGGCACTGTGCCCCAGCCCCTGTGGCCCACACAGCTTGGAACTGAAACCCCTTGCTGGAGTGTGCCCTGTTCTGGGGGCAGGTAGCTATGGCACCCTTTCGTAGCCCTGGGGCTATGTCACTACTGAACCACCCCCTCCTGGTGGCCCAACATCCTGGAACTGAGCAGCTGCTATACCCTACCTTGTGGGGCTGAACTGCTGGGGAGCTGCTCCATCAACCCCATACAGTTGCTGCTGCACCCTGCCCCTCAGGGTCTGAGCTAAAGTGGTGTCCTGCCTCCTGGGGAAGCAGTGCCTTGGCTGCCCAGAGCAGTCATGCCCCACGGTACCTGAGCTGAGGTGGTGCATCAACTCCTAGGGAAACAGAGCCTTGGCCTAGCCAAGCAGCCACACATCCTAGGGCTGATCTGACATGGTACCCCATGTCCCAGGGAAACAGAACATTTGTAGAGTTGAATCCAATTCCTGCTTCCCTGGAACTGGACTAGCACCTTATAGACACTAGACACTCCGTCCCTGGGGAGTGGATTCATTGCAGTGCTGCTCCCTTCCCTCCAGGACTCAAGTGACAGCTGTGCTTCATCATTCTGGGGTCCTTGCTGCTGCTGCACCTGGCCTCACAGAGTCTAGGATGCTGCCATGTCCCACCATCCCAGGGGCCAGAGGCACCACAGAGGGCCCCCGTGACTGAGTTGCCACTGTGCACTATTGGCTTTGATTCCCACATTGCAGCTGTACCCTGCTACCGAGGCCCAAATCTTCAGAGCACCCCTTCTTCCCTGGAGCTGGGCCAGTGCTGCACCCTGTCTCTCAGGGTCAGAGTCACAGTTACAACCCAGCCTCCCATGCCCAAGCTTCTGGGGGTGCCACAGACTCTGGTGTGTGGGAAATCTGCATCCAACCCAGCCTTGGAGAGTGAACCTGTACTCTAAAACCCAGGTGCCACAATAGGTTTGTGAGACTCTGAGCCTAGGACTACTGCTTCGTGGCTGCTATGAGCACCTGTACCCTGGAATTCAGCACAGTTGCAGCTGCATGTAGGCTGTGTCGGACCCAACATTAAAAGGGATCCCCTGAGCTAAGGCTCCCCATTTTGTGGAAAATGAGAACAGGAGGACACCAAAAGCCCTTGCCACCTTGACCCTAACAACCTATGCTACTGCTGCCACTGCCACAAACTCCTACACCCTAGGCCACTGAGGCACCCACTGTCAACACTGATGTTGATCTAGCTGAATAAGCTGCACAGAGGCTATACCACTGCACCTCCTAGGATCTGAGGCACCACACCCTTCCCAACCAGCACAATAAGATCCATCTGTAAGTGAAAATCTTTCCCTATGAAAGCCACTCTGTAAAGTTTGGAAGAGGTGGTTGTTTCACTAGATGTGCAGACATCAACATAAGGACACGAGAAACATGAAAAAGCAAGGAAACATGACACCACCAAATGGACACAAGAATTCTCTCTGGTAACTGACCCCCCAAAAAAAGAAATTTATGAATTTCCAGAAAAGGAATTTCCTGAAAAGGAAAAGGAATTTAAAAAAATGATCTTAAGGAAATTCAGGGAGATATAAGAGAATACAGATAGATAATTTAAGAAAATTAGGTAAACAATTCATGATATGAATGAGAACTTCAACAGAGATATCATGAAAAAGAACAAAACAGAAATTTTAGAATTGAGGAATTCAATGAATGAAATAAAAAGTACAATAGAAAAGTGCAATAGCAGACTAGATCAAACAGAAGAATCTCTGAACTTGAAGATAGGTCTTTTGAAATAACTCAGTCAGAGAAAAAAAATTAAAAAATTGAAATAAAAAATGAAAAAAGAGTGAAGAACTTATAGGACATTAAATGAACAGACATTCACATTATGGGAGATGCAGAAGGGTAAAAGACAAAGATAGGAACAGAAAGCTTATTTAATGAAATAATTGCTGAAAACTTCCCAATTCTTGGAAGACATATGGACATCCAGATCCATGAAGCTAAGGTCCCCAAGCAGGTTCAACCCAAGGTGTTCCTCTCTGCTGCACACTATAGTTAAACTGTCAAAAGGCAAAGAGAGAATTTTAAAAGCACAAGAGAAAACTATCAAATCACATACAAGGGAAATCCCAATTAAGCTGTCAGTAGATTTATCAGCAGAAATCTTGCAAACCTGGGGAGAATGAGATGAAATATTCAAAGTGCTGAAGAAAAAAAACCTGGTGGACAAGAATACTATACCCAGAGAAGCTGTTCTTAGAAATTAAGGGGAAATAAGGTCTTTCCCAGGCAAGAAAAAGTTGAGGGAATTCATCTCCATTAGACCTTTCTTATAAGAAATGCTTAAGGGAATTCTTCAAGCAGAAGTGAAAAGATGCTAACTACTAACACAATAGCATATGCAAGTATAAAATTCACTGATAAAGATATATGTATATATTATATATATTCAAATCCAGAATATTCCAACACTGTTATGATGCTATGAAAATCACATATATCTTTAGTATGAAGGTTAAAAGTAAAAATAGTAAAAAATAATGACAGCTACAAAAAGCTGTTAAGAAATACTTAATATAAAAATATGTAAATTGTGACATCAACAATATAAATTGTGGGAGAGAGGGTAAGAGTCTAGAACTTTTGTATGCAACCGAAGGTAAGTTGTTAGCAGTATAAAATAGTCTATTATAACTGTAAGATCTTTTGTGTATGCCTCATGGTAACTACAAAGCAAAAAACTATTGAGATATACTGATAATAAAGAAAAAGGAATCAAAACTAGCACTACAGTAAATCACCAAATTACAAAGATAAACAAGAGAGAAAGAAAGGAATAAAGGATATAAAATGACCAGAAAACAATTAACAAAATGTCAATTAAGTCCTTACTTATCAATAATTGCTTTGAATGTAAATGGATTAAATTATACTATCAAGAGACACAGAGCAGCTGAATGGATTAAAAAATAAGATTCTACTATATGCTGCCTACAAAAGACCCACTTTAGCCTTAGGCACACACATAGGCTGAAAGTAAAGGGATGAAAGAAGATATTCCATGCAAATGGTAACCAAAGAAAGAGCAGGAGTGGCTGTACTTATATCAGATAAAATAGACTTCAAGTCAAAAACTATCACAAGAGACAAAGACAGTCATTATGTAATGATGAAGGGCCCATTTCACCAAGAGGACATAATAATTATGTATATGCACCCAACATTGGAGAACCTAAATAAATAAAGCAAATATTAGTGGACATGAAGGGAGAAATAGATTGCATGCAATTATAGTAGGGGGCTTTAATGCCCCTCTTTCAACAATGGACAGATGAAACACCAGACAGAAAATGAATAAGAAAATACTGGAATTGAATTGTACTTTAGGAAAAAAATAGACCTAACAGATATATACAGAACTTCCCATCCAACAGCAGCAGAATTCACATTCTTCTCTAGTGTATGTGGAACATTCTCTAGGGCAGACCATATGATAGGCCATAAAACAAGTCTTAACAAACTTAAGAAGACTGAAATCATATCAAGTATTGTTTTTGACCACAATGATATGAAACTAGAAATCAATAACAGGAGGGATTTTGGAAAATTCACAAATATGTGGAAATTAAACCACATGCTTGTGAACCACCAGTGGATGGGTGGTTCCCAACAAAGAAGTCAAAAGGGAAATTAAAAAATATCTTGAGACAAATGCCAAAACCTATGGGATGCAGCAAAAGCAGTTCTAAGAGGGAAGTTTATAGCAATAAATGGCTACATTAAAAAATAAGAAAGATTCCCAATATATAGCCAAACATTATGCCTCAAGGAACTAGAAAAAGAACAAAGGAAACCCAAAGTTAGCAGAAGGAAGGAAACATAAAAATCAGAACAGAGTCTGGGTGCGGTGGCTCACGCCTGTAATCCTAGCACTCCGGGAGGCCGAGGTGGGCAGATCGCTCAAGGTCAGGCGTTCGAAACCAGCTTAAGCAAGAGCGAGACCTCGTCTCTACTAAAAATAGAAAGAAATTAATTGGCCAACTAAAAATATATAGCAAAAATTAGCCAGGCATGGTGGTGCATGCCTGTAGTCCCAGCTACTCAGGAGGCTGATGCAGGAGGATCACTTGAGCCCAGGAGTTTGAGGTTGCTGTGAGCTAGGCTGACGCCATGGCACTCTAGCCTGGGCAACAGAGTGAGACTCTGTCTCAAAAAAAAAAAAAAAAAAAAAAAAAAAAAAAAGAATTAGAACAGTAATAAATCAAATAGGAAATAGAAAAATCATGGAAAAGAATCAATAAAACTGAGTTGGCTTTTGGAAAACATAAACAAAATCGACTAACCTTTAGACTGAGAAAAAAGAGAAGATTCAAATATATAAAATGAGAAATGAAAGTGTAGACATTGTAACATATGCTTCAGAAAGAAAGGATCCTAAGAGGCTGTTATGAACAAATTTGATAACCTAGAAGAAATGGATAAATTCTTAGTAAAATACAACCTATCAAGGTTGAATCAGGAAGAAATAGAAAGCCTAAATAGATTAGCAACAAAGAGATTGTAATAGTAATTAAAAATCTTCCCAGAAAGAAAAGCCCAGTACCAGATGGCTTTATAGCTAAATTCTGCCAAACTTTCAAAGAATTACTACCAATACTTCTTAAACTCATGCAAAAAATAGTGCTGGAGGGAATACTTCCTAACACATTTTAAGAGGCCAGCATTACTTTAATATCTATGCCAGACAAGAGCACCACAAGAAAAGAAAACTACAGGCCAATATCTCTGATGAATATTGATGTAAAAATCCTCAATAAAATACTAGAAAATCAAATTTGACAGGCTATCAAAAAGACTGTAAATCACAATCAAGTGGGATTTATCACTGGCATGCAGGGTTGATTTCACATAAGCAAACTAATCAATGTGATACCTCACATTAACAGACTGAAAGGCAAAATCAATGTTATCATGTCAATTGACAGAAAAAGCATTGTACAAAGGTCACCATCTTTTTTGATAAAAACTCTTAACAGTTAGGTATAGAAGGAAAGTTTCTCAACATAATAAAATCTACTTTTGAAAAACCCATAGCTGATATCATACTCAATGGGAAAAACTAAAGGCTTTTCTTCTAATATCTGGTACAAGGCTAAGATGCCCTCTCTTGCCACTTCTATTCAACATAGTACTAGAAATGCTATCAAGAGCAATCAAACAAGAAAAAAAAATAAAATGTATTCAAATTGAAAGGGAAGAAGTAAAATTATCTCTATTTGCAGATGACATGACCCCATATGTAGAAAACCCCAAAGTCTCAACCAAAAAACTGTTAGATTTATTAAGCAAACATAGTAAGGTTGCAGGATGTGAAATCCATTGCATTTGTATACACAAATGATGACATAGCTGGAAAAAAATCAAGAACACAATCCTATTTACAATAGCATCAAAAATAAAATAAAATAGGAATAAATTTAACCAAGGAGGTGAAAAACCTGTACACTGAAAACTATAAAACACTGGTGAAAGAAATTGAAGAGAGCACAAATAGGTATTTCATGTTCATGGATCGGAATAATTAATATTGTTAAAATGTCCCCACTGCCGAAAGCAATATATAGATTCAGTGCAGTCCTTATCAGAATCCCAGTGGCATTATTCATAGAAACAGAAAAAACAGAAACAGGAAAAACAATCTTAAAATTCCTATGGAACCACATAAGACCCCAAATAGCCAAAGCACTTCTGAGGAATGCTTCAGAACAAAGTTGGAGGCATCACACACCCTGATTTAAAATTATAAGTTATAATAATCAAAACACTATGGCAGTGGCATAAAAACAGACACATAGACCAGTGAAACAGAATAGAGATCCCAGAAATAAATCCAAACATATGATGTCAACTAATCTTTGACAAAGGCACCAGAAAGACACAAAGGGGAAAGGAGAGTCTCCTCAACAAATGGTGCTGAGAAAACTGGATTTCCACATACCAAAGAATGAACTTGGACCCTTCTCTGACACCACACACAAAATCAACTCACAAAATGAATGAAAGGCCTAAACATAAAACCTGAAACCATAAAACTCCTGGAAGAAAACATAAAGGGAAAGCCCCTTGACATTGGCCTTGGCAATAATTTCTTGGATATTACATCAAAAGCTCAAGCTACAAAAGCAAAAATAAATAAATGGGACTACATCAAACTAAAAAAGCTTCCGCATAGCAAAGGAAACAATCGACAAAATGAAAAGGCAACCAACAGATTGGGAAAAATATTTGCAAACCATATATTATATGAGGGATTAATATCTAAAATTTGTAAAGAACTCATACAACACAGTAGTAAGAAAACATAACCCAAGTAAAAATGTGCAACATACTTGAATAAACATTTCTCCAAAAATAACATAAAAATGTCCAAACAGGTATGACTGGGCTACTGTACTCCAGCCTGGTGTCACCCTTAAAAAAACAAACAAACAAAAAACAGCCAAAAGGAAATGAAATCACCACTTCATCAAGATATCTTCATTCCCTGATCATTGCAGCATTATTCAAAATAGCCAAAATATGGAAACATCCTAGGTGTCCATCCTAGGTGAACTAATGGACATGCGCGCGCGCACACACACTCACACACACACACACACACACTGGAATGTTATTCAGCCTTAAAAAAGGAGGAGATGCTACAATTTGCCCCAACATGGATGGACCTGGAGAACATTATGCTAAGTGAAATAAACCAAACACAGAAAGAAAAAATATTGCATGATCGCACTTACATATGGAACCTAAAATAAAAAGGTGAAATATAATAGAGAATAAAAATAGTGATTACCAGGGTAAGGATGGGAGGAAGGAAATGGGGAGATGTAGGTCAAAGGATATAACATAGCAATTACATAGGATGTACAAGTTGAAAAATCTAATGTGCAACATGAGGACTATAATTAATAATAGTGAATTGTATTCAAGATTTTTGGTAAATGGGTCGATGATAGCTGCTCTTGCCATTGGGTTGTGGGGGATAGGTAACTATGAGAGATGATGGATATATTAATTTGTTCCACTGCAGTAACCATTTTACTATACATGTATCTTATAACATCATGTGGTATACCTTAAATAAAAATAATAGCATTTATTTTAAAAAAAAAGAAAAGAAAATGGAGCAGCAAACAACAGAGCACAGCTGTCTCTTACCTTAAAGGCATTTTTCTGCTAGAAAGTAGGGCTTTTGCCCCAGTGAAAAACTGTGTGTCATTAACAAGAGCAATGGAGTTTAGTACAAGTACTTCCAAAGTGGAGAAAATGACTATTTTCATGGGGGTTTTTGTGTTTTCTTGCCAAGCCCCAATCCATTCCTCTCCACTTTGACCCAGCAAGGGTTGAGCTCCTAGCTGTGGGGGGTTGGGGAGAAGCAAGGAATACCCAGGCCCCAGAATTAGAAATGATGTTTTTCATAGAGATAGCTAATTGGATTTTGTGCAGTATACAAGAAAGATACAGGAGAAATACATAAAAATAGAAGAAAATTTCACACTCTGTATTAAAATAAGTCCCACTTCCCCCTCTGATGTAATTGATGAAAGCCTGCCTATTGTTTTTGTTTTTTTTCTTTTTATCAGCTTGGCGGGGGGGTCACAGACTTCAACATCTTAAGATCTTACATTAGATGTTTCCCTAGGACTCACCACATGCCAGTTACTCATAAAACTGATGTATAATTTAATTAAATCCATTTATTTATTTATTTTCATTGTTGCTGTTTTTGCCTTTGGGGTCTTAGTCATAAATTCTTTGCCTAGGCCTATGTCTAAAAGAGTGTTTCCTATATTTTCTTCTAGAATTTTATGGTTTCATGACTTACATTTAAGTCTTTTATCCATCTTGAATTAATTTTTATATATGGCAAGAGATAGGGGCCATGTTTCATTCTTCTGCATGTGGCTATTCAATTTTCTCAACACCATTTATTGAATAGGGCTTCCTTTTCCCAGTGTTTGTTGTCTGCTTTGTCGAAGATCGGTTGGTTGTTGGTAGATGGTTTTATTTCTGGGTTCTCTGCTCTGTTCCATTGGTCTGGCTCTACTTTTGTACCAGTAACATGCTGTTTTGGTTACTATAGCCTTGTAGTTTAATTTGAAGTCAGGTAATGTGATGCATCCAGATTGTTCTTTTTGCTTATGACTGCTTTGGCTATTTGGGGTATTTTTTGGTTCCAAATCAGCTTAGGATTATTTTTTCTAGGTCTGTGAAATATGAAGTTGGTACTTTGATGGGGATTGCATAGAATCTGTAAATCACTTTGGGCAGTATGGACATTTTAACAATGCTGATTCTGCTAATCCATGAGCAAGGGACGTTTTTCCATTTGTTTGTGTCATCTGTGATTTCTTTCATTAGTGTCTTTTACTTCTTCTTGTAGAGATATTTCACTTTCTTGGTTAAGATTATTCCTAGGTTTTATATTTTCTTTGTAGCAAAAAGCTTCTGCACAGCCAAGGAAATAATCAACAGAGTAAACAGATAACCTACAGAATGAGAGAAAATATTTGTAAACTATACATCTGACAAAGGACTAATAACCAGAATCTACAAAGAATGCAAACAAATCAGCAAGAAAAAAACAAACAGCCCCATCAAAAAGTGAGCAAAAGACATGAACAGGAGTTTTTCAAAAGAAGATAGAGAAATGGCCTATAAACATATGAAAAAATGTTCAATATCACAAATCAGGGAAATGCAAACTAAAAGTACAATGAGATATCACCTTACCCCTATCAGAATGGCCGTTATTAAAAAGTAAAAAAAAAAAAAAAATAGATGCTGGTGTGGATGCAGAGAGAAAGGAACACTTATATGCTGTTGGGACTGCAAATTAGTACAACCTCTATGGAAAACAGTATGGAGATTCCTCAAAGGACTACAAGTAGACCTACCATTCAAACCAGCAATTCCACTGCTGGGTATCTACCCAAAGGAAAAGAAGTCATTTTATCAAAAAGACACCTGCATTTGAATGTTTATTACAGCACAATTCACAATTGCAAAGATATGCAAC
Organism: Cheirogaleus medius; assembly: GCA_008086735.1. Lineage (NCBI taxonomy): Eukaryota > Metazoa > Chordata > Mammalia > Primates > Cheirogaleidae > Cheirogaleus > Cheirogaleus medius. The sequence goes on from VBSM01002035.1 coordinate 13,902,016, forward strand.
CAACCTAAGTGCCCATCAGTTCACAAGCGAATAAAGAAAATGTGGTATATATATGTACCACATATATATATATATATATATATATATATGGTATATATATATATATATATATATCATGGGGTACTACTCAGGCATAAAAAGGAATGAAATAATGTCATTTGCAGCAACTTGTATGGGACTGGAGACCATTGTCTTAAGTGAAGTAATGGAATGGAAAACCAAACACCACATGTTCTCACTAATGAGTGGGAGCTAAATGATGGGTACACATGGGCACAAAGAGATGTGAAGGACATTGGAGACCAAGAAGAGGGGAGGGTGGGAGATAAAAACTTACCTATTGGGTACATGAACGCTATTCTGGTGACAGGCACACCAAAAGCCCTAACTTCCATGTAACAAAAACATTGTACTCCCTTAATATTTTGTGGAAAAAAAGACTGATGTATAAATAGTTTCAAAGGAATCTTTAAGTGTGAGAATTTTAAAATCAAAGTCATTTCTCAGTTGTTACACACATCCCCTGTGCAAACACACACTTTCATTTTTGTTCATTTGACTAGACATTATAACCTGTAGTAAGGATAATGTCATAACTTTGAGGTTTGTGTTAATCAGTTATTGGTGGTCATATGGTATGCTCATGACCCTGACTGCTGGTCATGTGAGAGTGGAAAAAGGGTCAGTGGATAGAACCTCAGCTAGATCCAATAGAGAGAACTTTGGCCTGGAGGTCTGGAAATTTTAGGTTCTAGCAATTTCAGTCCCTTATGGACCATTTACATGCTTGAGGATCTGCTGCTGTGGCTTCTTATGCTCATCCATAAAAGGACGCAGGTGTTTTAGATGATTTCTAAGATCTCGTCCATCTACCAGATGCCATCATTCATTTAGCCAAGAGTTATTAGTGGCTTTCTGTGTATCAGGCACTGTACTGTGGATATGGCCATCAGCTAGACAGACAGACGCTGTCTTTGTTCTCATGGAACTCACCATCTAATGAGAAAGACAGCTGTTAAAGACATGACAACATAAATAATTATTAAATTTCAATTGTGATAAGTGACATGAAAGAGAAGTACAGGATATTATCATAGTCCACAACAAGGAGACATCTCCTAGTCTGGGGTTCAGGGCACCTTGGAGCAAATCTCTGAAGAGTGAGTCTGGATTGAGTGGAGCTTCTGGCTTCACCTCTACCTTAGCCAGAAGAAATCTCCCCAAACACAGAGACCCCGTAACATCTTTATTTTCCATAAGTGCAAAATTGCCCAACATACCAGACCAAACCAAAATGGAGTCAGTCATGCCAAATGCCACATAATCAAACTGAAACTTTAAGGAAGCTGATCGATCCCTAAACAGACTTGTTTTCCTAAAAACAGAAGATCCCAGTCTACCTGAGTCAGCATGATTAGGAAGTTCCCTCTGCTTTGATCCTTACAAGAAAAGTAACCTAAAATAACCTTACGTTAAACAATCAGCTTTTTTTCCTATTGTTTTATTTCCTTCTTCCCTTCTTACAAAACCCACTGTTCTGCCCTTGCCCAGTGGAAGCTCTTATTTTATTTTGTAGAATGAAGGCTGGCCTGATTCATGAATCATGAATAAAAACCAATTAGATCTATAACTAAATTTGTTGTAATTGTGTTTTTTGACAACTCTAATGACACTTTATTTTTGTCTCTTTAATGATGCTTATCACTTCCCATCTTGTTAATTTTATTCACATAAATGTCCGTTTGTTGCTTGATTTAACATTTATTTGGAACTTAATACATTCTAAGCCCAGTTGTAGGTTATGGGACTCCCACAAACTGAGAGGTGACCGTAACCTTCCAGGAAAGTTCTGTCTAATATATAGGCATATAAACAAATGGTGACAATATAATATGAAGAAGAGATAACCAGCTAAAGTACAGTGTGAGCTCAGTGAAGTAGGATTGATTGCTTTTAAACATTCATTCCTTTATTCTTCCAACAAATACAGGCAAACCCCATTTTATTGCACTTTGTTTGGTGTATTGTGCTTTGTAGACGCTGCTTTTTTTTTTTTTTTAAAAAACAAATTAAAGGTTTATAGGAAGCTTGTGTCAAACAAGTCTGTTGGTGCCATTTTTCTAACAGCATTTGATCCCTTAGTGTTTCTGTGTCACATTTTGGTAATTCTTACAATACTTCAAACTTTTTCATTACTATTATATGTATTATGGTGATCAATGATCACTGATCTTTGATGTTACTATTGTAATTTTTTGGGTGTCACAGACTGTGGCCATGTAAGATGGCAAACGTAACTGATAAATGTTGCGTGTGTCTGACTGCTCCCTGACTAGCTATTCCCCTATCTCTCTTCCTCTCCTTAGGCCTCCCTATTCCCTGAGACAGGACAATATTGAAATTAAGCCAATTAATAACTCTATAATGGCATCTAAGTGATCACGTGAAAGGAAGAGTCATGCTCCTCTCGCCTTAAATCAAAAGCTAGAAATGATTAAGATTAGTGAGGAAGGCATGGCAAAAGCTGAGAAAGGCCAAAAGCTAGGCCTCTTGTGCCAACCTGTTAGCCGAGTTGTGCATGCAAAGGAAAAGTTCTTGAAGGAAACTGAAAGTGCTATTCTGGTGAACACACAAATGGTAAGAAAGTAAAACAGCCTTTTATTGCTGATATGGAGAAAGTTTAGTGGATAGATCAAATTATCCACAACATTTCTTTAAACCAAAGCCTAATCCAGAGCAACTCTTTTCAATTCTACAAAGGCTGGGAGAGGTGAGAAAGCTGCAGAACCAAAGTTTGAAGCCAGCAGTGATTGGTTCGTGAGGTTTAGGGAAAGAAGTCATCTCCATAACATAAAAGTGCAAGGTCAAGTAGCAAATGCTAATGTAGAAGCTGCAGTGCATTACCCAGAAGATCTAGCTATTAATAAGATCATTAATGAAGGTGGCTCTACTAAACAAAAGATTTTCCGTGTAGATGAAACAGCCTTATATTGGAAGAAGATGCTGTCTAATAGCTTCTTAGCTAGAGAGGAGAAGTCAATGCCTGGCTTCAAAGCTTCAAAGAACAGTCTGACTCTCTTTAGAGCCTAATGCAGCTGGTGACTTTAAGTTGAAACCAATGCAATTGACCATTCCAAACCTTAAGAATCATGTTACATCTTCTCTGCCTATGCTCTATAAATGGAACAACAAAGTTTGGATAATAGTATTAATATTAATACATCTGTTTACAGCATGGTTTACTGAATATTTTAAGCCCATTGTTGAGACCTACCCTTTAGGAAAAAAGATTCCTTTCAAAAGATTACTGCTCATTGACAATGCACTTGGTCACTCAAGACCTCTAATGGAGATGTACAAGGTGATTAATGTTGTTTTCATGCCTGTTAACACAATATCTATTCTGCAGCCCATGGATCAAGGAATGATTTCAACTTTCAAATCTTATTATTTAAGAAATACATTTTGTAAAGCTGTAGCCACCATAGATAGTGATTCCTCTGACGGATCTGGGCAAAGTAAATTGAAAACCTTCTGGAAAGGATTCAACATTCCAGATGCCATTAAGAACATTTGTGATTCATAGGAGGAGTGAAAATATCAATATTAACAGGAGTTTAGAAGAAATTGATTCTAACTCTCATGGATGTCTTTGAGGGGTTCAAGACTTCAGTGGAAGAAGTAACTATAGATGTGTTGGAAATAGCAAGAAAATTATAATAAGAAGTGGAGCCTGACTATGTGACTGAATTTCTGCAATGTCATGATAAAACTTTAATAAATGAGAAGTTGCTCCTTATGGACGAACAAAGAAAGTCATTTCTTGAGATGGAATCTACTTCTGGTGAAGATGCAGTGAACGTTGTTGAAAAAACAATAGGGGATTTAGAATATTATATAAATTTAGTTTATAAAGCAGAAGTAGTGTTTAAGATGATTCACTCCAATTTTGAAAGAAGTTCTACTGTGGGCAAAATGCTATAAAACATTATCACATGCTATTCTTAAAAGCAATAGTCAGTCAATGTGGCAAACTTTACTGTTGTCCTATTTTAACCACAACTCTGATCCATCAGTAGTCATCAACGTCTAGACCAGACTCTCCACCAGTGAAAAGATAATGACTCACTAAAGGCTTAGATGATTGTTAACATTTTTTAGCAATAAAGTATTTTTAAATCAAGGTATGTACATTGTTTCTTAGACATAATACTATTGCATACTTAATAGGCTATAGCATAAACATACTTTTGTATGTACTGGGAAACCAAAACATTTGACTTGCTTTATTGGAATATTCGCTTTATCCTAGTGGTCCAGAATTGATCCGCAATATCTCGAAGGTACGCCTGCTGTTACTGAACAGCCGTTGTATTCCATACATTGTGCTAAGCACAGGGGACAGAATGATCCAAATGAAACTGAAAACAAAAAAAGAGCCAGGATATCAGCCCTTTTGACACACAATTACACAAACTATACTTAATTACAATTGGGATATGTGTTACTTTTTATCTTATTGTGTGACATTTGCATACAGTATAGTGCATGGGTCTTAAAACTTGGTAAGATTGACTTAATAAGAAGAGTTACCTTCTGCCTCCTCCACTTTCAACTCCCTTCTGCCCTCCACAGTAAACCATGGTTCTGATTTCTAACATTGTAGATCAGTTTTGTATATTTTGAACTTTATAAAAAATACAATAATATAGTACACACTCTTTTGGGTCTGGTTTCTTTCATTGACCATAATGTCTGAGATTCATCCACAGTGTTGCATGAATTCTTTCTTTTCTAATATAAACACTGGATGATATAAATTTCCCTTTAGATAGTACTTTCAGTGCATTCTCCCCTCTCCAATTTTAGTATATACTGTTTTCATTATTTTTCAGTTCAAAACACTTTCTAGTTTCCCTTGTGAATGCCCCTTTAACCCGTGGTATTAAAGTCTTCAAATATGATTGTGGATTTCTTTCTTTCTTCAGGTCTGATGGATTTTTGTTCATGTATTTTGAAACTTTCTTATTAGGTTTCATGCATTTAGGATTATTTTGTCTTCCTGGTTAATTTTACTATTTTATCATTAAGATTTTATCTTTTATCATCACAAAATATTCTTATTACTATTAATATTACTGGTTATTTGGCCCACTAGCTTTTTACGTGGTATAGCTTGTTTTCTTTGTTTTCTGTACTTTTACTGTTAACCTGTTTGCAACTCTGGTGCACATAATTGGGCCTTGCTCTTTTTTTGTGTGTATGTGTGATACAGGGTCTTGCTCTCTTGTCCGGGCTAGAGTGCAAGGGCGCCATCATAGCTCACTGCAACCTTGAACTCCTGGGCTCAAGCGATCCTTTTGCCCCAGCCTCCCGAATAGCTGGGACTACAGGTGCACACCACTATGTTCAGCTAATTTTTCTATTTTTTTGTAGAGACAGGGTCTCACTATGTTGCCTAGGCTGGTCTCGAACTCCTGGTTTCAAGCAACCCTCCTGCTTCGACCTCCCAAAGTGCTGAGTTTACAGACATGAACCACTGTGCCCAGGCAGGCCTTGCTCTTTCTTTCAGTTTGACAACCTCTGCTTTTTAATTAGATATAATAGTTTAGTTCATTTATACTTTATTAATTATTGATATTATTGTATTTGTCTTATTTGCCTTTTCTTTGTTTTTTGTTTCTTTTGTACCTCCTTTTGGGTTATTAAAATATATTTTAGTGTATCATTTAATTTCTTTACAGGCTTTTAATCTACATTCAAATTATTTTTCTGTTGCTTCAGGAATTACAATAAGCATTCTTAAGTGAGCATGTAGCTAAAGTTAACTTAGTATATGAAGTACAATTTCACCTAAAATATAAGCACTTGACAACAGTATAATTCTACCACCTACCTTCATCCTTTGTGGGATTATCATAGATTTTACTTATATATGTGTTATAAACCCCATAATAAAATGTTATTTTTGTTTTGTTTTCTTTAAGACAACTGTCTTCTAAAGAAATTAATATGAAAAAGATAGCACTCTTCTTTCTTTCTATAGATTTCAGTTTCCATTTGTTATCATTTCTCTTCAGCCTAAAGAACCTCTTTTAGTTTGTTTATTTATTTATGACTTGCAGGTCTGGTAGCAACATCTTCTCTCAGCTTTTGTTTATCTAAAATATTTTTATTTTACCTTCATTTTTGAAGGATAATTTTGCTGGCTCTGGGGTTTTTAGTTAACAGCTTATTTTTTTTCTCTTAGCACTTTAAAGATCTAATTTCATTGTCTTCTGGTCGTTAATGTTTCTGATGAAATGTCAGCCAGCAGTTGTATCTTGTTCCTCTGTATAACTGAGTCATTTTTCTCTGTTGCCTTCAAGATTTTTCTCATTATGTTTGATTTTTGGTATACTATACAATGTGATAAGTTAAGGATGTTCCTAGATGCATTTTTTAAATACTTATTCTGCTTGGCATTTGCTGAGATTTTTGAATATTCTGACTATATTTGGAAAAATTTTAACAATTATTTCTTCAAAATTTTACCTGCCTTGTTCTCTTTATATTTCCTTCTGGAAGTTAAATGACATCTAGGGTAGATTGCTTACAATTGTCACTGGGCCTCTTTTTCTGTTTGTTTCTAATCTATAATTCATCTACAAATTCATTAACTTTTTCTTCTTTAGTTTCCAATCTTCCATTAACCTTATCCAGTGACTATTTTATTTAATATATTGTAGTTTTACTTCTAGGATTTTCATTAAGTCCTTTTTTATACTTTCCATTTCTCTGCTGAAATTCTTCATTTATGCACCAATTATGTCCATGTTTTCTTTTAAGTCTTTGAAAATATCTATAGTAGCTGTTTTAAATCCCTTGTCTGCTAATTCCACTATCTGGTTTCTTTTGACTGATTCTTTCTTAAGTCTCATTTTTCTGTCTCTTCACATGTCTAGTAATTTTTTATTGTATGTTGGACATTGTGATTACAGATCTGTCTGATATTTATAAATTTCCTTATTATAATTTACTATAGTTTTCTTTATGTATTAGGTATTATAAAAATACCAAACAGTTTGAATCAATTAAATTTGTATTAGGAAACAGTTATTAAAGAAATGAAAAGGAGATAATGATATACTACATAGAGAAACCTCCAGTGATTTTAATCTTCTGCATTCTAACATATAAGCAATGACTACAACGTTTTTTTTTTTGTTTGTTTCAAAAGAACTATACATCTTCCAGCCAAAAGAAAGAGAAAAATGTATTTTTGTTATAGGATCTTGAAACATAAACATTGTTTCTCAAAAGGTTTTAATCTCTACAGCTTAATTATATTAATACCATTCCCTGTTCTAAATCTATATTAAGTTACTGATATTAACAAGTTTAAAGACAAAAAAGTGCAACTTTACAGCAATAATTGATATGAAATAGTCATTTTATTTTATAATTCAGGGGAAAATGACATTATTTGCTCCTTCCAAAGTTATCTTTTATTTGCCTGTGCAATATTTCCCCATTGGTGATGCTCTTTTTTTTTTTTTTTTTTTTTTTTTTTTTTTTTTTTTTTTTTTTTTTTTTTTTTTTTTTTTTTTTTTTGCTATTTATATGTTTAGAAAACTCTGGGCCTTTTAATCTCTAATTGCATCAATAATGAAAAACCTGCTAAAACTCGTAGGTGTTTTCCCCATTGTCCTAATCTTTCTTGTTATAGTATCCTTTTTTCTGTCATGGCTATGCATGTCTTAGTTTGGGGGTAATAGTGGCTATAGAAGTCTGAAGTGTTGCTTTAGGAAGTGCATTCCTCCCTACCGAAGTCCTTGTATATTTGGTGATTCCTTGAGTTTTTTTAATTGGGCTTTCTCAAAGCCTGGAGATATTTATTTTATATAAATGTTTATTTAAAACATATTTGTTTTAAATAATATATTTAAAATACAATACTACATCACCAATTTAAAATTTATTAAACATTCCATCTAACATATGCTTTTCAAGTTCAGTTTTATTGTTTATATATACACGGTGTGATTGTGGTGTGTCAGACATCAGCCACTTTTGTAAAGAGGGCATTTTGGGACACCAGAGCCTTTTTGGCATATCTTTCATTATGTTCTATGAACATTTCATGGTTCTATTAATTATAATATTCAGAGTCCCACAGTACATTTCTATAAGCCTAGTGTCTTTCTTTAAGATGGCCAACTGCAGAGCTTATTGGCAGACACCAAAAGTTACCTCAGCATCTTTCTCCAGCAAATTCTTTGGCAATAGGGGGAATGCCCTTAGGTTGTTGATTTTTCACCAAGGATCTCGTGGTCTAGTGATTTGCCAACTACCATTGAATTTTTAAAGTAAAACTTGAATCTGGTGGCAACCTAGAAAGTAGACAACTCAGAAGAAAATTTTCAACCTCATTTAAGTCTATTAATAAAGTACCTAATATGTACACAGATGAATTAATTCTCATCTTTCCTATGTTCAGGTTAGTTTGTGATGTAGGTTTTCATAATATATGTAGCTCCAAGCACGTGCTTCACAGACAGTATTTCCTTTATTCTTCTCCCTACAGTCCTTTGAGACAGAAACTGTTATTTCTGTTTTACATACGGGGAAACTGGAGATGGTGAGGCCCAGCGGTGGGCCCAGGGACCCACAACAGTGGGTGGAGGAGCCGGAATTCACATCTAAGTCTGTCTGGCTCCAAGGAACAGTAAACTATGTTGCCCCTCAGGACTGCAGGTTATAACATTGACCTTAATTTGCACTGAACAAAATTTTAGAAAGAAAGAAATTTAAGATGAAATTTATCATGGATTATTTGAAAGCCCTATCAAATAATTCAAAAAGAAATTTTCTAGAATGGTAAATTCTGACCCAGAAATATATGACATAATAACATATCTTAATAATATATAACGATTTAGTAAAAATGATTAAACATTGTTTTATTGACACTATTATAAGCACATAAGGGAGACAGTCTCTCATTTGGCAATCAGATTTATTATCTACACAGCAACCAGTGTGACCTTTTAAAGCACAAATTTGGTCAAGTTACTTAGTTGTTTACATTTATGCTTTGCTCACACTTAGAATGAAATATTAACTCCCATGTGCCTTGCAAAGCTCTGCACAACCTACCCAAGATTATAAAGCAGATTGACAAACACTTCCTACCTTTCCCCAGGTGTCTGCTGTGCTCCTGTGTGGTTCCCTTCTGTTCTTGAAGCCATCCAGTAGGATTTTTTCTTCATTTTTCTGTCTCCTCCGGCAAAATATAAGCTCCATGAGCGCACACACCTGACATCTAGTAGGATGTCCACAATATTTATTAGAATCAGTTGCCATCCATAATGGTGATACAATTACCAAAAACCACAGCTAATTGGTTATCATCAGAGTTGTGAACTGTTAGTAATTTGTGAAGTTGTCATCTGTTTATTTCATTTTAAAAAAAGCTGATTATTTCTTAAAATAAATACTTATGGCTTAACGAGAGCTGATTCAATTATTGCTGTAAAATTCAAACACATTTTCATATACTAATAGCAACCTATTAGTGAAACAATTGGCTTTCGTTGTCACTTATAATAAATTCATGAATTAGCTAATTTTCTTCATCTAAATGATATTTTTCTGCCACTTTATATGCAATTATAAATATGACTATACTAATTAATTATGAGCAAGATAATTGAATAATTATATTTAATGATATATTAAATTAATATTTATCAGGTTATTTTATTAAACAGATATATGCTTACAAAGAAACTATCTTTAAAATTGGAAAAGAAAAAAAGTTGAAAGGGACATATGCTGTTACAAATCAGGTTTCCAAAGCCAGGTGCTGTGGCTCGCGCCTATAATCCTAGCACTCTGGGAGGCCGAGGTGGCTGGATCCTTTGAACTCATGAGTTCGAGATCAGCCTGAGCATAATAATATATCTTAATAATATATAACGATTTAGTAAAAATGAGAAGCTGGACAACTAAAAATATATAGAAACAATTAGCCGGGCATGGTGGCACAAGACTGTAGCCCCAGCTACTCAGGAGGCTGAGACAGAAGGATTGCTTGAGTCCAGGAATTTGAGGTTGCTGTGAGCTAGGCTGACACCGCGGCAGTCTAGCCGGGGCAACAAAGTGAGACTCTGTCTCAAAAAAATAAAATAAAATAATAAAAAAAAACAAATCAGGTTTCCACTGCTGGGCAGATTCCCACCTGCCTTCCCAGCCCCTGGTCTCAGAGCTACAGACACAGTATGTCTGTGCAGGGACAATCTCTGAAAATGCAGGTAGGAATTTGGAGGCATAATCAGCTTCTAAGAACAAGTGTTTCCATTAAAAAAGTGTGTAGTTTGAGGTCTTGTCTGAATCTTTGTGTCTACCAGAAAGTATACTTCTAACATCATCTGCTTGGAATACCTTTTCAAGCCATAAGAGTCAGCTTTTCATGGAAAATGATCTGACATTCCACTTGCTCATAGCAAAATAAAACAACAGCAAAAACAAACAACTGGGATAAAACAAAACAAAACAGATTTTCTCATGCTAGTAGTCATTAATGGAGGAAAAATAATAATTTTCCTTTTTGGAGTGTTGGCATTAGTAGCCAGGTACCTTAAAGTTTGGCTAATCAACTGTGTGACAGTGGGCAAGACATGTGTCTTTCAGATTTCACGTTATCCCAGGTAAATGAGGGGTTGCGACTGGTTTGATGTTTCTTTCCTGATGTAGAATTATCTAAACTTGTAAGGTTGTGATCTTTTACAGGGTAAGGATAGCAAGTATTTTTCTATAGGTTCTGTGCTCATCCTTTTAGGAAATCCAACAATTTCTACAGACATAGTATTGTCGTAAGGGAAACAATATCTGAGAATAAATTCTCTTTCTTTTTTCCCCTCTCCCCATAGATATAAACTTCCTACATTAAAACTGAAACAGAGATATTTCAAGAAAAGATTGATTGGACCATTCACAACAACTATAAATAATTTTATCATTGTAGATTATAAGGGTTTTTATGAGTAATATAAAAAGACTTTTTTTTTCCTTTTATAATTTAAGAACTTAACTTGGGAACTGACATGCTTTGTTTAACTCCTCACCTTAGGTTGCTGTATAATTAAAGACATTCAGAACCAAATTAAACCTTTGCTTTAACTTATTTGGAAGTGAGTATGTCCTGCATGTGAATATTCGTAATCTATCCTTCCTCAAAGGTTTTAAGTAGCTGAGAACATGCAGTCACCATGAAACACTTCTTTATTTTAAAGCCTTTTGTTATCTTGTTCAGCATGAGATTGGCTGAAATGCAGAGGACATTCTGATTGAGAGGAGAAAGACTGGGGTGCAGACGAAGGAGGAATTACAGTTTCATAGCAATATTTTCTGAAATCCAGGTCAAGAAGAACGAGCCACAACACAGCTCGTTCTGGCTTTTGTCTGGTCGGAATGCCTCTTGGATTACAAGGAAACACAAGAGGCTTCATTATGTCTGCTTGTGTTTGCTGATTAACGTTCTGGATGAGGTAGGTATTAGCTGTGGGGAGATGTCTTCTGAAGACAGAAAGATACAGATTTGAATCCTGGCTTTTTTTCTTACTCGTGGTGAGACTGGGGCATATTTCTTAGCCTCTTCGAGTCTTAGCTTCTTCATCTGTGTAATTAGGAAGAGGCTACTCCCTACGGCGTGACAAGCTTCCACAGGCTGATTGATCTACATGAAGTATCTAGAACACTTTGGGTACACGAGATGATCGCAGTTCAGGGTAGCCATCATTATTATTGTGGTCCTTATTTTGACCCATACCTTTGAAATACAAAGAAGTGGATCACATTTGTGATTGCATATTTAGTCTCTGCCTCCTTTGTGCACTGTGATGTCTGTAGGGCAGGGACCACATCTGTTTTCAGCACTGTCAGCAGAGTAAGCACACAGCTGGCACTCAGCGAATATGTGAAGAAGGACTGAATGACTAAAGGGAAAAAATGGAGGATCATCTCAAGAGTTAGATACCCACTGGGATGAGGGTTAAAGCATCATTTGCCAAAGGGAAAAAGCGACGATGCTGCTAGCAGAATTGATAGTAACTTCCACGGTAGGAGGGCTGCCCAACCTTGGAACCTGAACAATCCGAGCCTCTTTGGACCCTGGTGGGCCATAGGATTGGGTGTTCTGTGTCTGCAGAGGGGCTGTGCTCAAACCCCTTTGGTCACTCTTCTACACTCCTGGGTGTGGGTGGTAGATAGTGAGACACCCCTATCTAAGTAGGCATAGAGAAAATTTCCTTCCATAACCAGCCAGTTTTGGAGCAGTAGGCAAGCTGGATGCTCTGGTCTGTGTCCTTGTTGTTTTAAACAGATCACTGTACATATCAGAAGAGAAACAGAAACAAGGGACTACTGCTAGGACACATTTTATATTCCTCTTCTAATTTCGTTAATGGCTTGGAAGGAAATCTCTCTTGTAATTGACTTAAGTGTTCTGCCTTTATTATTAAATACCAGCCATTTATTACATCCTACACTTCTTTTTGGCTCTGTGTGCCACATTTTTCTGGGACCTTCTGAATTAAAAGTGACATTTAACTGTAGGGCAGGTGGTCTGGGAACATGTTCTTCCATTTAAATTTCCAGGAGTATCTCCATGCTCTTAGAAATATCTTAGCAGTTACAGATGTCTGGAGTCTGGGGCTTTATTCATTCAGCTTTGAAAGACAGCATTAACAATCAGGTTAAAACCAGCACAATTCTCTTTGGTTCAGGGTCATCTACATGAGACTTTATAGCCCTCATATGCCCCAGCATCAGTCATATCCCTGCCACGCCCACAGCCAATCTGGGGTCACTGTTTGAAAGGAGTTGCAGAACCTTGGCTCAGAATCGCAAGGTGCGCCTTAAACTGTAGACTCATAGGTGAGGTGGCATTTTGTGGCTAAGACTATTGAATTTAATCTTCATGTCAGTTGGGGGTGGGAGCGTGGGGGGGTGTTAGGTCCTGTTGTTGCCCCTACTTCATGAATGACAAAACTGACACTCAGAGAAGTTAAATAAAGTACCCAAACCCACACGGGAGAAAGTGGCAGACCTAGGATCAGAAATTAGCCAGATTTTATTCCATGAGCATTGCTCACACATTAGGCTTTCCAGAAAGCAGCCTTTGCTTATGAATATTTATTTGCCAGGTTTTTCTTTGATCTGGTATGGATGGGTGATTGGACATTCTAATGAATTTGGAAAACAGACTATCAAAGGTACAGGTTGAATTCAGTTGAGTCAGGAAGGTGGTGTTTCTATTTTTTTGCTCTATTGGGTTACAACATTGTGTCCTACAGAATTCTGTGCTATTGTTCCTCTGTTCCTAAAGTCACCCTTTACAATATGCATGATGCCTTTTCCTGGGGGCTTTGCTCTTAGTTGAAGCAAGAAGCACCTGAGGTTGGATGATGGTGCAATGAATGGGTTTGTAGCGTGTGGGGACATATCTATGATGGGCAGCACCTTTATACCAAGGGCCCTGGGCACTTCCTATTATGGAAGACAAACCTTACCTCAGGTGAATGTCTTTGTTTGCTTGTTTGTTGTTTTCCTGGACCTACCTGCAAAGGAAAGATCCTAGAATATTTCCCTGAGACTTGCAATAGTCGGCAGGGAGCCAGCAACAGTGGAGGTGTCTGATACAGTGAGTCAGACACATGGTGCTCTCTTTTGTTTCCTTCCTCTGCCATTGTTTCTGTTACCTTTAAGGCTTAACAGACTAAAGAGGAGGGGAAAGCAGAGCAGATGACACCCACTCCTGAACTGGGAGGGCCTTGGGATCCCTTACCAGCGTCTGTGGATGGGATTCAAATTGTTGATGTGCTGTGTATCCTTCCAGCGTGGCAGCAGCCAGCTCCAGATTTGAAAAGTTCCCCTGATCTGCAGGGTAGGGTGGGGGTATCTGTTGGCATATTTGCTTTTCTGGGAGAGGTAACTGTTTCCTGCTGCATGGTTATCATGTTGAGGGTTGGGAACCAGGGCACGTTGGCGATAAGAATTTAATGAATACATATGAGAAGAGGAGATTCAAGCTACTGAGCAGTGTATTGCCCTAGGCCGCTTCACATTTCAGGATGGTAAGATATTTAAGGGTTTCAGATGATCATGGAAAAAAAGATGTGTGACGGACGTTGGGTGAGAGCTATGTCTTTACCTGTGTTTCCAAACAGCAGGCGACGGTCCACCATACTGAGATCCTATCAGTTTTGTCCATGGTCTTTGTTTTATAATTCATTTATGGCTTTAAAAAATATGATTTGGCCTGCCCTTGTGCTCATTATTCCATGTGGCAGAGAGGACGTGCTTTTAATTTATTCTTTGCTTCTAATTGTGGTGTCTGCATGTCAGGGTTCACTGGTTAGAGAGAGAATGAGCCCTGCTTTTGTAAAGCAATTAATTGAACCTGGTAATGATTATTGCCTGCAATCCCCTGGGGCTGTGTTGTCCCCATGCTCCATCCCTCATGGTGGTTTCCAGCAGCTAGTATGCTGTGACACTGAAGATTTTCCAAAAGGTAACAGCAATAGCAAGTTGCAGTTCATGTACTGCAGATCCTAATTGCAGTAATGTTAACCTTTTCTAAGTTTGTATCAGAAGAAGTGCTAGGGACTGCTAGGGACTTCAGGAGAGAATATTTCCAGTTTCCAATTGAAATATTCCAAAAGACTATTTCCAATTTTGAAATGTTTAAGAATATTTTTGCAATACAAATAACAAACAAAGGACTAGTATCTAGGATATAGAAAGAACCCCCTCCATGTTAATTACAGAAATAATAAAATAAAAACTCCTCAGTATCAATCTACTGCAAAGAAGCAGTAGAAAAATGGGCAAAAGATATGAAGAGTCAGTTGACAAGAGTGGAATTACATGAACAAATAAAAGATGCCCAATCTTACTAGCAATCAGGGAAAAGTAAATTAAAGCAGCACCATTTTTACCAATCAGTTGGCAAAATAATAATACTATTGATGATGATAATATCAAATGCCGATGAGGGCCTGGGCAAATGGGGCTCTTGCTGGTACGTTCACACTGCAGGTCAGTTTTGCTGAAGTTTTGAAATCTGAAAATGCGTAGACCATATGGACCAGCAACTCTACACCTTGCAATCTTCTTACAGAAACACTAGCACGTGTGCACCAGAACGCAGCATTGTTTGATTTAGCAAAGATCTACAAGCTGCCTGGAAGTCTGACTGTGATAAAGGCTGTGGCATGTGCATGGAGTGGGACTCCAGGCAGTAGCTAAAAGGAATGAAGCAGATCTTCAGGTAATGGCCAGGACAACGCCCAGAGCATACTATTAATTTCAAAAGGCACAGGCACGATTCAGAATGATTTGTACAATATGGTAGAATACAAGGTAAAAAGGAAAATGATCTTATATATTGTATATGAGTATCTATATCTGTCTGTTATTACAGAAGAAAATGTCAGTTGGCAACGTGTGGGGAGGGCCTGAGCTTAGCGGTATGTCAGAGGGGGCGTGAGCCTTATCTGAGATGTTCAAGTTTTTATAAGGACATTCCTTGGGGTAATCAAAATTGAATTAAGAAAAAATTTTAAGGGGAAAAAAAGAAATGAATTAGAGGGTAAATATTCATCAGTGTCTGCAGCTTGCTTACAGTAGCCGCAGAGGGAAGCCAGAGATCAGAGCCACTGACAGCAGAGTGCTTGCAACTGCTCGCTTTCATTCTCTCATTAGGCCTCAGGATCCCGCCTCCCTGGGGGGCTCTGGTGGAGATCAAGTGAGAGCCTGTGTGTCTTTGTCTCCCTCGCATCCTCAGCCCCTAGTACAGTGCCTGGCATACAGGGCACTGATTAAATGTGCTCTGGGTGGGGATTGAGCCTGGAGAGCAGTGGGCGTGTGCAGCGCGGTGCTGACTCAGGCCGCGGCGCGTGCTGGTGATGGATTAGTGCTATCTGCCGTGGAGTCGGAGGTGCCCCCTGGCTTCTGATTCCAGACAGTGGACTCTGTACACAGGTCCTGGTGTTAATTAAGCCTCCCTTGCCTTCCTGAGCAGAAAGTCCCTGTGTCAGAGTGGGGCTTCTAGTCCTCCAAAGCCTGGGGCTTTTCTCTGACCTGCGTGGGACATCAGGAGCCCAGGCACCACTCTCGGAAGGGCTCCATGCTTGGCTCAATGTTTTCCATCTGTTGCCATCTTGAAATTCTCAATAATTTTTGAACAAAGGGCTCTGTATTTCATTTTTCACTGAGCCCTATGGATTATGTCACCAGTCTTGGTCAGAGCCATGCTTGGGGCCTCCCCTCCGCCAGGCTGCGCGGAGAGTCCGGTGCCCCTGGTCCCCGGCACCATGGAAAGCAGAGGGCTCTGATGTCCAGGTGACAAAAGGAGCCCTTTATGACAGCACGGACTTTCATGTTTTTCAAAGGAGGCTGTGGAATCTGTGCTTTTGCCCTGAAGGCAACAACCACTTCCTGCTTTTGTGCCTGGACGTACATTAGCTGATCACGGTTCCTGATGGGCCCAGCCTCTCTGCAGGAGGGCTTTGTCGCCTGACTCCCAGAGACAGTGAGGCTTTCATCTTGCTGGTGGATGACTCTGTTGTGCATTTCAGTTAGATTCTGGGTTCAGACAGAGCCAGGACCTGGGGTGGGCTCTGCACTCCGGGGGTGGAGCGAGTGGCTGGGGGGCAGCTAGCCTGGTCCATCGTGGCGCACAGTGCTTGGACTTCACCACGCAGCCTCTGCTTACCCTTTCATCCTCTCCTGCATTCTGCCATATCCCCGTCCCTGCATCCCAGACTGCAGGTGCACAGAATTGTCCCTGGGGGCACAGGGAAAGGAGAGCGCCAGTACTCACAGCTGTTTCTCACCTCCTTGAAGCAGCCTCAGCTAATGAAGGGAGGAGGGTGTAGAAGTGAGAAAGATCTCATTTCAAAGGCCAGGTGGCCATTTAATAGCTGGACAAGTTCTCAGGCAAGTGTTAACTCCTCTGATCCGTGGGTTAAGGATTAAATGGGAGAGGAATCTAAAGCACCAGGCTTAGAGTTTAAGCTTCTTCCACACTCTGCTGTTCTTCTCCTTTTCTGGAATTTTCCACAGTATCCCTGTCACCCCTCTCCTAACCTCAGCTCTATCCCACCTGAACAGCTCTGAGCATACCAGGAATGACCAAGGCAGAGTGGGTTTGAGTTTTCCTCTGAGATGTACATAAATCAATGTACTCACCTCTCTCTTGTTACCCCTTTTGGGGGAGTCCCAGTACTTCTGAGTGACCGAGCACTGAGCTCCAAACAACTCGGCGGCACCAGGCCCTGGGTCAGGCCCTAAGGCTGGAGAAGGAACTAGTCCCCTGCCCATGAGCATCCACGGCTATGCCTTGTAAACCAGCAGAGGATGAGGCCTTTGGGAGGCCTGCTCAGTGAGTGATCTTCTGCCCTTCCGCAGTCCTAGATGGGGTGTGGACAGATGGGCTTTTGGGTAGCCCAGCTTTGATCAGCACAGTTAGGATATCCGTAGCCTCCAAGACCTGAGCCACCTGCAGGGTGCGTTGGAAGTTGACTGGTTTCATTGAGAGTTGAGCCATTTCTCTCCATCATGCTATAGTTTAATGACTATAACCCAGGTGTGTGTCCTGGATAACTTTTCAAACAGATGTCGATCTCTGGCTTATAGTGGTCAAGAGAAGAGGTGAGGGGCTTCTCTATTTCATAGATTTGCTGATTGGAGAGAGCTGGTAGACACGTTTTTATTTATATTCTAAAGATACAAGATGATTGCCAAGTTTATTTCAGGCACCAAACTGTAATTTGAAATATATTTATTTTTTAAGAATGCCATAACATACCAATAATTTTCATAGCTCCAAATGATTTTGTTGTTCTTCAGCCTTCCATCTCTGTTATAAATTGCACTTTCTGGATCTGTCATAATATTTGCCTTTCCACTCCTTTTCATGGGTTGGAATATTTTGGAATCAATTACATGATGTTTTGTTTCCGTATTAAATATACCACCAATTCTTTCCTTAAATATTTTGAATATTGAAAATAATTTCTTAGGTGACATTGATTATGATGCACTTGCCTGCAGAGCTATTCTTTTCTGGCAATATTAATGATAGTGTTTTAGCATTCCTGACTGGCTCTGTCATTAATCCATCACAAATACCAGCCCCAATTAATGTGCAGAAGTGAAATCAGTTGAGGAGTGAAATCTATGTGCCACAAGTAGAGGATAGATGCTGTGTCAGTCCCCAAGGAGCAACCAAATTTGTCAGCTGTCACATCGGAATTCTTAATCGTTCTCTTTGTGTAAAAATGCATTCTTTGTGTTTTTTTTCTCCATTTTACAAAATAATTTGTACCACAGTTGGCAGTGAAGTCAGTTTACAAATTTTATCCTTTGATTTCTTTCCATTCCGTTAAATCAGAAAATCCTTTCTGGATTCACAGATACAGTGCCGTGTAGCTCCATATTAATGTGTTTGCTTGTGCTGTCTCTACATTTATGTCTTCCTTTACTCTTGCTTTTCTTTCTCTTTTCAGTTGCCCTGCCTTCCTTCCTCTCCTTCTCCTTCCCACCTCGCCTCCCCTTCTTTCTTTATGTCCTGGGTCCCCTTTCTGTGCTTTGGAATGTTTTATCAGAAGTCAGCCTGAGACTGTTTACTTGGGTATATCCTGTACTCAGCCCAGGAGGAACTGGAAATGCTCTCGCCTGGTTGTTTTGCACTGCGGAATGCCAGAAAGCCCTGCACGTGTAGATTAGCTGTACATATCTATTGACTAATAAAATTTTTCATGAAATAGAATTCTCAAAATATGTTAGCAGAGAGCAGATTTTAAATGAGCAAACATCTTGGACACATGTGCTTCTTGGTTCTTCCATCCACAAAATAGCCATTCATTTGGTTGTTTAAGATGTGAATTGTGGGGCCTCCTACATGCTTAGCATTGTGCTTGGTGTGGGCTCCGAGTTAAGGACCCAGGATTATTCATCTTCAAATCAAGATAATTTTGCAAATCAAAGAGGAGCCATTGATAATTACTCTTGCACAACAGTTGTTAGTCAGGACTACCCTAGGCAAATGGTAGGATCGCCAGATAAAATATAAGACGCATAGTTAAATTTGAAATTTAAATTTAAATGTGTGTCCTGTGTTTTTATTTGTGGAATCTGGCAACCCTCTTTGTTTGTAGTTACAGACACGTGGGACATGCTTCTTGGGGTGCAGAGCTTGTATGAAAAGTTTAGTAACTGTAACTCCAGGTTACTGACCTCAGGCACTGATTATTTAATACGTTACAACCCTGGGAGGTTGCTGTTGCTTTTGCACTTCGCAGTGGAGGATTAACAGGTTAATAACATCCCCAAGGTCAGACAGCCAGGGCTTGGGTGAGGGCAGGAGGAGGCAGCACCAGGATCTCCAGTCCAGCCACCTGCAAAGCCCTGGTTGCTCCCTACCATGCCCTCCTGCCTCCAGAACAGCACTGTGGCAGCACTGAGTTGCTTTTTCAGGTTTTCAAGAGATCCTGCAGGAAAGTTAAGAGCCCTTAACATTACTTCTCCACTGCTGGATTTTCCAGGCAGCAGGAGGCAACCAGCTGTTTTCACTGTATCAAACCCAAAACATGTAACGCAGAAAAAATGTCAAGTCATTTTGAAAAATGTCTGAAGCATAATGTGCTTGACAGGGGTGAAATAGCATTGGCCATAGTCACGTAATTACTACCTCAGTGTTTGTTTACCGTGCAGCTCTTTCTTCTTCCACTTGAATTAAATCAATCTGTGCAACAATGCGGCTTTATCAAACCCAGCTCTCAGCGTGCGTACAGCAGTTAGACTTTCTCAGGTTCTTTGTAAGCGTGATCCTTGCCAGGTTGACTAAGCAACTTAACGGTTTCTTCTATATTCTTATCTTCAGACTAAACTCAGACAGACTTATTGAATTAAAGTAAATGAAGGTCACCTATTTTTTCTGCAAACAATAAATGTTAAGTCAGGGTGAGGCGCTGAGGTCGGGGATCTGATTTGAGTTTAAGCTGCAGTCAGACACCATAACATTGCTATCCACTAGATGTCGCTGACGATTCACACCAGTGCGGCTGTGAGCCCATTTAGGGATGTTTAAAGTCCTGAAAAATGTCAGGCCAGAGTTAAAAATCTGAAACTTCCACATATTTCTCTTTTTAGCTTTTACTTTTTAATGTCTACTTTTTGTTCGTCCAAATGTGCCTTGTTTCTCCTCTCAGTGATCTCTTTCTACCTTTCTAAATTTAGCAAATAACACGTTAAGGAAGGTGACAAAGTCTGTCTTATTTAAACTATCTTTTTGTGTATGTGTATGCTCTTTGTGTATGTTGCTTTTTTCTCTTGAATTTTTGTAAAACTCTTCAGACTTCATTTCCTTGATGAATTTGGTTAGTCTGTATTAACATAACTTATCTAGTTACTTTAGATTTCCTACATCCAGTAAAGTTGATTTTCCTTTTACTGATTGATGTTTGATTTGCTTTGAGAAAGGAAACAATCTGTCTTTACCATTGGGGATTTGCCCCCGACAGGAGGAGGAAGCCCATACCTGTTGAAGTCCAGGCAGGGTGGATCTTTCGACAGCCATTCTGGCTTAGAGACTCAAGCTGGTGAATCGCTCTTGGACGAAGATGGGATGGTTTGGTGTGGAAGTTATGAAGCCAGTCCTCTCTGGTATACAGAATAAATTCTTGGTTGGGCAAAAAACAAAGCAGAAAGACTGGCAGCTGCTATAGATTTCCACTCCTAATGAGCTACATTTTTTCCCCCAGAGCATGGCTAATATGGGTTGGGATCCTCAAATTTAAAAAAGGAATGTTAAAAGGGAGTAAGGTTAGGTTTAATCAACTTAAAAAAAATCATAAAACTAATTTTCAGAAAAGCTTGAGATCCATGGAACGTTCTCTTGTAAATATGGTAATGACAAGCAGTTTTTCCTTTCCTTTCCTTGGGTATTTTTTTGCTTTGTTTTGTTTTACGGGGTTTTTTTTTTTCCCCTGTTAAAGAGAAGTCTCCTAGTTTTTAAATAGCAAACCTCCTGAGGGATTGGGGGATTGGGTAGGTAGGAGTCTCTGTATTAGATTTTGACTTGGGTCTAGAATCTAGATCCTGTCTTCACAGGAGAGCCCTGGTATTGTAGAGCCCTCTGTGAGAGCCACCTTATACTCCTTAGCTTGGCTGAGATTCCAGTAAGAGTTGAAGAGACTGGTGCATATCCTGGGGTCAGGCCATGGTGGTGCTCTGTGGACAACGGCATAGTGAATGGCGCTTTGCCAAACTCTACTCAACTCCTATGTCTACCCTTGGTACCCAGCAATATGAAGCCCCTGTAATGTGAAGTAATCTTTTGCCATGGACTTTTCTTGGATGTTGGAATAGCATTCACTTGAAGTAATTTTTAAATAGTCTTCTATGGATTTCATTATATTGCAGAAAATTTAACATCCATGAAATAAGAATAATGTAATCATAAGAGGGTTAGATTTCCCAGTCATTGGGAAAAAAGGCCCAAATTCCCTGATTATAATCTTATATTCTGTTTAGAATATTAAGAAATTAATGCCGTATAAATGTCTACATGACTGTACAGTGGATGGAGATTGGAGAAAAAGAAGCCACAATGCAGTATCAAAATATGAAACACTTCCTGAGTTTCCCCACAGTAGGAATTAATCATATTTAATACTAATTATGTTCTTGCTACACAAAAACTTTCTACATAAATTGTGGGAAAATGTGAAAACATTTCTAAGCCCCAAGCACATTTTCCAGTGAGCTTATATACGTGAATTTGCTATTTGCTAGATATCCCTTTCAATACAAATTATTCTCTGCATACCAAAATGTTGCATTGCTATTTCTTTCAGAAAAATTGCTGATATTTTTCCCTCTCCTTCAATTAAAGTGTTAAAAGTATTGGGGTTAGTTGAACAGTACAACTTTGATTGGGTCGTTGGACTCATTCAGAATTCTTTGTGCAAATAGTTTTGAGATTCCCAGTGGATTATTTGGCTTTTTTGATTTATAACTCTTTGTGTCCAGAGCCAACATTTGGAATTTATACTATCAAGTAACCATGTTTTATATCTTTGATTAATGCTTCCAACTCAACATACACAGATGTTGGCTTAGTTCTAGACATGGTTTGGTTTCTTGATGGGTGCTGAGTATTCTGGAACCTTTGGATATGTCCAGGGTCTGCCTAAGTGAGCTCCAAAACCTGTTGTGTCCCTGAGTTTCCTTCAGAACTGTGATGACTTTGGCAACACCAACACTTTCAGATGAGAGTGACTGAATGCATTAAATCTGGGAAGACCCTGTCAGTGGAGGGTTTTTCCTACATTTATTTGATTATTACTGCAGAAATTTTCTTGATAACTAATTCTTTAGTGAAATAACTACTACAGTGGACCCTTGAACAATGTAGGGATTAGGAGCTCTGACCCCCACATAATTGAAAATCTGAGTATAACTTTTAACTCCCCTAAAAATTAACTAACTGCTAGCCTACTGTTGACCGGAAGCCTTACTGATAACATCAACAGTAGATCAGCACATATTTTGTATGTTATATGTGTTATATACTGTATTCTTACAGTGAGCTAGAGAAAAGAAAATGTTATTAAGAAAATAATAAGGAAGAGAAAATATATTTATCATTCATTAAGAGGAAGGGGATTAACATAAAGTCTTCGTCTTCATTGTACATGTTGAGTGGGCTGAGGAGGAGGAGGAAGAGGAGGGACTGGTCTTGCTGTCTCAGGTGTGGCACAGGCAAAAGAAAGTCTGCATGTAAGTAGGCTGCAATTCAGACCTGTGTTATTCAAAGGTCAACTGTATATTTTTTAAAAAATTTATGGTTCTGAAAATATGGCTCTATTTGTATAGCTTTATTAAAATATGAACTTATAGCTTTATCAAAATATGAACTTATAAAATACATTGATAAAGTCTATTGTTTAAACCTAATATCCATTCATAGGAGTTTCTTAAATTACAACCATAAAAATTATAAAGGTCTATCTATGTTTTTTTTTTTTTTGAGACAGAGTCTCACTCTGTTGCCCGGGCTAGAGTGCCGTGGCGTCAGCCTAGCTCACAGCAACCTCAAACTCCTGGGCTCAAGCAATGCTTTTGCCTCAGCCTCCTGAGTAGCTGGGACTACAGGCATGCACCACCATGCCCAGCTAATTTTTTCTATATATTTTTAGTTGGCCAATTAATTTCTTTCTATTTTTAGTAGAGACAGGGCCTCGCTTTTGCTCAGGCTGGTTTCGAACTCCTGACCTTGAGCGATCCTCCCACTTCGGCCTCCCAGAGTGCTGGGATTACACTACACCCAGCCTATCTATGTTTGTTAATGTGGAAAAATAGCCACACTATATTTTCAGGAAAAACAAAAGAAAATAAAAAATGTAAAATGCTTTGTACAGTTGTGGTCCTGTTTTTATAAATGTGTGTGTTCATATGATAGATATACATCTAAAAGACTATAATTCACCAGATAGTAGAATTATAGGTATTTAACAATTTTGAAATTATATTATATTCATTATCAGAAAATTAATAAGGAAACTCTTTTTTGTCTGAGATAAACAAAAGCCTTTTTTTTAATCTCTCAACTCACTGTGTTTTCAGATGCTTTTATGAAAATATAACTAGAGTAAAAAATGCAGATGCATTTCTGTAATGAAGCAAATTTTAGAATACAATGTTATTCTCTAAAATATCATAATTCATTTTAAAGAAAAAGGAAGCTAAAAACATGCTCTTTCTCTAATTATCTGTGATTTTCCCTTGAAAACAAAAGCACTGACATCACTTTCTAAGTGTTCAGTGCCAGCAGACCCATGTGATGTGTTTCTCCCTACCCAGGCTTGGTGAGGACTCTGTTAAGGTTTTATCAAAACACTACAAATGCATTAGGAATGTGAGGCTCTCAGTATATGCATATTGTTGCTGCTGTGTGTATATATATGTATGTATGTATATTCTTTTCTAAATCACTTCAGGTATTAATTTAAAGAAAGGCTGCCTGAATTCAATTTATTTTAATTAAAATATAAAATGAGAATGAGTAAAAGGTTGACCCTTTGGGAAGTTTCTCTAACATGCTGTCTGCATTGCACCTTCTGAATTGCAGTCTCCATGTGTTTAAATGAAAACCAAGGATTACTGGGTTTTGCTTGATGTCGTAGCCTTTTGCTTGGGCCAAAATAATTAAATGGTAGAATTTTTTTTTAAATCAAAAGTTTTAAATTTGGGTAGGCTAACACATTTTAATCAGAATATAATGGAGCTGATGTTTTGATTGAAAGCAAACAATGAACATGAATCCACTTGCAAAATGAATAATAAAATGACCCTTACTGGAGGCTGAGTGGGGGGGAACAAATGTAGCTCCTTGGGACCATAACTGTTGCTTATTTCAGTTGTGACAAGCTGGGTATTTATGTACTTGTCCAGTGTTTAGCTCTCTTTCCAATTGTAGGCTCTGTGAGGATGGAGACTGCATGTGTTGTCTTCTTTGTCGTTGTAACTCCAGGGACTGGACAGTGCCTGCAACTAAGCAGATACTACATACATAAATATTGAATAAATGAATGTACTCTGGAAATGGTAAGGCTGTTGTTTTCTGTCAGGAGTTAGTTTTCTTTTGACCAAATATTCTGTTGGCTTTTGTGAAATGAAAATTTTAATTGTACAAAGTAATACCTGAATCTAGCCTCCTTGAAAACCATTAGAACTTTATTGATAATTCCAATTTCAGCAAAGATGGAATAGCCCTGTTATTCTCAAGTCCTCCCTCTTATAACTAAAAAACTCTAAACGTCATATAACAAATGAGCATAGGAAGTCTTTGAAAGATGGAAAGAAGACCGATGGCTTGTAGACTTTTGGACATGAGGAACAACATGGCTGTCAGTCCCGTGGACTTCCTCATTACTTCTCATACATCATGATCAGAGGGCTCCAAAAGCCTCTCACCTGGGCCTCCAACAGGCACAGGCTTTAAGAAAAGCCTGTTCCCCCTAGACAAAAAAACTGGGAAAAGAGTGGCCTAACAACAGAGAACCTTCTTGGCAATGTTCATCCTATACCAGCCAAGTACCAGTAAAAAGCAACCCCTGAGGTTTTAGCAGGGCCACACAGAGAGCTGACCGTCCCCCCCATGCTCCCACCCAGCTGAAGCAAGCAGCAGTGCTTTGATTCCCCGCCTGGTGGTGTCAGCAGATTGAGCAAGGAGCTAATCTTCCACTTCCTGCCTAACAGAAGCAGGCAGCGCTCGGATTCTCCCACTGGGTTGCATGGCTGAGCGGGGACCTGATCTTCCATCTCCTGTGTGGTGGAAGCAGGCAGTGCTTCTGTCCTCTGCCACCGCACTGTGAGGGGGCCGGTAGTGAGGTGAGCCTCCGCGCCTGCCCAGCATCAAGACTGAACAAGAAAGTGCAAGCTGGGGATAGTCAGAATTCTCTCCCCCTACTCAGTGGGGAGCTGAGCTTTCTCTCCCACTGGCATCTACAAGACTGAGCAAGGCCGTGAAAGTTGGGGTTGCCAACATTCTACTTTCTCCCACCTCAGTGGGGAGGTGGACTGCCACACCCACCCAGCAGCAGTGGGATGAAATGAGGTGTTGTAAAGCAAAGCCATTTGGCACTGTGGTTCTGGCCCACCAGTGTCAGTGGGGTCGCATCAGTGAGACTCTTCAAGGCTCTGGGGTGGTCCTAGTCAACCAGCTTTCTCAGGAGGGACTTCCCCCTCCCATCTGATCTGCACCAAAGAGGAGTCTGAGGCGCTGTCTGACGTTCAAGGTGTTTATTTTGGCAGGACTCTTACAACACAGCCGGCAGGAGCAGGAGGTCCGGGCCAGGTACAGCCAGGGGTCAGATGACAGCCTGACGGGGAAGGTCTCCATCCAGAGGTCATTCTCAGAATTTTAGGGATTCTACCCTATTTATTATACTGTATTCAGTCTACATCAGTTACAGGTGTTTCTTTCATAAAGGGAGTTTAAGCTACTCTTGTAAGTGTAAGCTTTGTTTTAAGGGTCAGGAAAGTTGCATCTGTGCTGAGGTGGCCTTGTCGCTAGGAAAACCAGGGTTTTAGGTCTCATTGTCATTGAGACATGATAGTCCCCAGGCCAGGTGCATCATACTGCTAAGTGGCACATAATATAGATCCTGTTAGATGTTTGAATGGGTCTTATGGCTGTCATTACTCTTATAGCCATGGTATGTCTCTCACAGTGTACTCAAAGGTGGTGGGATGTGGAGCTAGTCAGTCTCTCCAGCCCCAGTGAGAACAGGAACCAGTGGGGAGCTGAGACTTCACCTCTACTGAGCATCAGTGAAGTGAAACAAGGTGGTGGGAAGCAGGCAAGTTAGTACTTGACTCCATTCTCCCTTGGGGTCAATAATACTTAGAAGAGTTCTACTTCTGCAGGAACAGAAGGAGCCTTAGTATTCATTCTGCAGAAGCAAAGCAATGTGCATCTCTTTAGTCCTGCACTCCTCTGGTGGCAGTAGAGTCTATTGGGGAGCTGAGCTTACACTCTACTCAGAGGCAGCAAGGTGTTGTGAGTTGTAGCTCCATTTTCACTAGGAAGGTGGGGGCAGGGCTGAGGGGAGAGATGGACATCTACCCTATCTGCCCTATGTGAATGCAATAAGGCTCAGTGCTCCACTTTTGCTCAGATAGTATTGACAGGGCCTAGGGGGAAGCTAACATACACTCCCACCTGGCTGCCCTGCTATACCTTGCAGGGGGAATGTCTGCTAAATGGAAAATATTAAATAATACTCAGAGTCTCATAATATCCAAAATGTCCAGGATATGATAAAAAATTCCTAACCCTACTAAGAGCTCAGAAAAGTCATAATTTCAATGAGAAAAGACATTCAACGTGAATGAATAATGAATTAGATGTTGGAATTATCTAACAAGGATTTTGAAGAAGCTATCATAAAAACATTTCAACAAACAATTATAAATTTTCTACAGACAAAATTAGAAAATCTTAGCCAACAAATGGAAGTTATAAAAAAAGAACTAAGTGGAAACTATAGAAATGAAAAATACAATCACCAAAAAAAAAAAAGACCCTCAGTAGATGAACTTAATAGTAGCATGAAGATGTCAAAGGATAGAATTAGTGAGCTTGAGGACAGATCAATTGAAATTATTTTAGAATTTACCCAGTCTGAAAAACAGAGAGATGTAGAGGATCTGTGGAACAGTAATAAAAGAACTGGGTTCATGTCATCAGAGATCCAGGAGGAGAGGAGAGAGGGAGACTGAAAAAGTACGCAAAGAAATAATGACTGAAAACTGCCTACATTTGGTGAAAGACATAAACTCACAGATTTAAAAAGCTGAGAAAGTTTATCCCAAGTAGGATAAACCCAAAGGAATTCATGTGGAGGCACATCAAAATTAAACTTCTGAAAACTAAAGGTACAGAAAAAGAAAATCTTAAGAACGGCTGAGAAATGACTCATCACTTACAGGGGAACTATTTGGATGACTGCAGATTTGTCATCTGAAACCATGGAGGCCAGAGGAAGTGGGGCAGCGTTTTTTTAGTACTGAAAAAAAGACCTGTCAATTGCAGTGAGAGTATCCTTCAGGAATGATAGGAAAATAAAGACATTCTTAGAATAAGTTATAGTAAAAGGATTTGTTGCTCTCTGAACTACCTTTTAAGAATAGCTAAGGGAAGTTCTCTGAACAGAAAGGATATGATAGCAGAAGGCTTGGAACTTCAGAAAGGAAAGAATATCAGAATGGGTAGAAACAGGTATGGTTGTAAGAAGTTCTTCTTCTCATGAATTTCTTAAGTCATATTTTATGGTGTGGCAAAAATTATAAAACCTACTAATGTGCTGCTCAATGTATGTAAAAGAAACAAAACAATTATACTTAAAAAGTGAAGAGAGCCAAGGAACCTAAATGCAAGTAAGGCTTCTGTACTTCATTAAAAGTGGTAGAAGTCTATACCAGTAGACTGTGATAAGTTATGCACACATATTGTAATAACTACAGCAACCATTATTTAAAAATTGGTAATTGTCCTTCCTGGCATTTTTAAAAGCATGGTGATATACCTGTATACCTTACAAAATGCATAGCATTGACCTGTGAGGATTTTACATAAATAGTTGCACACTCTACATGACTTCTACAATTTGCTTTTTTAATTCACAGTGTTTTTATAATGAGTCCTTATAACTGCTGTGGTGTTAGTTATGAATGTACCACTTTCTTTTTATATTCCTTTATTGAGAGATGTTTTCTAAGACATTTTCCCAGACTTAAGCCATTACACGCAATGCACAATGGACATGCTTGTTAAAGGCTCCCTGAGTCCATGTGCATGTGTGTGTGTGTGTGTTTTGAATTTTTCTAATTAAAATAAACCCCCTTGGATATTTTCTCCTACATTGTTTCCTTGGCTAATTCTGTCCCATCTGTTAAGTCACATTCTTTTAGATCCCATCAAGCAGGTGATAGCTTTCCTGGAAATGTGAGCTCTAAGAGAATCAGATGTATTGCTGCATCATGGTAGGCCTTCAGCCAAGGAGGTTAGATATTGCCAGTCACTCCTCCCAGACCATAAGGATGTTCAAAAAATTCTTTCATTATGTCTAAGGATCCCTTATTACCTGCTGATCCATTCCCATGAGAATACCTAGGACAACTAGAAATGCAACCATCCTCCTTTCTTTGCTTTCGTAATTCTTTGCAGCATGGATGGACGTGAACCCTTGCACCCCTCTGGTAAACCAAGATGGCTCAACATGGTAGTCAGGGGATCAAGTGAATGGTGGCCAGAGGTGCCAACACTGCTGTCAGGTAGCAAGGAAAACAGATGCTCGTTGGCTGAGAGTGTTTGCAGGTTAGGACATCATTCCATGGATGGGAGTGGACATACAGTACAGATGTTCAGCACTTCATTGGTGAGGTGGAGGGGAGGATACATAGATACAGATGTATGCACATAGTGTATATATGAATTCTGTAGAGACATTTTAAAATAAGACATGAGCTGGGCTGAACACAAGTGACTCTAGGCTGCCAGCTGTGATGTCCTGAAGATGGGAGTTGGGGACCCCCAACTGCCATAGGATAAATGTAATGGGAACACTGGGGAGAGCCGTGAGGCTGCCTTTACGGCTGTCGATCTTGAGACAATGTCAAGGTTTCTCAGTGTAGCTGGTGGAAATGTGGATCCAGCCATCCATCAGCTAGCCAAGGTTTTAAGGGAAATATTAGAAACAACTCGAGTTACACAAAATTAGTGATGATCAAATAGTTAGCTAACATTTCCCTGAAGATGAGAATGGCTCATCTTCATCTCCAGAGGAAGGAGAATAGAAGTGGGGAAGAGTCATCCCATGATTACTACAATGTTCTTTGCATGAGGAAAATTTACTAGTTTCTAAGTGAATCTTTTTTATAACTTCCTGGTGGGTTATATCCTAAATATGAGATAATTCATTTTAAACTAATGTAAAATGTGTAGAATAATTATAATATAATTACATAGTAAAATAATTTGGAAGCTGATGTGTAAGAGTTTTTAGTTTCTAATTTATGTTTCATGATATGCCTTAGGATGGGTGACTTACCTTTATCAACCGCCAAATAAGGGCCATGAAGACTTTTACAAATAATTGTCAGTTCTGAAAACCTTCCTGAAAAGGCATTGCTCTGGGAAATCAAGATGACCTCTCACTGAAGATTTTCAGAGCAACTCCCTGGGAGAAGGAAAAGCTGTTTGAGAAATCAAAGTATAATTAATGTATACTTCTTTGTTTAAAGGGAAGATTGAATCGAATTATTATAATATTAAAAGCATTTAAGGTGACCTGTCTTTTGTAGCAAGGGCATTTAGATGGCAAAATTATGATAAAGGGAGTATTGTATTTGTCAGCTACTATCATTCTGAATTTGCATAAAAGTAATCATAATAGTGAGAGACATTAGTGCATTAATTATCCATTAAAGGGGTAATTTAACAATCATTAAGGGAAGCACTAATAGATTGGTGATCATCTTTACAAATGATGTACTTGATCTAAGCTTTATATAACACCAAAAAGATTAATCTGTCATTTTTACTTAGGTAGAATATATATTTTGTTTTAGTTTTTTGGTAGCTTCTGTTAAGAATGGAACATTAGAATGGATGAGCAAGTATATATTTTGTGCCTGTCCTATAATTTTATACAAGATATGTGGGAATACCAGTGCCCAATCAGTTGGCCAGTTGTAGATTGGCCACCTTGGATGGCTGGATCCACATTTCCACCAGCCACACTGAGAAACCTTGACACTGTCTCAAGATCGACAGCAGTAAAGGCAGCCTCGCTGCTCTCCCCAGTGTTCCCATTACATTTATCCTATGGCAGTTGGGGGTCCCCAACTCCTGTCTTCAGGACATCACAGCTAGTAGCCTAGTGTCACCTGTGTCCAGCCCAGCTCATGTCTTATTTTAAAATGTCTCTATCTCCTTCAAGTTTACTGTGTTTGTAAATGAAAGAAACCCACTGAAGCTAGGCTGCATAAAAGTGTGTGTGTGTGTGTGTGTGTGTATCAGGATAAGGAATTCACTTGTGAATCCCAAGGGCAGCAGAATTGCCAGGCCTCCTGAGGGCCTGGGGCAGGGAAGAGGAGAGTTGTTAGCAACCAACCAGTCTTTCTAGCATCTGCTGCTTTCCTTTCAGCCTCTTTGCAGACCTGATTTCTGTGCTTTGCCAGGTAGGTGGGCCAGCCCTGAATTTATGTGCCTTTCTGAGGCCAGTGCTGGCAGTTGATGGGGCTGGAGGGTTTACGTCCCAATCCCAGAATCCTAGAAGGAAGAAACAGTAGCTGTATTTCCACCATGCTGCCACCCCCGATTCAACACGCCAGGGGACAGGTCTGTGTTATAGAACATGCCTCAGGGGAGGCAGCCACAGAGGAGGCGGGTGGCTGGCCAACTCCCTAAGGTAAGTCCATTCCTATGGTAAGACCAACCCAGAACCCAACAGGGCTGGCTTGTGTCCTTTCCCCTTTTCTTACTTGCACCCTGGACCTGTGCTTCTGTCTTCTCCTTGTCTGGGGAGCCTCTGGTCTCTCTCCTCTCTAGGAGTGGAGATTCAGCTCAGCCCAGGCGGACCTCAGCTTAGTCCTCTGACATGGGTAGGGCTACAGCTGCCTTGAGGGATTAATACAAAAACCAGCCAGCTCTGACCTTTCTTCTGGGGCTCACAGTGGTGTTAGGAAGGATGTAGGTGGCAGTAGTTGCTTTTCTTTCAGGCTCAGATGAAACCTGCCTTTCTCAGGAACCATGTTCTTCTTTCCTGTCTTCAATATTCGATTTGTCATGACTGCAGTTTAGCAAGTAACTATTCTGTAACATGCACTGGTTTTCCTGAGCACTCTTGCTAGATTGCAAACTCCTTAAGGGTAGGAACGGCATCTTCTGTTTCGTATGAATCCATTGCACTTAGCATTCAGGAAATGCTTTTCTTCTTCATTATTAGATAAATGAGATCCAGTTCAGATAAATACACATTTCTAACATTTCTAAATGCCTTTTATGTGCCAGATATCATTCGTTGAAAACATTATATTTGACCCAACAATGGCCCACAGGGTGACTAAATGATGAAGAATGATATATTTGATTGGTATTTTAACAAAATAGAAACTTTTACTTTCAAGTCTCTAAATATGCATGGTTTGATACTGGCCCTTGAACAAGGAAAACCATACAGAACTATTCCCTTTGCTCAAATATGCTTATTAAATTATTGATATGGACATAAGTAATGGCCCCATGATGGTAGACTCTGTGGGATGATTTATAGTGCCCATCCCAAACCCCTCTCCCTTGCCTTCTTCCCTGTGATCTGTCAGCCTCCCTGCATCTCTCAGTGCCCACGTGACCTTGTTCTGGCTAATGGAACATTGGCAGAAGCTCCTAGAGAAGACTCCTCCCATCACTTAAAAACATAAATATTTATAAAGGGAGAGCTTCACTCCTCCTGTCTTCTTGCCTGAAACACAGATGCAATGCCTGGAGATACAGCAGCCATTCTGCTACCATGAAGATGAAAATCACAGACTAAGGATGGTGGACTAGGAAGATGAGAGAAGCTGGTACCGCAATGAGGTTCTGCAACAGCGCCACCTGCCCTTCATTGCCCACACCTGGACATCATTGTTCATGAGAAAAACAAAGCTCTTACTTGTTTAAGTCATTGCTGGGTGTTCTTTACACCTGATTGCATTGTCTTTACATCTGTTTGCACTGTCAGTGGACTGACAGTCACATTGTAGCATCAAATCTTTAGCTGCAGAGTGATAAGAATTCATGCTGTTTGATTCTTATAGCTTAATTCAGTTTCTCCTTAAGTGAGTATTTACTCATGCACTAATCCATTCTTCATCAACCCAACCAGCCACTTATGTGTCTATTCATTATACACGAACAGGGCCAGGGCCTACTATATGTACAGCACTGGGCCAGGTCTTCTGAAAAACAAACGGGGTGGGGACGTAATCCTGTCTTACTCTTGGCCAACCACTTCCCCAGCTTCTATTGAGGTGAGCATCAGAGGCCAAATGGGGGAAAGAACTCAGACTTTTGGTGGATTGTGAAACCCACCCCACTGTTTGGTAGCCTCTTGGGACCTTAAACGTGATCCGCACCTCTCTGAGCCTGCCTTGTCTGTAGAAATGGCTGTGAACACTTACCGACAGGAAAGGGCTGAATGGGGCATTTAAAGATACAATTCATGTGAAACTCCTGGCACACAATAGGTGCTGAATAAAAGTTAATGGGGAATGTAGCAAAGGGAAACTGCTGCTGAAGAACATCTTGGATAAACTTCTACAATTTTATTGGTGAAAGAGACTGTGTACAGTCAGGGGAATGAGGGGCAGCTTTAGATGCCAGAAGCAGCCTCTGGGGAATTCAGGCTAGACCAGGAATTCTTCCACACAGCCAGACATCTGCCTCTTCCCATGGTGTTTAGTTTTGTCATATAAAGTATATGCATGTGTGTGTGGTGGGGGGGCGGGCATGGTAATAGGAACAATTCACTGTAGGCAATGTTTTAGATTGTGGTTTGTTGCAAAACTCATGACTGGCAGGCTCCAGTTTCTGTATATCTGGATCCCCAAATAAGGTGATTTCTGTCTATGGCTGTTAGTTCTTTAAGGCTCCTTCACTAGGATGAATTAGGAAGGGGGATTGGACCTCCTGCATTGGGGATGCTTTCTTCCTCTCACCTGACATGTCCACTGGTGTTCCCAGGGAGGAGCAGAGACAGATCCTTGGCCGACGAGCCTGGCATCGTGCTCTGCTCTCCATCTGCAGACATGCCAGCAGGGATTTGGCATTCTTGCCTCATCGGGTTGACTGCAGCCTTCATGTTTGTCTCTTGCCATGTCTTATCTTTAATACAGGCAAATAGAAACAATTGGGAAGGAAAATGACTTTCACGGTTTCTTCCTTTGATCTGAGTCATGGGTCATAGATCAAAGTGACCGCAAAGTCATCTTGCTTTATGGAGTTCTATTGCAAAACATGCTGCTGTTTTGTTTGGTTGGGAAGAGCAGGATGGAGACTTGGTTTTTATTTACTCATTCTCTTTGCTTCTGGACTTCCTTACCATGTTGTTCAACATCTGCAGTGGACTTGAAGCACCAGGTGATGCCCAGTTTGTCCCAGCAAAGCCAGAAAAGAGTGGAGACCCAGGCCACATTTAGTGCATAAAGGCAGTGAACATGACACTCTGTTTTCCCCTCGGTTGAAAATACTAACCAAGGTGTCCGGCTTTCTCCTAGCCATAGCGGGGACCTCTCATCCAAACCTGGCCTGTCAGACTCTCCTGAGACTTTAATTTGAGTAGAATTTCCCAGATACTTTCTCTCTGGCATTTTCCTGACCACTATATTGAACAATTCCTGCCACTTGGAAGTCTGTGGTGGCCCCAATTCCTACTATCTCAAGTCATCTTCTCCAGTCTTGTTGATTCTGTATACTTACAAAAAATTCCCTCTTGGTTTAAGTCACCACAAATCCGTGTCTTTTGCTTGCAACCAAAGAAACTGGCTGATGCAGTAGGCCTGTTCATAAACTGGCCTATTCCTTTCCTTGTACTTTTCTGCCTCATTTTGTTCCTGGACAACTACTTCGTGATCTGGTAAACAAATCAAGGGGACCAAGTAACATGAGTTAGGCCCTATTGTGTCAAGCCTCTCCTCTCCAAGACACACTTAGAGCCACCAACAGCATGGAACACTCGCTTTGACCGGTTTTAAGTTAATGATTGGCCTGGATTTTGAAGCCCTCAAAGCTATCTATTCGTGAATTACTTGGCCACAGGAGCTAACAAGTCATTACTCACTACTTGGCACATCACTACGTAGGAAATCCTACGTTTAGGATTTCCTTATTAAAGATAATCTAATTCCTTTTACTATTGCTTTAGTGATAAACATTCTCTTTCTTAGAGAAGAATCTACCTCTCCAAGTACAGCTCAAATTCTGGGTACTCCATGAAACCATCCTCTCCTCATTCCTACCTTCTCCCACCACCTGAAACAGAGTGAGCCCCTGCCTGCCATGAATGAGTCTGAGTCTGAAATAAATGTACCAGAAGATGCAAACTCCAGAACTCACCTGCACCAGGCAGGTAGCAGATGCTAGTCAAGTCAGCCAGGTGTCAGATGATCAATGGTAGTGGTTCTGAGCCTCAGGTCAGGGATACAGTACAGCAGCAGGGGGTGAGGCTGAGACAAACGTAACACGCACCACCCTCCAAGGCGGGCCACCGTGGCTCTGCTCTAGCCTTTGCTGGCACGTGGAAAGGTAGGTCCACTATTGTCAGAGCTGGAAATCCAGATGTTAAAGTAAACCTTCTCATTTTTAAAAAAGACGATTGGCAATAAATTGAAATTTAAAACACTGTATATGCAGACCTCGCTGCTCAGGCCAAACAAAACATGCCTGCACACTGAATTCAGCCTGGGGTCTCAAGAATTCTTGACCTCTAATGCTCTTAGGAAATCAGGTCTGAGAAACATTAATTCATAGAAGAAAGCAACATGCAGAAGAGCATACATAGAATAAATAAATATATGTATGCATATATGTGTGTATGTGTTAATACATCTACTCTGTGTATATTCTTTATTTCCATGGATATATCTATACATATATACTCATATACGATATGAATGGGGATAGAAAAGAAAATCCACACCATTGTTGCCAGCGATTATATCTAGGAGGGGAGAGGGTGCAGAGTGTTGGGGGACTTTCAGTTTTGTGTATCATTTCTATAACGTGTAAGTTCTTAGTTATAAACATGCCTTATTTTAGTAGTCAGGAAAAACAAAAAGGATGCAACTAAAGTGGGAGGAGAGGAAGTGCGGCCGAGCAGTTCTTGGGGGTCATCTCCATCCACTCCCTTGTCCTGTGGGAGTCGTATTTACAAGGCCTCTCACCTGCTTGTTTCAGAGCGCCCTGTAAGCAGGAACCACCTGTTTCTGTAGTCTCTCTCTCCTGTGCCTATCCTAGACGCTGCCCCAACATACAGGTGACTGTCGGGTGTGGACTGAGTGGCCTGAACACATGGATGAAGTGGGTGGATGGACATAGCTTTGGCAATGCGGAATCAAGGAGCAGGATTGGACAGCCTGTGGGTTTGTCCACCTTTGTTCATAGAAGAGGAGACACTTTAACGCCATGCCGCAAAATGTCTTTCCTAATCTGCAGTTTTACAAGGGGCTTCAACATCCTTCGTGTCTCCTGATCTGCCGTCTTCCTTTGACATCCACACATTATCAGAATCAATGCCTTGACCTCTTCTGGTTCTCGGTTCCCAAACTTTGGCCAATTTAGTCAAGAACATTCATGAGGGAAAAAATTCAGAGAGCACAGTGAAGAAACACCTTCCTCAGCACAGACGGGAACACTGAGACCCGAGAGGGACTGGCTTAGACAAGGCCCCATGGGCGGTGAGGGGCAGAGAGAAGGCAGGAAGGCAGGTCTCTGGGCCCACAGGCCAGCCTCCTCCCCACACTGTGCTGTTGCCTTTAAAAACTTTCAGAAAAAGATAATGAATAATATAGCAGACATCAAAGTTGCTACCCAGAATTGACAGATACTCACCTTTGTCAGTTTTTCTTTTTCTTTTTTTTCATTCTTTTGTTCCCCTTCCTTAAGGAGCACTGCCTCATTTTGATCAAATCATATTTGTGGTGTAGTCCGAAGGACAGGATTTCTAAATGATGATATCATCACGGGTGTCTAAGCCGTCTTAGAATCTAGCCTGAGGATGATGCTTTCATCCCTCTGCAGGGCGGGGGCGCTAGCGTTGTGTGGGACCTGGCCTATCTCCTCCGGGCCTCCCACCCACCCGAGTTCTCTGCATCTTTGGCTTTTCTGGACAAGGCAGTTGGCATGTGGGACACCCAGTGAGTGTCTCTGAACTTGCCAGCTCACAAAAGAGGCCTCTTCCATATTCCAGATCCTTCGAGGTGGGATCCTGGGGGGAGGATACCGTAAGAGGAACATTTTGTAAGCCGAGCATTGACTTCTCAATTAATTATACAATAGACGCGTTTTTCAGCTAACAAGACCATCCTTGTTTTCAAACTCTGTGAACCAGGCGTTCGAGCTCAGTTCCCTTTGATCCGTGTTGCACAACTCTTCTGAGTTGCTGATCTGTTCCAGGTCAAAATAGATGGGAACCACCACATGAATGGCAGCTGCAGGTTTTTGCTTTTCTTGAAATCTGAAAAATTGTATGGTGATGAGCAAAAGTATTGATGATAATTTCTTTGCCAGGAAGATTAAAATTGGGAAAGTATGAAAAGGAAAGGAAAAAAAAGAAAAATCCTGGAAGAGCAAGTATCTGAGGAGAACATCAGTAGTTGCGAGGCTATTTCGGGACTGGTTCAAGTCTAAGAACCTCAAATGGCTGCGAGAGGAAGTTTCCAGAAAATGAACTATTTCCAGTGTTTTGTTTTTGTGTCAGTCAGATGTAGTGTACACAGGGCTTGCAGGCCAGCCTTCAGAAGTGGCCTCATGTGGTGTGGTGGGGCCTCTGTGGCCGGGGAGCCCTACAGAGCTTTTGTTTATTTAGATTCTTCTTGGCCTTGGACGGCGACAGGAGGACACCCATCTGCCGCTCCTCCTGTCACTCGGGCGGAGCACCGTTTTGCTCTTATTGAGCCACAGCTACGTGTCAGGGCAGATACAGGCCAAAGAGTCCAACTTCCCTGTTTTGGGGAAATGATGCTTTGGCAACAGGGGAAGAAAGTTTTGAGGATTATTTTTTCTTATAGTGACTTGTATTACTGTGAACCAACCATTAGGCTCTTTCAGAAAACATTTCTGGTCATTCCAGGATGGTCTTGGAGTCTTGGTAATGGATTCAAGTTATTCCATAATGCCTCTGGGAGAGAGTTCCAGAAAGAACTAGCTCACACTGATTTTAACAATAGCAAAAGCCTTGTTTGATAATCATATCAGTTTTGGTTGTAAGTGGCAGAAAATTCACCCCAAAGTAGCATAACTGCAAGGAATTTACAAAAAGGTTCAAGGGGAGATCTGGCTTCAGTTAAGGATGAATCCAGACCCTTGGAGAATACCAAGGTCCTCCTTCCCTGTCTCCGTAGTTCAGCCCTATCTTCCTGGGCTAGTCCATCCTCAAGCCACAGTGCCAGCCCCATATCCCCCTGGCCCAAGCCCACTGGGAAAGGAGAAAGTGTGTCCCTGGCAGCGTGAACAAGGGTCTCGGAACTGAGGCTTCTTGCCTCTGAATGGCCTGACAAATTTAGCTTAAGTCACATGTCCAGCTCTGAGCTAATAAGAGTAAGTAGGTGAGTGCTCGTTGCTGGGGCCTGGATTAGGAGCAGAAGGAGGAGCCACGTCCTCTAGTCCCATGTTCTAGACCTTGTTTGATCTAGGAATTCGAACAATGCACTCTCACTCTCTCTCAATTTCTTCCTCCTCCGTGTTTCAGATGAGTTATGTTCCCACCAGGTCCCCAGGTGAAAGTAGAAGAGGTCTGATTCCACCAAAAACACTGCAGGATGAAACAAGAGACAGGGTGAGGAGTGCTGAAAGGCCCGACCTACAAATGTCCCTTATAGAAAAGTGCCAGTGATCTCACAAGTGTTAAAATGAGTAAGCGGCTCTTATGTTCTCACCATTGTCATCTGTCTGCACCTGTGTGGGTGCCAGCACACCGTATATCAAACCGCGAACAGTGTTTATGAGCCCGGTGGACCCAGCTGTTTCTATTGTCCAAACTCTGGTCTTTGTGACAGGTGCTTCGCTTCCACATTATATCACTGTTACGGTGTCTTATTTTCCCAACTGCAAGGTGAGTTGCAGAAGAACACTTGACAGGAGAGCCATAAATTGCTCGTGCAGACAGGTTCATCTTTGTTTATTTTGTGTCTCATCACATCTCTTCACATCTCTGTTCGACTCAAGATAAATTCAGAAATGAGTACTCTGGAACCCTTGAGACTTTATCTTGAATTTATTTATTTTAGAATGATCAGTATCATTCAATCAACTCCTCAGTGAAAAACAAGAACTAGCAATCTACTTTTTAATGTCATAGCTATGATTCTGCAGTTCCTCATGCTAGGATGGAATGACGTGGAGCAAAGGAGCTGGAGCCAAGAATCCATCCGTGTTCTGTTATTAATCACACTCACTGAATACTTCTGATGGAGCGAATGTACAAAACACAAGAGAGAGCTCTGACCTCTTTTGATAAAAATAGTATAAAAGGAAAATAATTGCTCTTGTTGGCTAATACTAAAGAATTGGCTAAATACAGAATTTATCTCTATGTGTAGCTGAATATTTAGAGCAAGGCAAATTTACTCCATTTAAAGAACATAGCATGTTCGCTTCATGTTTTCAATGAAAAAGCTTTGCTAATTTGGTGTTTTAAGTTTTGTTTCAAATTTGCATTTTTTTATATTAAGGAAAGTAATAAGCTCAGTGCTAGTTTTATGTCATTGTGTGTCTAAATAAATATATACCTGTAAGCTCTACTATTTGTCCTTTCTCTTGGGCGTTTTATCTATAAATGCAATACCTGGAGTTTGTGGAAGAAATAATTATTAAAATATTAACCTACATAATTGTTTCTGACGCTTTGGAAGCTAAGCCAGTCTACACATCAAGTTCACAGTTCATAGTTTGCCACTGACCGGCTGGCTCTGGGGAGCTGGCTGAGTCTCTCCCCGTATTAGCTTCTCAGGTCTTTTGTAACAAAGCACCACAAACTCAGTGGCTTCAGACAACCGGAATTTATTATCTCATGATGCCAGAAGATAGAAGTCACTTTCACAGGGACCTAGGGTTAGGACTTCGACATATCTTTTGGACGGGACCACATTGAGCCCACAACTCATTGCCCTCTGCCCTCCCCCCGCCCCGATTCATATCCTTCCCATGTGCAAAATACATTCAGTCCCAACATCCCTCCAAATCTTAACCCATTCCAACATCAACTCAAAGTCCAAAATTTCTGCTATAATTTGGATGTTTGTTCCCTCCAAATCTCATGTTAAAATTTGATCCCAATGTTGGAGGTGGGGCCTGATGGGAGGTGTTTGGGTCATGGGGGTGGCTCCCTCATGAATAGAGTAATTAATGCTCTCCATGGGGGAGGGGCATGAGTTCTCACTATGTGTTCCCATGAGAGATGGTTGTTAAAAAGAGCTTGTACCTGTCCTCCTCTCTCTTGCTTCCTCTTTGCCATATGACTTCTGCCTCCCTCTGCCTTCTGCACTGAGTGGAAGCTGCCAGAGGCTTTCACCAGATGCCCAGTCTTCCAGCCAGCAGAATTGTGAGCCAAATAAACCTGTTTTTCTTTATAAATTACCCAGCCTCAAGTATTCTTTTATAGGAACAATAAATGGACTAAGAAAAGCTCCTATAAATATAATCAACTCAAAAGGCTCCAAATCCCGTCTTCTAAATCATTTTAATCAGGTGTGGGTGAAACTCAGGTTATATGGCACATCCTGGGGTGAAATTCCTCTCCATTGGTGGACCTGAGAAACAAGTTACCTGCTTCCAAAATACAACAGTGAGACAGGCATAAGATAGACATTTGCATTCCAGATGGGAGAAATTGGAAGGCATGAAAAAGTCATGGGTACCAAGCAAGTGTGCAGCCTAGCAGAGCAAATTCCACTAAGTTTCAAAGCCTGAGAATAATTCTCTGTGGCTCAAGGCTCCACTTTCTGGGTAGCTGGTGGCAACCTCACGCTCTTTATCTTGCCTTTTCTGGCTTCTGAATCTGTATCCCTGCCCACAGAGTCATTCTTCCTTCATTTCATCCTGTCTCTGTCCCTTTCTGTCCCAGGTGACAGCATTTCTGCTGATGCAATATTTAAAGCCTTGTTGGTCTTCCATGCATGTCAAGGGGTCCATGACGTTAGACAGAAAGATTCTTCATGAATCTTCCTGGATAATCCCCTCTTTATTCCTGGCTTCTGTTTAGATGATGGCTGGGTTCCATAGTCACACTCCTGGTGTTCTCTGCAGAGCATACTTTCTCATTTTTTGTTAACTAGATAAGCTAAAAATTTTCCAAATCACCAAGTTCTGGTTTCTTTATGTTTAATAATTCCATCCTTAATTTATCTCTTTCCTCTCACAATCCACTGTAAGAAGCAAGGAGAAGCTAGGCCACACCTTCTGTACTTTGTTTTGAAATCTCCTCCAAGTTCATCACTTACAAGTTCTACTTTCTACCCAACAGTGGAACATAACTCAGCCAAGTTTTCTGCCATTTGATAACAAGGCAAGTAATATAAAAAGTGGCCAATTATTATGCCACTCTGCAACCAAGTATGCATATACCGACAAGCTCTGCTGTTTACTGCAGCATCCTTTCCTCCTGTGTACTCTCCTCCTGTGTACTCTCCTCCTGTGTACTCTCCTCCTGTGTACTCTAGTGTATGACAGCCTTTCCTCCAGTGTCCAATGACATGTTTATAATTCCCTTTTAAGGCCTTACCAGAAGTACTTTTAACGTTCCTATTTCTAGCAACATTCTGTTCATGACCATATACGTATTCTGTAAGATGACAGAAGCCTTTTCTACAGTTCTCTCTTCTTTCTAAGCCCTCACTCGAATTGCCTTTAATGTCTGTATTTCTATCAACGCTCTCTTCAAGGCAACCTAGGATTTTTCTATCATGCATCTCAAAATTCTTCCAGTTTCTACCCACAACCCAATTCTAAAGCCAAGGCTACATTTTTAGATATTTGTTACAGCA
The DNA here is from genome assembly GCA_008086735.1 of Cheirogaleus medius. Taxonomy (NCBI): domain Eukaryota; kingdom Metazoa; phylum Chordata; class Mammalia; order Primates; family Cheirogaleidae; genus Cheirogaleus; species Cheirogaleus medius. The sequence goes on from VBSM01002035.1 coordinate 13,943,374, forward strand.
GCACTCCACTTCCTTGTACCAAAATCTATATTAATTTCTTAGGGCTGCCATAACAAAATACCACAATCTGGTGGCTTAAAACAACAGGAATTTATTATCTCATGGTTGTGGAGGCTAGAAGTCTGAAATTGAGATGTCGGTAGGGCCACACACCCCAAAGGCTCTAGGGAAGCGTGCTTCCTCCCCTCTCCTGCCTTCTGGTGGTCGCCAGCAGACCTTGGCATGCCTTGTCTTATGGCTACGTCACTCTCACTTCCATCTCCCTCTTCACATGCTCATCTTCCCTCTGTCTTTGTCTGTGTCTCTGCGACTTCTCCTTTTCTCATAAGGGCAGCAGGTCATGTTGGATTTATGGCCCCCTATAATCCAGTGTGACCTTATAATAATTTGACTTTTTACATCTATAAAGACTCATTTCCAAATAAGGTCACAATCACAGGCACCTAGGGTTAGGACTTCAATATATCTTTTGGGGGAACATTATTCAATCTAAAACACTTCCTCTCAGAGCTTTCGGTTTCCACATCTATATAAATAAGATCTTTTTGGTTGCAAATGACAGAAACATAATTCAAAATAGCTTGGGCAAAACCAGCCTGTTTGTCCCTCGTAACTGATATATTCACAGGCTGTGTGGACTGCAGGCATGGCCCAACCCAGGGATTCAAACAATGCCTTGCTCTTGCCTTTTATCTCTCTTACACTCTCTCAATTCCTTCTTCTTCTGTGTTGTCTTCACTCTTAGGTAACTTATGTCCACATGGCTATCCCCACCAGTTCCTCAACTGCTTATATCCCAGAGAAATGGACATCTGTTATAATAATACTTGCACAAAAGTCCTGGGCTCTGCTTTTATTAGCTCCAGCTGTGCAAAGTACCTGTCCCCGTATGTTGGGGAGATGGGTTTTGTTATATGGTTTATACAGAAGTTAAATGTTCTTTCCTGGATCCAGAGGTGTAATCAGGGCTACCTAAACCACCTGAGCTGAAATCATGGAAATTAGGCTACCATTACCAAAAGAAGGAGGAGAGCCTGCTGGGAAGGCTAGCACAGACAGATGTTCTTTGCAGTCGGTGAGTAGAGGGGTTGAACTACAGGGGCTCTAATGTCAATTCTGACAGTGCTATGAATCTGTACACATCCTCCGCAGATTCTTGGTCAAGTAGTTATATGTGATACCTTTAATTTCTTCATCAGTAAAATACTACTCATGAGGTGTTTCTTTTAAAATTTATTTTTGAGGCCTCCACTCTAATAAAGTCTAATTTACATAAATAAAATCTGCCAGTTTTAAGTATACAATTTGATGAGTTTTGACAGAAAGCATTCATTTGTGTGATCACCACCACAATTATTACATAGAACATTTCCTTCACTCCCAAAAGTCCTATTGTGAACCTTTGTAGTCATTCTTCTCTCCCCAGTCCCTCACTTCTGAGAACCACTGACCTGCTTTCTATTATTATAGCTTTGCAAAGGATACTTTTAAAATTATTATTTTTAATTGGCACATCATAATTATACATATTTATGTGGTACAGTGTGATATTTCAAGACATGTATACAATGTATAATGATCACATCAGGGTAATTAGCATATCCATCACTTCAAACATTTACATTTTTTTGTGTTGGAAGCATTCAAAATCCTCTCTTCTAGCTAATAAAAATATACAATAAATTATTGTTAATTATAGTCACCCTCCAGTGCTATAGATCACTTGTACTTATCCCTTCTGTCTAGCTGTACTTGTGTATCTGTTAACCAACTTTTGGCAAGTCTCCCTCTTTATCTGTCTCTGATAACCACTGTTATACTCTCTACTTCTATGAGATTACCTTTTTAGCTTCCACATGCGATATTTATCTTTCTATGCCTGGCTTATTTCTTTTAATGTAATGTCCTCCAGACTTATCCAGATTGCTGCAAATAACAGGATTTCATTCTTTTTCAAGGCTGAATGGCATTCCATTGTGTATATATACCACGTTTTCTTTATCCGTTTGTTTGCTGATGAACATTAAGGTTGATTCCACATTATGGCCATGGTGAATAGTGCTGCACTAAACATGTGGGTACAGATATCTCTTCAGTATTCTGATTTCCTTTCCTTTGTACCCAGTAATGGGATTGCTGGATCATATGGTAGTTCTATTTTCAATTTTTTGAGGAACCTCCACACTGTTTTCCTTAATGGCTGTACTAATTTACATTCTTACCAATAGTGTGTAAAACTTCCCCTTCCTCCTCACCCTCACCAACATGTTATTTTTTATCATTTTGATAAGAGCTCTGCACTGGATGATCTTGATTGCCGACCTAGCATCCCCCCTTATTTATGGTTTTGCTTTCTGAAGTTTCAGTTACCCACAGTGAACCACAGTCTGAAAATATTAGATGGAAATTTCCAGAAATAATTCATAAGTTTTAAATTGCACATTACTCTGAATAGCATGATGAACTATCAAGCCATCCACTTCATCCCACTTGGAACATGAATTACCCCTTTGTCCAGTGTTAGTTACTTAGTAGCTGTCTCAGCTATCAGATTGAATGTCATGGCATCAAAGTTCTTGTGTTCAGGTGACCCCTAGTTTACTTAACAATGGCCCCAAAGCACAAGGGTAATGATGCTGGGCATTTGGATATGCCAAAGAGAAGTAAAGTGCTTCCTTTAAGTGAGAAGGTGAAAGTACAGTAAGATATTTTGAGAGAGAAGAGGAGAGGAAGAGGGAGGGGAAGGGGGAAGGAGAAGACAAGGATGAGATAAAGGGAGGGGAAGAGGGAGAGAGTGAGGAGGGTGTGGTAGAGGCTGCATTCACATAACTTTATTACAGTATATTGTTATAATTGCTCTATTTTTATAAGTAATTGTTGTTAATCTATTATTATGATTAATTTGTGAATTAAACATTATCATAGGTATGTATGTATAGGAACAAACATGGTATGGTTTCAAGCATCCACTGGAGGCCTTGGAACATCCCCCCGTGGATAAGGGTGGACTAGTGCACTCTTAGTGCATGTTCTGAGAGGCAAGCCGTACCCAGTTATGCCCATATCCAGGTGTATGTGCTTCCTTTTGGAGCCCTCTAGTACAGAGCTGTGCACTTACTAGATGTATCATTTTTTTTATTGTTGCATAACTAAGTTTGTAGTTTAAAATAGCACCAATTTATTATTTTACTATTCTGTAGGTTAGAAGTCTGGGTGGGCTTGGCTGGTTTTTCTGCTGTGGGTCTCGCAAGTCTGGCTGGGTTGGGCTAGGTTCTTACCCGGAGGCTCTGTGGAAAAATCTGCTTCCCAGCTCCTTCAGGTTGTTGGCAGAATTGGGTTCCATGTGGGTGCAGGACTGAGGTCCCCTCTGCCTTGCTAGCTATCTTTGGCCCTCACATTTGTCCCTTTCATGTTCAGAGCCATCAATGGCATGCCGAGTCCTTACTGTGCCTCACATCTCTCTGACTTTCCCTCCTGTCACCAGCCAGAGAAAACTCTCTGCTTTTAAAGAGGTCACCTAATTGAGTCAGGCCCAAATCTCCACATTTTAAGGTCAACTGACGTGAGACTTTAATTCCATGTGCAGAATACCCCTAGATTAGTGTTTGATTGAATAATCAGGGAACAGAAATCTTGGATGGGGCCATCTTTAGAATTCTGACTACCACAGTAGGTGTTGTATCAACTTTTTAAAAATTGAATCAAGGAGAGAATTGCAAAAAAACTATTAAAAAGAAGTCTCAAATTAATTTAGCTTTACACTGCTAATTTCAGGATTCTTTCTAAATGATATCACTGTTACATTGGTTATACCACTCATTGTTACAAAGAAACCCACAAGCTAAAGAGAAAAGAAAAACAAAATAGTAATTATGCTGATGTTGTTGCCTTTTTTATTTTTGGAAGGAAGGAAAATTTGCTGATCTGAGCCAAGTTTTTCCCCTCAATGGCTGGCACTGCTCAGTAACATTGCAAGTGTTATTCGTATGTAGTGTTTATTTCTTTTGGGGGTCTGGGCAACAAAGTTACTTTTTATTTTTAAACAAAAATTGATTTAGACATGAAGAAAAGTATAAAAGAAGAAAGTTAGTATGAGTGATATAAAATAGTTGTAAAAAGTGACCCACCTCATTATAATGTTGTGATTTCTGAGCCGTGTTGAGTTGTGTTAGTTGCCCAACACTATAATTATAAATATAACTAGCAGAGCGGGTGTCCTTCAAAAGTTTGGGACAGTTGGTTGGGATTTTGTAGGCCATCCAGTATTGAAAGGTTTGCTTCATCATTTTGTGGTGTTATCTTTGGGTTGAGAAAGAAGGATCATTTAAAAAGAAAAGTTCAGGGAGTCCTGGTGGGTTCTGCTATTCTGTGGTTTGTAGCCCATTTGCTGGAAGTACCATAAAGTTCTCAACACAAAAAATCAACTTTAATTAACTTTCAAATTTCAAAGTAGATATTTTTTGTGTGTCATCTTCAAGTGGGAGGATAAGGGCAGAATTTTCTTTATGCCAAATAAACAGCAGTAGGGGTCCTGGCTGGCAAAAGGATATAGATCATTGCCTCAGTTGATCCATCTCCAGGAAAATAAGTTCAAAGCAAAGCGCCAACTGGTGTCTGAACGCAGATCTAACCCACGGGGACTGGCAAGAGGCATTAGCGCTGTGCGCTGCCCTTGACAGCCATGTGGGCTCCCTCTGTGCTGTGAACTGTAAAGTGTGACCAGTGAACTGGGAAGAGTTTTGAAAATACGCCAGTGCTGCCTGCACTCACATGGGTGTGTGGAAGGGGAGAAGGAAGAGGTAAAGGAGAGAGAGAAACTCAGTGGTTGACGAGGAATAGATATGCGTTTCAAGTCTTAACTTGAATGAGACTTGAGAAAGTTCTCTCTCTCTCTGAGCCTAGTGTCCACATCTGCAAAACGGAGATCATATCCTGTCATTTGTGGCAACATGGACCAACCTGGAGGACATTATGTTAAGTGAAATAAGCCAGACACAGAAAGATAAATACTGTATGATCTCACTTATATATGGAATCAAAGAAATTGTTCTCATAGAACTAGAGAGCAGGATAGTGGTTACCAGAGGATGGGGTGAGAGATTGGGCAACAGGTACAAAGCTATAGTTATATAGGAGGAATAAATTCTTGTATTCTGTTGCATAGTAGGATGACTACTTCAAAATTGCTAGAAGTATTTGAATGTTCTCATCAAAAAGAAATGATAAATGTTTAAGATGATGGATATGCTAATTACCTTGATTTGATCATTATACAATGTGTGCATTATCAAAATATCACATTGTACCCCTTAAATATATACAATTATTATGTCAATCATAAATTTTAAAAATTGAAACAAAAAAATGGAGATGATAATAACAGTAAAACCTCTTGTGTCTTTGGATGATTATATGAAGTGATGCATAACAAGCATTTAGCAGAGCACCTGGCACGCAAGTTCTTGGGAAATGTTGGCTATAATTGAAGAAGGAGGTTCATAAAAAAAGGAAGAAGGAAGGATTAAGAGAGAAAAAGAGAAATAAGAGAAGAAAGGGAGAGGGAAGATGAGAATATTGGGAGCAGACAATTGAAGGAGGCTGGTCTAGATCACCAGGATTTAGTACACTTAGAAGAATAATTTAAGTTTGAATTGAATTCTTTCATTGCTCAAGTGAAGTTGAGTTCTAGGATGAAACTCACTATTGCATACATCCCTTTGAAATGCTAAGTTTCTCTTTCCTTTGATTTAATCCTGGAGAGACTGGCCAAGGTAGCTCCCAGAATGCCTTCCGTAGTCCACTGGTGATATTAGTGAAGCCCAGGAAATCATTTTGTAGCCACCAGTCTTTTTATTTGCAAATTTAGTCTACACTGAAGAGGCTGGCATCAGATTTTTCACCCTGACTGAGCACAGACTCTCAGGAGAACTGAAATCTAAGTAAGATATTACTTTGTACAGCGAGGCAAGTCTCAACTCAGGGATGGAAATTACCCCAGTGTAGCCTGAGACCTGAGACTGAAGGTTTGGAATGTGCTTGTCTCCCACCACGGAGCTTTGCTTAGAATTCTCTACCACTGCACGTCCCCCTTGTGAGTTATAAGGGAAGGAACGCTCTATGTGCAGTAAAATGTCCCAATTTAATCGGGGGCAGAAAATCTCCAAGTTTTGCCAGTGATCTGCTTTTTGGAGAATAAAATAATTGAATTACTTCTCTGGGCAAAATAACAAATGGCATGGAAAGTCTCAGTTGTAGCAAAGGGAAAAACAAGAATAAAGGGCTGTTTTGCTTTGTTTTCCTTTGAGTTTTTGATACTGAATTCCATTCATTTAGAACAAATGGAGAAATCTCCCATCAAGAAAGTTAGCCAACATGCTCCTAGATTCCATCAGTTTCCTTAGGCTCTTCTCGGGATCACGGGAGAGCTGCTGAGGCCCCCATCCCACCAAGATCAAGATCAACTATTACTTTCTACCTGTAATTCCTTCTCCCGTTCAACCCTGCTTTAAGGGTCAAATCAAAGAAAAAACAGGGCTTTTTAGTTTATAACTAAATGCTTCAACAAGATTTTCCACTCCCAGCTTTATTCAGGTATGACTGACAAACAAAAGTTGTGTACATTTAAGATGTACAAAGCAATGTTTTGATATACAAATACATTGTGAAATGATTACCATAATCAAGCTAACTAACATATCCATCATCTCACGTAGTTATTTACCATGTGTGTGTGTGTGTGTGTGATGGGAACATTTGAGATCACTCTGTCAGCAAATTTCAACTATATGATACAGTGTTATTAACTATAGTCTCCTTGCTGTACATTAGATCTCTGGAACTTATTCATCTTATAACTTGACATTTGTATTCTTTGACCAATATCTCCCCTTTTCCCCTTCCTCCATCCCCTGGTAATAACCATTCTACCCTCTGTTACCATGAGTTTGACTTGTTTTTAGGTTCTAAATATAAGTGAGATCATGCAGCATTTGTGTCTGGCTTATTTCAATTATTAATAGCATAATGTACTCCAAGTTTATCCATCTTGTCTCAAATGACAGGATTTACTTCTTTTTAAAGGCTGAATAATACTCTATTACATATAAATACTGCATTTTCTTTATCTATTCACCTGCCAATGAGCACTTAGGTTGTTTCCATATCTTGGCTACTGTACATAAAGCTGCCATGAACCTGGGTACGCAGATATCTCTTTGAGATAGTGATTTTATTCCCTTTGGATATACTATGCTGGCTGTACTAATTTATATTCCCACCAACAGTATACAAGGGTTCCCTTTACTCCATTTTTGCCAGCAAAATTGTCATCTTTTGACTCTGATAATAACTATCCTAACAGGTATGAGGTGATAGCTCATGGTGGCTTTGATTTGCATTTCCTTGATGATGGATGATGTTGAGGATATTTCTATATGCCATTTGTATGTGTTCCTTGGAAAAGGAATGTCTATCCAGGTCCTTTGTCCAGTTTTTAATCGGGTTGTTTTCTTGCTATTGAGTTGTATGAGTTCCTTGTATATTTTAGGTATTAACCCCATATTGAATATATGGTTTACAAATAGCTTTGCCTGGATTTGAAGGCAGTTTCACAAATTTCTTAAACTTCAATAACTTTTTCTTTCATTTAAAGATCGAAGTGGGTGGCAATACAGGAACATGGATCCCTCTCTCAGGTCTGGTTGAGTTTGGGTGGAAAGAAGCAGCAGATGGTAGTTTCAAGGCCGGGCGCCCTGGTCAGGGGTAGAGAAGGGAATGCTGGGGCCTACTGCGGAAGCCAGCAGAGACCAGCCCAGGGCCTGACTCACATTAGTCACTGTCGGGTATTTATTGTACTATCAAGATAAATTAGGCTTGTAGGAATGATACCAGTAGATAATACTCATGGGGTATTAGCTCATATGTAAAGTGATAAGATAGGTACCTGGAATAGGTACCTATACCCTAAAAGAAAAGAACTATAGTTATTTTTTCAGATGAGGAAACTGAGGCATATAATGACTTGGTAGCTCCACCAAGGTCATTGCAGGAATACTTAGTAAGTGGCTGAGCAGGGATCTGAAGTCATGCAGCCTGCCGCTGGGGCCCGCATGCTTATATCTACCATGCCAGACTGCCTCCCATCACAGCCAATTTAAAACTGAACAGTCCTCCCTTCCTCCACCGCAACCTGCTTCTCTTCTTGTGTTTCCCCTCTCTGAGAACGGCCCCGTCACTTGTGCATTTACACAAACCAGACGTCTGGGGAGAATCCTGCACAGGCCACATCCTTTACTCCCCTCATTCCTTAATCTCCCAATTTTGTCCAGTGTCACGTTCCCATTCTCTCTCTCACCTCTCCATTTCTCTCACCGCGAAGGCCACTATCTTGGTTTAAGTCATCACTGTCTCTTGCCTGGATTTCTGCCTCAGTCTCCTGTCTTGTCCTCCTGCCTTCAAGTGTCAGTCCTCCAGTCTCATTTCCACATAATACCTAAGGAAGTTTCTGGACTTCACACCTGACCCTTTCTGAGGTTAAAACTGCTCAGTGGATTCCCCATGCCTGGCTACAGCAGTTTTCCCCACAGTGTGACCTCTTGTGCATGGTCACTTAACTGTGGTAGAAAGGAGTTTGGGTGGATGGTCGGTCACAGGGACAGAAATGATAGAGTTGCTCCCTTTAGATGAATTCTTTTGACCACCTCAGGAAGAAAGTCTCAATTCAGTATCAACATGTCTTCAACATCTTTCTTTTTTTTATTTTTTATTTGTTTGTTTATTCATTTTTATTTTTAACTTTTGCCTTGTTCAGTCAGCAATTCAACATCTTTCTAATTCTTGCTAAAAATGGAGACATTTTTAACCAAGACAGAGCAAGAAGCTGTGGTTAGCTAGAATTTAATACCACTGCTTATTTTTATTATGTGTTTATGATCTCTTTTTACTTTATGGCTCATGATACAAGTTTTCCCATTTATGTTAGTGATACAAAGTTATCATTCAAAAGGAGTATATTTAAATTTAAAAGTAACAGAATAATAAAAATTATTCATTAATGAATAGAGCAGGTAATGAAGTACAGTAGCCACCCACCCTTATTCATGGTTTCAGTTACCTGAGGTCAACTGCAGTCTGAAAATGTTAAATATTGAATTCCACAATTAATTCATAAGTTTTAGATCCTGTGCCATTCTGAGTAGTATGATGAAATCTTGTGCCTTCCAGTTTGAATATTCCTTGTCCAGGCTATTCACGCCGTCTGCACCACTCTCCCATTAGTCGCTTAGTAGGCGCCTCGGTCACCAGATGGACTGTGGAGGTATGGCGCTGCTTGTGTTCAAATAGCCTTTATTTTGATTAATAATACTTACTAATAATAATTGAATTATTAGTTACTGTTGTTAATCTCTTACTGTGCCTAATTTATAAATTAAAATTTATCATAGGTATGTGTAGGAAATAAACAAGGTATTTCTAGGATATGGTACTATCTGAGGTTTAGGCATCTGCTTGAGGTCTTAGAATATATCTCCTTAGAATAAATCGTAGTGGGTACAATTTCAAAGCAAAAATCCATTGAAGTTTGGGAAACCATAATTATAGGCCTTTCTGGAACCTGCTCCCTGCCTGTGTTGCCAGCCTTAACTCTTTCATATGTCCCTTATTTTAAATTGCTTCTTGAAAATGATGAAGTCCTGAGCCATACAATAGGTCCCCTTTTCTCCCTCCCTTCTCGGAGACATCTTTGGTATTTTAAATATGATCATTTCAAAAATAAAATAGAAATATAAAAGATGAACAAAAATGTATTAATAAAAATAGAAGGATTTGTTCTGTAAAATTTGGATTCAGCCAAAAGGCACACCTAAGGACCTAGAAGGCCACAGGTTCCCCCCCTCTCCTAAACCCTCATGTTATATTAACAGTACAGGTGCTCTTCCTGAAACAATTGCACTGAGATTACTGCTCCTCAGAATGTAATTCTTTGCTTCCTCATCATGCCTTTTCTTGGGGTTTTGGAGAGAACATGCTTTTACTGAAATTGTTGCCTAGTACGGAACCATGTGGATTTGCAGCCCCTGAGCCTGTGCCCCACCATCAAAATTTCCTCTACTTCTGAGATCACTTCATCGTGTTTTCTCATCACATTTTATTGCCTTGGCCACCAATGTGGTTTTCAGTTCCTCCGTTGTAGTAAATACATGTTTCAGTGCTAAAATGAGGGTCTTATAATAAAAATCATAAAAGCAGGGGTCACAAACAAGTTAAAAAACATAAAATGTGCATGAAATTTTTAATCTGAAACATGGGCCTTTCAGTAATTTAGTTATTGTGACTGCCCAACATGAGTTGTCTCCTCATCTCTAGGAATACTTCAATTTCTTCTTCATCTGGGGTACTTTTGGTGCAAAACGTGGACTTGTACTTCCACATACCAGTATGCTGGATAGTATTAAATGCCTAAAAAGCGTGGGAACAGACTCCAGAATCCGGAAGCTGAGAGGAAACCCCGAGGGTCATCTGGTGGAAATGGCTTGTTGACAGTTGGGGAAACAGAGGCTCAGAAAGTTGAAGACTTGCCCAGATTAAAAAAACAACCCATGGAAGAAAATCTAAGCCTTCTGACACACAGGCCTGAGATCATCTCTCTCTATGATGGCCACAGGAGTTCCTGAACCCCAGAACACTTCCTGATTCTCTGTGCAGCTCTGTCTCTACTGGGGAAGCCAAACAAGGTCCGGAGGTGCCCACTTTCTGATGGCCTCCGGTAATCAAGTCCCCTGGTGATGGACCCCACTTCTGCTGCTGCTTCTCGGAAGGGGAATGCAGAGGTCAAACATGAAAGAGTAGCCTCTGGCTAGGCTGTCTTTGGGTAATGAAACAGGAAGGACATTTGATGAGAAGCCGCACGTGTATTTTGTCTTCCAAAGCTTTGGGACACTCCCCTCTGATGTTTCATTTGCACAGGCGAAGTGGAGTTGTGTTTTCAATGTGTTCCTGGGATGCCTGCAGGATTTCTTGTAAACCTCAAGCAGATGGATAAGTTGTGTGATCTCCATTACCACCCTCCGGAAAACCTGTGGCTAATATTCCACAATGGCCCTGGCATCCAGAGTGGCTTCTCGGTGACCTGGCTTCTGTGGCTTCACTGGGAGAGATCAAAGACTTGAGAACAGCTGGAGCGTGTGGAATGATGGGTGACTGTGCTCAGCTCTTCCACGGCTGTTTGTCCTCACCAGCCCAGCCTTTATATCTTGCTCCAAAAACTGTAGATGGCGTTCATTCTCCAGAGCGTGTGAAAAGCTAATAGACATTCTCATTTTATTCTACCCCCGACTGCAGGCAACTCTATTGCTAGATGGGTTTGTCTGAATTCCATTTGCTTGGGCCTTATGAAGTGAATAAATTTGAATTAATGTGTAGCTTTCTGAGGAGGGGGGGAAGTTATGCTTTGAGAGGTTAAGCAATGTCTGTGTTAGTTTATATAAATGGATCTTTATGGGTGCAAATGTACACATACCACATCACCACATTGGCTCTATTAGTTTATACAAAATTTTCATTAAGTTATGTGAAAATGTACTTATGGGGATTTCTAAAATGACTTTTTCCTTTTGAACAGCTAGATGTTTGTGTTCCTTTGGGTTTCATTGGCAGATAAATATATTTTCCCCTTTAAAGGTGACGCTTGGTGGAAATATGCATCCATAAGTATGTATGAGACAACTCAAATTCCCAAAAAATTGCATTTGCTGTATTTGGTAACTCTCTAATAGTGTTTGTTCCCATAATAATTAGAGCAGAATTGAGATGTCATAAATAAAACTGATACTCCAGACTTAGTTGTTATTTTGGAGGAGGGGGGAGGGGCTGTGAGAAGCATTTGGCTTTTTTGTAAGTTGAAATTTTTATTATTGTATTTTTATCTCTAAGTGATTATGAATGGAACTGTGGTGAGTAAACTCATGAATGTTAATATAGCTATAGCTTCTGCTTCCATAACACTTAGTTATTCTGTCCTTTATTACACTCTTATAGATGCTGATGGTTCAACAATTGGAGCTTTTAAACTAATGGAAGGCTTTCAACCAAGTAGAATGCCTTCATTACTAGCGAGCTGGGAGATCTGAATGTGAATTGAGGTGGTTTAAACCAATCTAAGAAAACATTTTTCTAAAAGACTAATACTCATAATTTATATGTTTATTTTCCATCTTCTTTGATTTGAACAAATTAGAGCAGAGATTTGTATTATTTATCTTCTTTTCTCATGCCTCGCCCAGTGCCCAGCTGCATTAGTCGGGATAGCTCTGATAAGAAACAAGCCTGAAACCTCAGGGGATTAACAGGTAGAAGTTTATTTCTTGCTCATATAAAAGCCACTGTGGGTCTAGGAGCTCTCCGGGGCAGTTCCAGTGAGTGACTCAGGGACCCAGGTGCCTTTTATTCTGTAGCCACGTCATCTGGAAAATGTAGCTTCTGGAATTACTACAAGGCAAAGAGATAATGTGAGGGACTCATAGCCCCCCCTCAAGCACTTTAGATAGAAAGTGACACACGTTACCTCTGCTCACAACCCATTGGCCAAACTAATCTCATGCCCAACATCAATTACGAGGGACGCTGGGAAACGTAGGAGAGTGTATGGGAGACTCTGTGAGTGGTGCTGTTCCCACCACCCTAACATGTCACGGGTGCCCAGAAAATGCTAATTGAGAGAATGAACGAATGATGTGTCCTTTTAAATGGCTTGGCATTGAGAGCATGCTCTGGCTATTTTATTTCATTTATTTTTATTTATGCAAATTTATGGGGTATATTAGAAATTTTGTTTCATTTAGATAATGTGTAGTGATCAAGTCAGGGTATTTAGGGTGTTCATCACCTGAGTACAGTATACATTTTTGTTAAGTATAGTCATCCTACTCTGATATTGAACATTGAATTTATTCCTTCTATCTTACTATATGTTTGTATCCTGCGACCCACTTCTCTTCATCTTTCACTCACCCTTCTCAGTCTCTGTTATCTTGTTTCCCACTCTCCACCTCCATGTGTTTACATTTTTTAGCTCCCCCCAAAATAAGTGAGAACAAGCTATATTTGTCTTTTGTGCCTGGCTTATTTCACTTAAGATAATGACCTCCAGTTCCAACCATGTTGCAAATGGCATGATTTTATTCTTTTTTATGACTGAATAATATTCCATTTGGTATGTATACCACATTTTCCTCATCCATGCAACTGGGATGGACACTCAGGTTGATTTCCATATCTTTGTTGTTGTGAATAGTGCTGCAATAAACATGCAAGAGCAGGTATTACTTTGATATGTTGATTTATTTTCCTTTGGGGAGATACCCATTGCCATTGCTATTTTAAATTGATAGAGGAGGAATTAAAAATTGCTGGAGGAATATTGACCTTAAAGGTCTTTTTGTGTGTATATTTACACCATGAACATAGCTATAAGAGCTTGTTGCTTATTTAAGTCTAAATGCCACACAATGCTATTTTTTTTGAGGTCCTTACACACAGAGCCTGAAAAATTCCATTTTCTAATCCTGAAAGCTTCTAAAGCAAACAGCATCTTGTAGTTTATTAGGTGGAAATGTTTCAGAGCCTTCACAGAGTATATGGTGGGAATGGACCTTGTTAAGGTTACACAGAAGGTTAACCTCCATTGACAAGACAAAATTGAAGTCGTTTTCTCTTGCCATGGAGCAGGCCCCCGACCTGCATTGTCAGCACAGAAGAGTTTATCCATTTTCTCCAAAGCATTATCTCCAATGAGGTATCAAGGCACTAAATGGATTTACCTTCTTGTATTATTTTTTATTTTGCTGTTTAATTTTTTATCCCACTTATTTATTGTCATATGAAGTTAAAACAACAACCACAAAAATAGGGAAGGCTGAGAGAGAAAAATATCAGTCTCACAGTCTTCCACCTTATTTCTTCGTAGTTGTTGCAGGCTTCATAAGGAATGTCGTCAGATCATAACTTCTAGTTTTCGTTTTCTTGACTCATGACATCTCATTTCTATAACGTATTATAATTCAGATAATAGATCAATTCATTCAAACATATTCAGAACACCCACTAAATATGAAACAACGTGTGATGTAGGTATATTGTAGTAGATGACTGCTTTTCTATAATATATTATGAAATTGCGATTCTGGAAAGCAGCCTAGAGCAGCCAACATGGGGTATGCGGCTAAGTTGTTCACATCGGTTTCAAGCATAGATTCTGTCACCTTCAAGCGGTAGGACCTTCAGACAGTTACTTAATCATGCTGAACTGCGGTTTCTTCGTGGGGAGAGATGGGTAGGAGGTTCTGAGTAAGAGCTTAAGGGCTCCTAAGCAGTGACACAGGACAGGACCACCACCCTCTATGCAACTGCAAATAACATTAGCATTTTTTAAAGTGGCACAGAGCTGTGTGTTGAAAATGCAATAGCATTTTCTTTAGATTTTTCAAAATTCTAGATGCTTAGAAAAGCTTACATTTTCTTTCTGTTCTATTCTCTCCCTACCCTCCCTGGTCCTCCCCCCCCGCCCCCCTGCCGACTGTATCCAGGATGACCTGTCGGAAATCCAGCACTGCACATTAGGCACACCAGTGGCAACTGCACTTGTTGAATTATTACTTTTTTTTTTTAAATCAGAGGCAGGTCTGTGTTTAAGATGCTAGGTAGTGATGGAAAAGACATTAGGATGATTTGTTACCTTGGTAACCAGAGGTGGACATCATGACCATTTGTGATGTGCATGCTGTGGCCTTGATTGTCTTTTCCCCTAATTAACATCCGGTGAGCAATGCCAGAGTAAATCACCAGAGCAACTGGACCACTGCTATATTAAGTGCTAGAACATTCTAAATTGCAATAATAATCATGATAATGAGGCTACATATTCTGGGTCTATCATTTAATTGCTTCTTAACTCTTCTAAGTGGGAATGGCAAAGTTATTATGATGTGGAAACTGGGGAGTGATTTATTTCTCACTTAAATTGGACTTTGTGAAGAAACCTTTCTTAGTCTATTGGGAATTGGGAGAGTTCCTTTGAAGGAGAACAACTTAGGTAATTTTAAATACAGTTTACTACTACTAACACACAGTACCAAAACTGTGGACTCGCCTCAGAGTCAGGGGGTTATTGTCATGCATAAAACCCAGATACCTTTGTTCGGTCTTGTTCTTTCACATTTTGCCACTCAGTTACGGATTCAAATTCATAGGAGAAGTTTTTATGTGAATCAAGGAAGTCTAGTTATTGAGTACTAAAGTAGCTCATTAGAGGATGGTTAGTCTTGTAAGCTGGTTTTCTAGTTTGGACCTGGAGGACATACATTCAGATTCAACATACTGTTCTCAAGTGGGAGCCATTTAGCAATCAATTTATCTCACTGATGATTTCATATACAGCATGTTAGCTCGGAGAGTCCTTATAAAAACCCTCCATGGCATGTGTAGTAGACACCTTTTTTGAGGTCTCTGCCTGCCAGATGGTATCCACCTCAACAGCCCCTTTGTTCACAAGGGTGGGCCCCAATAACTGCATTTGTACAGCTTGACTCCACTGCTCCCTGTCCTCTCCCTGTCCCTACTCTCCTCTCCCTCACTCCTTTCCTAAGATTTGGGAATTGGATCAAAAATTTCAGTTCATCCCAGGCTAGTCTTTGAACAGAAAGCTGCGAACATGGAGAAGCTGTGAGTGGGTTTTTCTCTTTCGTTCTCTGAACCAGAGGGCCAAGAGAGATGGGTCAGTAAAGAGGAGAGTCATGCACACGCATAGGGGGAAGCAGAAAGGAGAAGTGAGAACTTTGCCTGGGAGTCTGGTGGCTTTCCTGATTCTGGTGCTAGGCTTCTCCTGAGGCCTGGCTGCATGTAGTCCTTTGAATTTCATTAGGCACTTCTGTATCTTAGGATAAATTCAGTCGGTTCCAGAAATGTCTTAACTGATACAAGTAGATATTGTTGTTGTTCTCTCTTATGGAAGAAAACTGAGGTTCGGGGAAGCCAACCTTATTGTAAATGTTGACTGCGATGTTTCTGAACTCTTAGTTAGGACTGCAGCAGCCCAAGTCAAATTAGAATCAAAAGCAAAAAGGGAATTTATTGACTCACGTATCTGGGCATTCCAAGGTGTGACTTTGCCTTTGCTCATGTCTTGGAATGGACATGAGCAAGAATTTGACAAGAATCATTCTGTTTGTCTCTGCGTGGCCTTGTTCTTGGAAGAACGGTCTGCGTGTGAGGGCGAGATGGCTGCTGGCTGTCGGGAGCAGCAGTGATGCCACATCTGCGACCCTGCATAAAGGGCAAGGGACCTCAGTCTCCAGCATTCCTAGCATTCCCTGGAAAAGGACTCCGATTGGCCAGGCTGGGTCATGTGCTCTTGAGTGGAGTGTGGCTGACAGGGCCCCCTTGATTGAAAGCCCATCCTGTAGCAGAGAATTGGGGTTCTGTCTCTGAAACAGGGGAGAAGACATGTTGACCGGCCAAAGCAACCTCGTTTACAACATTCGCCTTTTTCCTACCTGAGCAGAAAGAAACAGATGATGCTTACACACATGACAGGCTCCCATATGCTGTTTTTCTCCTTAGATGTTAGTCATCTCCTTTTCTTCCGATTCAAGAAAATAAATCTTGATACAGATGACTGGGCATGAGCTTAGTATTCAGAGAACCTTCAGTCCACTGTGATTAGAAAACACAATTCTTTGCAAATGTGAATACTCCTGTCGTTAGTGCTGCCAAGTGTGGACATCTCACAGTGGCTTAGGGCACAAGCCCCAGAGTGGAAGCCTCTGCTCCTGATGGGTGTTGTGAGGATAATTGTGTCACACAATTTGACCCTGTTTGACACAGCCTACTTATCAAGTCACCTTTGAGTGCCTCCCGACGTCCAGACCCTGGGGTTCCAGCCATGAGCAAGACAGAAACTGTGTCTGTCTCTATATGGAGCTCAAGTTTCTAATGGGGGAGATGGACAGAAAACTTGGGGACAAATTTTACAAAAACCTTAGATATTGAGCATAATAAAGAAAATAAAACAGAGTAATGGGCCCCTTGTTGTCCTTTATGGTAGCCACAAGCCATTTGTGGCTATTTAAAGTTAAATTAAAATAAATTAAAATTAAATAAAATTTAAAAGCCGGTTCTTCAGTCACACCAGTGACATTTCATATGCTCAGTAACCACACGTGGCTGTTGCCCACCGTGTCGGACAGTGCAGGCACAGAACATGCCTGTCATCGCACAGAGTTTGGTCGGATGGTGTTGTGCTTGGCAATGACCAGAAAGACATGTGAGGAGGTGTTTAGGGAAGGCCTTCCTGGGAAGCTGGCATTTATGCTAAGACCTGAAGCCGCCCCTGCAAAGGTCTCAGGGGAATAGCCATCCAGGTGGCCGAACAGTAAACGCAAAGACCAGGATGGAAATGAGCTTGCCTACTGGAATATCCGAAGATGACTGTGTGTCTGATTGAGCTGGAGAGGCAGGCAGGGGTTAGATCAAGTGTGACCTTGGGTTATTCCATACCAGTGGGAAACTGCTGCTTAAGCAAGATAGTGACAGCTTTAAAAGGATCATTCTCGCTGCTGGGGGCAGAAGGAAGCAAGGGTAGAAGCAGCACACAGAAGCCCTTCAGAACCTTCCGATGAATGAAAGAACTGATGGAAGGCCCCGCCAGGCTGAGATGTCCACTAGTGTGATGTCTCTTTGTGAGGGCTTTGTGGGCCCTGGTGGAGCCCCCAGGGGCGTTCCCAGCGTATGAAGTCCCTTACCATGGCGCTAGACTGAACAGCAGCCAGACTAGCCCTTAAGAACCCAGGTCCTCGGACTCTACACAGTTCCCCCAACCGTCCTTTCTGTCTGTCTAGGCCAGAGCGTGGCTCACTGTTGACTGCCCTGAGCCCCTCTGCACTCCTGCCATGCCCTGCGGACCACGGTAGGCCACTGCCGCGGTGGGACGCTCGCTCCCCTCTCTTTCATATTCCTGCGACAAACTTTACTGAGTCCCGGTTCTGTACCATGCATTGTAGTGGGCACTGAGATCACAGTAGCACGGGAAGAAACAGTAGTGGCCTTGCAGGCATGTCTCTCACACTGCAGAGTGAGGCTCTGTCAACAAAATAGTCACTCAGGGAGCCCTGAGATAGGTCCTAGATGGGACAGGCTCATGAGGCTTCAAGAGCACCCAGTCGGGATCCCCAGTGAGGGAGGTCAGAGGCGGCTGCCCCTGGGACATGGCAACTGAGCTGAATCCAAGGAGGAACGAGGGTTGTGTGAGTGGAAGGTGGAGTGAGTGTTCCGGGAAGCTTGGGCACAGGCCATGTGGACAGAGGATGGTGGAACCATGGAGGGACCAACAGACACCAGGGAGGCTGGGTGGAGTGGAGGGAACAGCAGGGAGGTGGTGCCAGATGCGGCTGGCCAGGGGGCAGGGCCGGCGGGCAGGGCCTCATCTGCCATGGTAAGGACTTGACTGTGTCCTAAGAGCAGTGGGAAAGCAGCCCCTGAAGGACTGCATGCAGGGAGAGGGCCCCTTTAGCTCAGTATTTCTGGAAGTTCATACTGCCATAAAGAGATGAGACTGGGGGGCCCGGAATGGAGGCTGTGAGATCAGATGTGGGAGATGATGGTGTCTTCACCTTGCCTTTATTTCCCTCTGCCCTCTGCGTGCCGGTCAGCTCCATCACAATAGTGACTATCATTTGTTGGAACCCTGTTAGGTAGAACCATGTGAAATTCAGATATGCAACCATTTTTGACCCACAGAAAGGGTAGTTTTATACAGTTCAACCTAATACTATGTGTCAGGCATGGAACTGAATACTTTTAACTTTTTATCTGCTTATTCCTCAAGACACCTTCACTATAATATGGGTGATTGTAGACCCATTTTATGGATGCAGTAACTGAGAGGTTGTGGCTAAGCAGCAGAGCTGGGATTTGAACCCAGCACATTAGAGTTAAATACTCCACTCCAAGGCTTTTAAAATGAAATGCTGAGTAGCCAGCTAGGCCTGCAGAAAAGAGCAGTCCTAGGCCTGCATAAGTGGCTTGTTAAGTAGGCCATTAAGACTTATGTTTGAGTATTCTCAGAGGCTGGAGATTCCAGATGGCTGGGAAAGGGATATTCATTATCTGTTTTTTTAAAGTGACTATGACACTTGGGGAATTATAAATGAGTTAATGTAATGTTAATACCTAGAAATATTCTGGAACAGATCATTAAAAAATCAATTTTCACATATGAGGAGAAAATGAGATTATTGAGTAGTAACCAGGCGGCACTAGACCTTTGCCGAGGGGCACAGCTGAGTAGCAATATATGTCACTTCCCCTAGGATACATGTGTCCTGGGACTTGGATATTTGCTTGGCTCATTTGGAACTAGTATTCCTACTAATTTTTATTTTTTAATGTAAGTTGTGAAAAGCTGGCCATCATCCCAGAGCAGAGAAGGGGAAAAAAAATAAGGAAAAGAGGAAAGAACCAAAACACATTAAGAGGCTGCTTTAGGCACCGTGTGCAGCGTTCCTGCGTTTCGTCCCACTCAGCGCTTGTGGAGACCCGAGGAGGTGGAGCCGCTGCTCCCGCTTCACAGCAAAGGGGCGAGGGAGGCGCCGCGAGATGCTGGGGAGGTGAGCCCACTTCCATCCCCATGCGCCGGGCTCCCGCAGGCTTGCTCTCAGGGTCGCCCGGCTGGCTTCTTGCTCCGTGAGTGAAACATGGGTTGAATCCAGGCAGAGGGAGGTATTGAGGGGTCAGAAGGCCCCCCCAGATTCGCCCCCTGGCTTGAAACCAACTTGTCAAGGAGGGAGTGGGAAGGCTCTTCCTTGTTGAGGGTTTGCCATATAATTGTGCAGCTTAAGAATTAATCTTAGGAGAAGGAGTACGTGCCCAGCCCAGAGCGGCGTGAGAGTCATACGTTCTGGCTTAGGTTCACCTAACAAACAGGGTTGCTGCTTGAAGGCATAACAAAGAGTTTGAGCCACTTTGATAAACATCTTGCCCTTATGGGTACTGCCTGAGCTGGGGTCTGGAGGCCACTTGATAAACATCTTGCCCTTATGAGTACTGCCTGAGCTCATGGGATGGCTGGTTAGCCAGTGACGGGTAAGATTCCTCTAAGAGGAACAACCTAAGACAGGCACAGCTGCGGGGGGCCAAGCCGAAAGGGATGGGAACGGAAAGTTTCCTTTTGTGGCTGCATTGCTTATCTGTGCTTATCTCAAACTCTGGCTTATGGCCGTCACCTTAAGCAACCACATTAAGACCCTGAGTCATGGGACATCTGTGTCCTTAGGCTGTGTGTTCCAGAATTTATGGCCATTGCTGCAATGCCTGAGTGGTCACATATAAGGAAGTAACTTTGATTTTTTAGGGTATAAAAATAAAAGGACTGGTGCGTTCAGCGCTGCAGTCTTGTACCATCTTTATGTGTGTCAGTGTCTTTCTTTGTGTGTTTCTTTGTGTTTTGTGTTCATCCCCCATCCTGCAAACGGGCCACGACACTTCCTAGCTGGCGGTGAAACACGAAAATGCCCTGTATGTGGTACAGACAAGGACTGTTGTGTCCATTTAAGCATCCCACTGCCTTTGACCAACGACCTCCAGGCATTAAGTTTGGTGCCAGAGGTGACATGGGGGTGAGAAAGGCACCAGTGTCTCTGGGAAGGACAGATGCTCCAAAAGTCCAGGGTGCAGAGGTGCCTGCCTGCCCACCCACAGCACACCCTCTGAGGATTTCCAGCAGAGTGGACACCACTGATTTCCTGAGTGGGGGGAGGAGTTCAGAGGAGGCAGAGCTCCTGAGAAGGAGAAAGGCTTCAGGGGGTGTGGGAGAGCCCAGAGCCTGGCGGGTGGATGGATCCCGTCACTACGAATGCCTGGAATTGACTTCTTACCTGTCTTACCTGTGCTGAATGCTGTGATAGGAGCTTGACATACAGCTGGGAAGGAGTATGCAGTTACTCCATTTTACAGATGAGGAGACTGAGGCATATAGAAGGAATATATAAATATCCTATTACCCTGTAGGATAATAGGATCCTTTATTTTCTCTCTCTCTATCAGTCATCTGACTATGTATCCATCATCTATCTTTATACCGTTGGTTCCGTTTCTCTGGAGAACTCTGACCGACACTGTCACTTACTGTGTGGGCACTGCATTTGCAGCTGGCTGTATGTTCTGGATCCAACCCCCAGCCAGATTTTATTTGTTGGACCTGTCCTCAGGTTCAGTGGCAAGTAGGCATGGAGAGAAGCTCAGGTCTCACCTCTTAGGGAGTTAACAGTCAGTTGGCCCTACAGTTTGCACACATGGAAATAATGAGAGAACCTTCACGGCAGAATTTAATCTCCAAGTCAAAAGTGTAGAGCAGATTCTTCCCGCCTACGAAGCAGGCCCTTTGCAGTGGTGCCTTGCAGCCCTGTGATGCAAGTCCCTTGCGGGAAGGGGAAGCAGAAGCCACCGTGACACCATGTCTCAGCCTGGGCTCACTTGGAGAGACAGGGAGAATCCTGATGATGCTTAGGCTCCATCCAGGGATTCAGATTCCATTGCTCTGAGGTTTGGCCAGAGTTGAGAAGCACTGCCCCTGCCTTAGGACATCTTGATTTCACTCTTTCCAGTGCTTCTCACCTGGAGATGGTGAAGAGGGAACCAGGGCAGGGTTCAGGAAATGAGGGCCTACAGGCCGTATCCTGCCAGCTGCTTGTTTTTGTAAATAAAGTTTTATTGGAACACAGCCACGCCCATTTGTTTATAGATTGCATTTGGCTGCTTTCACTAAAACAGCAAAATTAAATGTTGCAACCGAGACTGCCTGGCCTGCAGAACCCAAAATATTTATTATCTGGTTATTTACAGAAAAAATGTACCAACCCCGAAACTGGGGAGTGATGCGTTTCGGAGGATGTGACTGGTGCGGGGGAGGCTCGGCCACCGTTAAGAGAACAGCACACTCTCCTCTGGCTGAGATGCGGCCTCGGAACCTTCTCAACACACGCAGTCGCCACAGCCCGCCAGGGCGGGCACACACGCTGAGCCTTTTTACCATCTAGTGGCGCTTCCTGTGGAATCTGAGCCTCGCCGGGCCAGGGAGAAGGCCTGAGCTGCTCGATTCCACCCTTGTCAGAGGGGTGGAGCAATGGCTTGTTTTCCATGGTGGCTCCTCTCTCAGAACTGAAAACTGCCACTTTCTGTGACAGCACATTCAAGGAGAGGAACTTCGCAGGCAAGTGGGATGCCCAGATGGCCCTCGGGGACGCTGCAGGGGTGTCGAGGTATCACAGAGGGAGGAGGCTTGTTCTTTCCATCTCACGGGGATGGCACAGACCAGCGATTCTGGTCACCCTGGAGTCACCTTTGCCCCACTCCTCTGTCCAAATGAGTGGCAGAGGCCGTGCAGCGATCTGACCGTGGCCTCCCACAACTTTCCTTTTCCCCAGTCCGTGTGAATCACTGCTTACAGCGTTAGCTTCCTAACCCACTGAGCAACTCTCCCTGGAATCACAGGCCTGGAAGGGTGCATTGCAAGGACACGTCTATGGAACGCAAGTCCTGTGAGAGGCCTGCTGACCAAATGGATTCCGACACTGCCATTTATCAGTCAGTCAACCAACAGCTGATTATCAGACGTCGCCATGCCAGGGACTGGGAATACAACAGTGA
The DNA here is from genome assembly GCA_008086735.1 of Cheirogaleus medius. NCBI lineage: Eukaryota > Metazoa > Chordata > Mammalia > Primates > Cheirogaleidae > Cheirogaleus > Cheirogaleus medius. Next base: position 13,966,069 of record VBSM01002035.1, read on the forward strand.
GTAAACACAGGCACAGTTACTAACGTTGTGCAACTGGCATCATGGGGGAGCTTCATACTGATAAAACAATCACACAATTACAGATAAAATGAACCCACGTTACTGAGATGGACAGCTACATGGGCAGCTGAGTTTGGGGGACACTGCGTATGGCACCCTTCCAATATTCTACCGGTAGGTGCACACTGCACATTCTCAGGATGAGTTACAGGCTCTGAGAAGTCCTTCAGTGAAGAGACCTCTTTGCCTTTCCTTATGCTCAGCTCTCCCTATATATCCCACCCCCAATTCAGCCAGTCTCAGATCCTTCCCTGCCTTCACTTCTGCTGTCTCTTTTCCCAGCTGGGCATATCCGAATCCTTTGGTTTTTAAGGCCCAGCCCCAGTGCATCTTTGATGAAGATCCCTTCCAGCCAGAGGGTTATTTAAAAATTTCTGTCTCTTGAATATCTCATAGCTTCCTACTGCAGGGCTTGGCCACTTATAGCCTGAAGGCCAAATCTTTTTGCAATTTTGTAAATTTCTTGTAAATAAAGTTTTACTGGAAGATATCCAGGCCCCTTCGTTTATGTGCTGTCTGTGGCTGCTGCCACGCTGCAGCAGTATCGTTGAGTGGCTGCCACGAAGACTCTATAGCCCACTAAGCCGAAAACATTCACCATCTGACTCTTGACAGAAAAAGCTTGCTGCCCCCTGCCCTACCGAATTACTCTGAGATACTTACTCGTTGAACCACCACGTTGCAGCCTGGGTCTGGGCCAGGTGCTGGTGAACAAAGCACACCTACCACTTTGTCCCCGGTATTTTATATGCCACATTTTGTCCCCTGGATTAGTTCCCTTGTGCCCCCATCACACTTAGTAGGTCATCAGATATATACACACAAAAAATTTAATTTTCTCTGACCCCAAGGGCAACAAGGATTCAGAAATACTGAGATGACTTGAGCTAAACATATCTTTTCCTCAATCGATCATATGGACAAAGCCACTGAGCTTCATAATTATAGCAATTCGTTCCAAGGCCTGAGCAATGATTCTTCTTGTTTGTACTGAGTCAGCCTTTTCAGAATCAATGCAGAACAGACAAATGAATTTGGGGAGGAGAAGCAGAACACATGGTTGTCCCTGGTAAATGATGAGCGCCATTGAGCAAAATTGTGCTTAGGTTTCCATCCTTCATTTGCATTCTGGGCTGTGCAGATGATTCAATTAAATGGCAGTTTCGAAGCTGCCTCCAGAGAGCCTGTGCATGAACCATTACTGCATTGTCCTTTATCAAGCAGCGGGCTGAAGCTTTATTTTGGTAATTTAACTTCCAGTTATATGAAACAATGGAGGTAAAGGCTTGAGTTCTGGAAATTGTTGGTATTCTGTGAAGCGCTTGGGTCTATGGAAGATTAAGACTTCTCTTAACATGGTGCTGTGGGAAGGAGAGCTACTGACACGTTTCCTAGAAGCCAGATTCCTCAAAAGAGGGAGGCCTTCCCCTTGGCATTGGGTGGTTCATGGGCTGGTCAAGATATTTCCGCACGGTCAAGAGCTTCCTTGGTTGGTGTTCAGCAGAAGTCTGGTTTGTTTTAGGGGTGCCATATCACAGTAAATTGTGCTTTAAAAATAGTTAGGGTTGGAATTAGTAACTTGAGTTCTGCTTTTGTAGAGTTCTTGAATTAATAATTCAAAAAGAATTGAAAGGCCTTTTGTGACTTTAATTTTTTTTATCAAGGCATACATTTCTATCTGGGAAAATGCACTGTTCTTTAGCATACAACTCAATGAGTGCTGACAAATTCATACATGTGTGTAAGCCGTGCTTCATCAAGATACAGGACATTTCCAAGCACTCCAAGAATCTCTCCTGTGGACCTCCCAGTTGACTCAAACCCTTGCTCCAAGAAGCAACCCCCAATTGCCATCATGATTGAATAATAATTTTGACTGTTCCAGAACTTCATATAAATGGAATCATGCATGTGTTCTCTTTTGTTTCTGGCTTCTTTCACTCTTAATGTTTGTGAGATTCATTCATATTTTGAGCATATCAGTAATTTGTTCCTGAGTAGTAGTCCATTGTATGACTATATCACAGATTTATTTATCCTTTCGCCTGTTAATGGACATTTGGAGTATTTCTAGTTTTGGGCTGTTATGATGGGGCTTTCAAGAACATTCACACAAATATTTTTGTGGGCATGTTTTCATTTCCCTTGGGTGAATACCTAGGAGTGGAATCGTCAGGTCATATGGTAGATATATGTTTAACTTTATAAGAAGCTGCAAAGTGTTTTCCCAAAAGTGTTTGTGCCATGTTATATTTCCATGAGTGATATATGAGATTTCTGGTTATTCCACATCCTTGGCAACATTTAATACTGTCAGAATATTTAATTTTAGCTATTCTAGTGGGTATAAAATGGCATGTTATTGGGGTTTTATTTTGCACTTCCTTGATGACTAAAGATGTTGAACACATTTTGACCTGCATATTGGCCATTTATATACCTTCTTTTGTAAGGTGTCTGTTCAGATCTTTTGCCCATATTGTGACTGGTATTGTAAGTTGAGTTATAGCATTCATTATGTATTCTGGGTATGAGTCATTTGTCAGATGGATATTTATGAATGCTTTTTCCTCAACAGTGGCTTTCCTATTTGTTTCATTAACAGTGAATTTGATGACCAAAAGTTTTGAATTTTTATAACTTTCAAATTATCAGCTTTTAAAATTGTAAGTGCATTCTGTAGTCTAAGAAATCAATGCCCACCTAAAGGCCACAAAAGTATTCATCATCTTTTTTCTAGAAGTATTACAGATTTAGGTTTTGCACTTAAGTCTATTATCTATCTTGAGTTAATATGTGTATGGCATGAGTTAGGGATTGAGAATGTAGTTTTCATATCTTTCATCATTTGATCCAGCACAGTTTGTTGAAAATACAATACTTTCCCCATTGAATTATCTAGACTCCTTTATTGAAAATCAGTTGACCATGTATGCCCATCTTTATTTCTGGACTCTTCTGTTCCAGTGTTGTTTGTCTATTCTAATGCCAATACCACACTGTTTTGATTAATGAGATTTAGAGGAAGGCTTAAAGTCAGGAAATGTAAGTCCTTGGACTTTTTTCTTCTTTTTAAAAATTGTTCTGGAAATTGAAGTCCTTTTCATATCCTTACAAAATTTAAAATCAGCTTGGCAATTTCTACAGAAAGCCTGTTGAGATTTTGATTGGGATTTCATTGAATTTATAGATCAGTTTGGGAAGAATTTGCCATGTCTTGAATAAAGTATCTCTTTACATTTATGTATGTCTTAAATTTCAGACAGCAATATTTTGTAGTTGGTAGTATTTTGTAGTTTACAGGCATTGTGCATATTTTAAAAATCTATACCTAAATATTTCATGTTTTATGCTATTGTAAGTGCTATTATTTTCAATTTTAATTTCTAGTTCTTTCTTCATATATTAAAATGCAATAGATTTTTTAATATTCATCTTATATTCTATGACCTTGCCAACTCTTAAAAAATTATAACTTTTTAGTATATTACATGTGTTGGTATATTATGTGGATTCCTTAGAATTTTCTGTATAGACAATCATGTTGTCTGCAAATAAAGATAATTTTTTCCTTTCTAATTTCAATGAGTTTTATTTATTTATTCATCTGAGTATATTTGTCAGGACCACCAATACAATATTGAATAGAATTGGTAAGATATCCTTGCCTTGTTCCTGATCTTAGGGGAAAACATTCAGTGCTTCTTTATCAATATAATGTTAGCTGCAGGTTTTTAATAAATGTTCTTTATCAGGTTGAGAACATTTTTTCCTATTTTTAATTTTCCAAGCATTTTTATGATGAACAATAATTGAATTTTGTCAAATACTTTTTCTGCATCATATGATTTTTCTTCTCTGTTCTGCTGATGTGGTAAATTATGTTGATTGATTTTTAAAATATTAAACCAACCTTGAATTCCTGGGATTAATACAAATTGGTCATAATGTATTATTCTTTTAATTATAGGTGGATTTCATTTCATTTAATATTTTAAGATTTTTGTGTCCAGATTCATGAGGAATATTGATGTGTAGTTTTTTTGTTTTGTTTTGTTTTTTGAGACAGGGTTTGCTCTGTTGCCCAGGCTATAGGCTTCATAGTTCACTGCAACTTCCAACTCCTGGACTCAAGCATTCCTCCTGCCTCAGCCTCTGGACTAGCTGGGACTACAGGCTTATGTCACCACATCTGGCTAATTTTTCTATTTTTTTGTGAAGACAGAGTCTCCCTCTTGCTCAGGCTGGTCTTGAACTCCTGGCCTCAAGTAATCCTCCTGCCTCAGCCTCTCAAAGTTCTAGGATTATAGGCATGAGCCACCACACATAGCCAATATGTTGTTTTTATTATGATTAATTTCAAAAGATTTTTCAACTTCCTATGTCATTTTCTTCCTTGACATTATATTACTAAGAAGTATGTTGTTTAATTTCTAAATCTTTAGGGCATTTCCAGATAATCATTTATTGGATAACTAGATACCAGTATTTTTATACCAATATCATATAATAATTTCTGAATTTAGCCTGTTATTATCAGAGAACATACTATGTGGATTTCAGTCATTTCAGATTTATTGAGACTTATTTAATGGCCCAGCCAATGTATGCTCTGGAAAAGAAAGTGTGCTCTGCAGTTGTTAGGTGTGGAGTTCTATAAATGTCAAGTACATTAAGCTGGTATTAAATAAATAGAGTTGCTACATGACCAACCCCCAATATAAATTCTGAGCACTGAGTCTCTCTTGAGCCTCCCTGGCAGACACCATTTCAAGTGTGTTGTTACAGTTCATTGCTGGAAGAATTAAGTGCAACATGTGTCATTACACTGGGACAGAACTATTGGAAGCTTGCTCCTGGATTACTCTGGACTTTTCTCATGTTCCTCTTCTCTTTGCTGATTTTGCTTTGTATCTTTTCACTATAATAAATCTTTTAAAAGTCCAAACTTTAGGTTTCATTGATTTTTTTTCTATTGATTTCCTGTTTTCAGTTTCATTGATTTTTTTTGCTTTGCAAATTAAAAATGTATTATTTCATTTCTTCTGCTTACTTTGGATTTAATATGATCTTCTTTTTCTACTTTCCCAAAGTAGAAGCTTGGATGATTGATTCTAGATCTTTCTGCTCTTCTAATATATGTGTTCAGTGCTACAAATTTCCTTTTAAGCAGCTTTTGCTGCATCCCACAAATTTTGATAAATTGTATTTTCATTTAGATTAACATTCCTCTTGAGACTTCTTCTTTGATCCATGTGTTATTTAAAAGTATGTTGTTGGATCTCCAAATATTTTGGGACTTTTCAGCTATCTTTCTGTTACTGGTTTTGAGTTTACTTTCATTGTGGTCTGAGAGCATACTTTATATGATTTGTATTCTTTTAAATCTGTAGAGTTGTGTTTTATGGCTGTGAATGTGGTCCATCTTGGTGCGTGTTCCAAGCAAACATCTTCACATGCTTGAGAAGAATGTGTTTCTGCTCTTGTTGGATGAAGTATCCTATAAATATTAATTAGATTCAATTGATGATGCCATTCAGTTCAACTATATTTTTACCAATATTTTGCCTCCTGAGTCTGTCAATTACTGATACAGGGGTAGAGGTATTGAATTCTTCAACTATAATAACAGATTCATCTAATTCTCCCTCCAGTTTGATCAGTCTTTGCTTCACATATTTTAATACTCTTTTGCTAGGTGCATACAAGTTAACCACTTCGGTACAGCGCTCACCGGCCGCGAAGCCTTGCCCACAGCGGCACTCACAGTCCGCACGGTACTTTGTGCTGTGCATTGACGACGGATCCATTTTGCTCTTGTGTGATGAGGAAAGCTTTTAAGCACTGAAAGCTTGTTTTACTTTACAGGCAGCTTTAGGAAAATAACTATAATAACTCCTACTAAGGACTTGTTAAAAGGTCACAGATTCGTAGTCACTTATTAGCTGAACGTACACACCGCAACTGCAGAGATAAAAGCTGTGAAAGTAAAAGCTTTTGGCTGTCGGCTAAAGTCCACGCTCGGCTGTGCGCCTTCACATCACGGCTGTCGGCTAAAGTCGCTATGCGCGTTCATCTGTGGCTGTCGGCTGTAGTTGACGCTGGTACCGAAGTGGTTAAGGATTGCTATGTCTTCTTAGAGAGTTGACCTTTTTATCATTAAGTACTACACTTCTTATTCCCTGATAATTTTCCTTGCTTTGAAGTTTGCTTTGTCTGAAATTAAAATACCTACTCTGGCTTTCTTTTGATTAATGTTAGCATGATATATCTTTCTTCATCCCTTTACTTTTAATATATCTGTGTCTTTATGTTTAAAGTAGATTTCCTTTGGACAAAATATATTTGGGTCTTTTTTTTAAATCCACTCTGACAGTCTCTGCCTTTTAATTAATGTATTTAGACCATTCACAATTAAGTTATTATTGATATAGTTGGATTAATACATACTGTAATTATAATAATATTCTATTTATTGTCCTTGTTCTTTCTTTTTTTGTCTTCTACTCTTTTTCTGCCTTCTCTTATTTTAACTGAGCATGTTATGTGACTTAATTTTCACTCCTCTCAGCATATAAATTATACTTCCTTTTAAAATTATTTTAGTAGTTGCCCTAGAGTTTTCAGTGTAAATTTACAACTAATTTAAGTTCATTTTCAAATGACCCTATAACACTTCATGGGTAGTGCAGGTATTCTATAACAGAGTGTCTTAACTTGTGCTGCTATAACAGAATACCTGAGACTGAATAATTTATAAAGAACAGAAATTTCTTATTTTTTCACAGTTCTGGAGGCTAGGAAGCCCAAGATCAAGGCACCAGCCTGTCTGGTGTCTAGTGAGGGCTACTCTCTGCTTCCAAGATGGCAGTTTGATTCTGCATCCTCTGGAGGGGAGGAATGCTTTTTGGCAGAAGGCAGAATCACAAATGGGATGAACTTTCTCTGTCAAGCCCTTATATAAGGACATCTAATCCCATTCATAAGGGAAGAACCCTCATGGCTTAATTACCTTTAATGACCCCACAACTTAATACCCTCATATTGGCAATACCTGAATTTTGGAGGGGACATGTTCAAATCACAGCACAAAATATTTCCCATTCCTCTCTTTCCTGTCATTCATTTCATTTATTCACAGACTATAATCACCCAATAATTAGTTACTATTATTATTTTGAACAAGCTATTATATGTTAGATTAGTCAAGAATAAGAAAAATTAAATAGTTTATTTTACCTTCATTTATTCCTACTTAACACTCTTTTCTTTATGTGCACATGAGTTTCTGACCTATATAATTTTCCTTCTTTCTTAAGAACTTGTAACATTTCTTGTAAGGCAGGTCTGTTGGCCACAGATTCCCTCATTTTGGGCTGTCTGAGAAGATCTTTATTTCTTTTTCACTTGCAAAGGACAATTTCACTAGATACAGAATTCTAGGTTGATGGATTTTTTTCTTTGAGCACTTTAAGTATTTCACTCCATTCTGTTCTTGCTTACATATTAATAGTTTCTAAGGAGAAGTCTGATGTAATCCTTTTCCTTGTTCCTCTGTAGGTAAGATCCACCCCCCCTTTCCCTGGCTTCTTTCAAGATTTTCTCTTTATCTTTGATTTTCTGCAGTTGGGATATAATATGTGTAGGTATAGATTTTTATAATATTCATTGTGCTTGATGTTCTCTGAGCTTCCTGGATCTGTGCTTTGGTGTTTGTGATTAATTTTGGAAAATTCCCAGCCACTATTATTTCAAATATTTCTTCAATTTCCTTCTCTCTTTCTTCTCCATCTGGTATTCACATTCCACATATGTTACACCTTTCATAATTGTCCCACAGTTCTTGGATATTCTGATCCTTTTTTTCTTTTATTTTACTGAGTTAAAGTTTATATTTATTTATTTATTTTATTTCAGCATATTATGGGGGTACAAATTTTAAGGTTGCACACTATGCCTTTGTCCCCACTCCACCCACAAGTCTGAGTTTCAAGTGTGACCATCCCCCAGACGGTGCACATCTCACTCATTATGTATGTATATACCCTTCCCCTCCTCCCCCCTTCCACCTGCCCAATACCCAATAAATGTAATTCCTGTGTGTCCACTTAGAAGCTGATCAGTTAATACCAATTTGCTGGTGAGTACATGTGGTGCTTGTTTTTCCA
>VBSM01002035.1:13974396-14009965 GCA_008086735.1 Cheirogaleus medius
AACCTACAGAATGGGAGAAAATTTTTGCATCCTACACATCTGATAAGGGGCTGAGAAGTAGAATCTACTTAGAACTTATGAAAATCAGCAAGAAAAAATCAAACAACCCTATCAAAAAGTGGGCAAAGGACATGAACAGAAACTTTTCTAAACAAGACAGAATAATGGCCAACAAACATATGAAAAAATGCTCAACATCTCTAATCATCAGGGAAATGCAAATCAAAATCGCAGTGAGATATCACTTATCTCCAGTAAGAATGGCCTTTATCAAAAAGTCTCAAAACAATAAATGTTGGTGTGGCTGCGGAGAGATAGGAACACTCCTACACTGCTGGTGGGACTGCAAACTAGTTCAACCTCTGTGGAAAGCAATATGGAGATACTTTAAAGTGATACAAGGAGATCTGATCCTTTTTGTTCTCTTCTCTTTGCTTTTCAGTTTAGGAAGTTTCTATTAACATATCTTCGAGCTGTGTGCAGTCTACTGATGAACTATTGAAGGCATTCTTCATTTCAGTTACAGTGTTTTTGATTTCTAGCATTTATTATTGATTCTTTCATAGACTTTCGATCTCTCTGCTACTGTAACATCTTTTCCTGCATTATATCCACTTTTCTCATAGTCCCCTTAGCATATCAATCACAGTCCTTTCAAGGTTCTGTTAATTCCAGCCCCTGGCCGCCGTGCACAGTGGAGGCGAGCCCAGACTCTGGAGCTAGACTGCCGGTGTCTGGATTCTGGCCGTGCTGATCAGCTGTGGAATCTTTGCCAGGGAGCATGAATTCTTTACACCTTGGTTTCCCCACTTGCGAAGTGAAAATATTCATAAATCTACTTAATAACATTAAGAGATCAAATGAGGTAACACATGAAAAGCTCTTGGAATAATTTCTGACATGAAGTAAGCCTTCTGTGTGTGTCAGCTGATGATACAGCCATCTGTAAAACATGCTGGCACACGCCCATCTAAGGGCCTTTTCCCTTGCTGTCCTCTCTGTTTGGAACACTTGTCCCAGATGCCATCCCCACTGGCTTCCTCCCCTCATTCAGTCTTGACGCGAGTGTCACTGTAGCAGTGAGACCGGACCCGAGCACCATATATAAACCCTTCTGTTTCTGCTCTTCCCCTTAGTCTGTTTTATTATTTTTCCAAAGCAAGTATGATGCTCTGACATGTTATCTATTGACTTGTTATCTTCTCTGGATTTTCAGCTTCCTTCAACTTAAATGTAGGCTGCTAGTGGCATGGTCTCTTTCCAAAATTTAAAGAATTAAAATGTTTTTAGGGCAATTGTCTCTATATTCACATAAGGAAGTACTGTGTTACCCCTTGAATTTATGCTCCCCAAGAATATTTAATGACATTGTCAAATACTTATATAATGCTTTCACATCTGTCTAAAAGCAGCCATAGACAGCACGTAAGATTCAAAGAGATTATGTGAGCAGATCAGGGTCCACCAATGTAGGGACGGCCTGTGCCCAGGACTAGCTGAGGTCTCGGCCCTCTGCCCTCAGCTGCATGTAATGTTTTTTGACTTTCTCTTTCAGTATGAATACTTCAATGCTGTGCTGATAAATGAAAGGGACAAAGACGGGAATTTTTTGGAGCTGGGAAAGGAATTCATCTTAGCCCCAAATGACCATTTTAATAATTTGCCTGTGAATATCAGTCTGAGTGACGTCCAAGTGCCAACGAACATGTACAACAAAGGTAAGACTCTGGGCCGCTGCTCTTTTAGAGGGTAAAGAGTAGGGGGTTTGAGAAGCAGGGGCTGGCTGGTTTTGGTAAAGTTTTTTTTTTTTTCTTTTTAAAGCACAATTACAAGCTGAATGTGTCAAGCGTCAACTGGATAGGTGCAGGGTGTACCTGTTCTGCCTGGAGATTCTGGGCTTGCTGTTTCTCCAATTGGTGTTTATTATACATTAAGCTCTCTAACATGTAGTCCAGGGGCTGGCAAACCTTTTATGTAAACGGCAAAATAGTAAATATCTCAGGCATACAGTCTCTCCTGCAAGTACTCAGCTCTGCTGCTCAGGCACAAAAGCAGATGTAGACAATATGTGACATCAGTGGGCATTGCTGTGTGTCACTCAAACTTTTTATCTACGAAAAGAGATGGCTGGCTTTAATCTGCAGGCATTGTTTGCTGACCCCTGATGTAACCTCTTTCTTTCCGTCCTCTATTCCCTGGAATAGTATTCAAGGGTTGGGGAACTCCTGGGGGTGCAATGGAATCGGTTTTGGTCTCTTCTCAGAGCACAACGCAGCATGGACGTTAATGAACTCCCTATTTTCAGGCTTTTAGACCTCAAGTCTAGTCTTCAGGTAGACACTAGAGTTCTTTTCCCAAAATTCCCATCTGCTCATTCCAATTGGGATTATGGTGACCAAGGACTGGGCTCTGACATCAGATGGCCTCTGGCTAGACCCTGAGTTCCACCTCTTTCTGGCACTGATCTTGGGTATATCACCTCATCTTTTTGTGTCTTAGTTTCCTTATCTCAGTGATGTGAATAATAATCATGTCTCCGCCATGGGGTGATTGTGAGGACTGAATGAGATGACGTTTATGAAGGATTGACGTTGTTGCCAACATCTTCATCCTGTTATTATGGAGTAGAAGTTTGCTCTACTTGCCTATGCCTGAGAGGCTCCAGAAACAAAAACAAACAGACACAAAGCTATCCTCCTAGGAAAATAAATCAGAAAGTCATGGCATTTTTCACATGGGACAGGTAAAGACATGCCCCATGTCTGCCAAGGGCTTCACCGTTTAGTTGGGGAGCAGACAGGTAATGAGGTCATTAGAACACCGTGTGTCATGTATGGGCCGCAGCACGCACCGCTTGCGGACGGCTGGAGTGTCGGTGATGACCGTGATGACGGGGCCTCTCCAGTTGTTCATGTGGGCAGAGACACAGGTTTGCCCTTTTTCATTCTCCCTCCTAGAGAAAGTGATGTGCGTCTAAACTACTCGCGGAGAGCTCCGGACTGGGTCACATTCTGTGACCTAACCTTTCCTTTGGACTCTTCCTTAGGGAACAAGTGGAGCCACGCCTTGGAGGGCTGAGCTCAGCTTTATTGGCAGAGTTTATTCCTCCAAGATGACCTTGTCAGCTGATGAAGTCTCAAATGAAATTGTTCCTTTTTGTGCAATGTGGCTGGAAGAAAGCCATCTTCTTAGCATTAAAAACATTCTCAACTGAAGATGAAAAGGTGACGAGATTTTACAGAGCAATTTCAGACATATAACAAGCCAGAATGATCTTTTAAAATATTACAGTTGCTTCAAGGTTGCTTGAGCCATTAGCACCATTATAGAGATTTAATTGCACCTTGAGCTTTAAATTGTGTAATTGTACCTTTTGATGGTGGCAACACGTAAGGGAGACACCGTTGATCACACAGGCTGTAGAATCATTCTCATGAGGATCTGTAGTCAGAATCTTAATGGATAGTTAGATTTCTTGAGCCACAGGAGGTAGATAATGACATTTAAGGTCATTCTCAGCAGCGCTGTGGGGTCTGCCTACCACCCCTGCCCAGACTCGATCATCATGCCTCAGCCCCGAGCGTGGGGCACAGACGAGGGGCGTGGGTCAGCCAGGTGCTCTATCTTGTCTCAGCCAGGCAGTGCCTGCTCACGGGAGAGGGGCAGGCACTTCAGGCAAATTCCTGTCTCCACTCTACCTAATTCAAAGCAGCCCCAAACAGTCTTTTTTCTTTCCAAACTGCAGAAATATATTTCATGTTTAGAAGGCCCTCCAGCTCAGATCTCGTTATTGATGACATGTACTCAAAACACATGCTCAGAGCGTGGTCACTGGCTATGTTGTTCCATGTCGTTTCTGGGTTGGAAATCTTGCTCCCAACAAAGAAAACCAATACAAGGTCATTGTCTCCTGGCATCCAGGCCCCCAGTGGATACACAGTAGTGTGGTTTGATAACTTGCTCAGGAGCTGGTGTGTGCTGTGTTCTTGGACATAATTTCTCGTCCTAGAAGAAACTGGCAGGCGGACTCCACCTGCTCTCTGCAGTGTGCCGTCCCATCCTTGACAGGCCTTGCCATCAGCTGTCCAGCCGAGCCAGCGCCTTCCTCTGTGCCGGAGGTGTCTTTCTCTTACGCACTGAAAGAGACTGAAGCTCAAAGTTAGCGACATGCAGGCAAGCTGTGCCCATGGGAACTCCAAAAACCATAACCTAGAGTCTTTAGAAATGCATCTTAGGGTCCTCAGGGTGCCTGATACAGCACTGTTTCACAAAACCTCTTCCCCAGATGTTCGCTGAGTGGCTGCTCTGGCATCCCCAGCCTGCGAGTCTTACTATCCGGGACACTTTGAAGACCAGTGGCCAATATCTTAACACTGTAAACGACTTCACATCCCCTATGGGGGAAACATGGGGCAGGGTGCTTTTGTGAGAACTGTTGTGAGCTGGCAGAGGATTCAGATAAAGGTGAATTCTATTTTAAATACTTTCTAGGCAGAAGTGGCATAAAATTTATACATATACACCTACACACAGGTGCATAGATACACACACACCTACTCACATAGTATGCATTACAGTGAGGGGGAGGTGTGAATTTCAGGACACAGCCTAGACCAGCCCGCATCTTCTGCACCTCCCCAGCAGGCAGCCTTGTCTGGCTGAGACTGGGCTGCAAGGCCGTGCTTTTCTTGGGAGTGTAGCCCCTGAAAATGAGAAGAGCTCCAGGAAAAGGAAGACTTGTGACCACCATTGCAGAGCCCCCAAATCAATCTGTCTGTTACAATCTGATAGTTTCTTCTAAAAAGCCCCAGAAGAGGGCAAAAGTCCGGAGAGGCGGATTGGGCCCCTGCTTAGAGGTGGAGTATGTGTGCTGCCGCAGGGATGGGCAGGATCGCCGGACCTGGATTTGTCAGATGTCTGAACCTATTTTTTGAATGTTGGGTTTGATAAAATGCAAAATGCATTTTGCCAAGCACTTTTCCCCTTAATTACACGTGTATATTTTAAGGGAAATTTAATCCATATGTTTCTGATTTGTTTACACGGAAATCATTAAAATGTTGTTTTTCAAGAGCCATTTGATGTGCAAGAAGGCTCATGAACCTTTTAAAAAGCTGTTTAAAATTTTCTGCTTTCTCTTTTGTTTCTTTTCCCTTTGCACGTGTGTGTGTATGTGAGAGAGAGAGAGAAAGAGCGAGCATGCATGCACAAGTGAGCAAGAGCGACTAACCCCAGGATTTTAAAAACAAATTCTGACTCTAAATGGTTTTCTCCTGGGGTTCTGAGCATTCGGAGCAGGCTAGAATCTTGCGTTCGTGCCTGTGTCCCAGCCCTGACTGGATGTGGTGGGGATATGGCCGTAAGTTGGAATCGGGAGTCCAGGTCAGTGGAAGTAGGCCAGAGCACACTGCTTCGATCCTAGAGAAAGACCTTCAGGAAGCTGCAGTCCTCACCAAGGGACAGGAAATGTCCCCAAGCTGTATGTGGTTTTCAGGAGCCCCGATTCCATCCGTGTGAGTGCATCAGGACTAAGGTGTTTGCAAGACACACACAAGATAGTGCCCCTGAAGTGATTCCATAGTTGTCATCCTGAAGTACTCATAGCTTTTCTCTTCTAGTTTGTAAATGATATTTTTATGTCACAGAATAACTATCTATGACTTAAAATTCACAGGTTGAATGGCTGGGTTCAAGTTTTACTGTCAATTCCTTCACACTTCTGAATGTGTGTACATGTGCACACAAACATAGGTCTGCATAGATGTGTCTGTGTGTGTGCATAGGTTTGTGTCTGTATTTTCTCATGGAGGGAGGGTGTCATGTGGCCCTTCATGGTCCCCCAACCCTATGCTAATCGTATGTTCAGCCTAGAAGTTGCACTTGACAAGCGAGTGAGTGAATGGATGGATGTGTGGATAATCAGATTACTCACCAAGAACCACACTCTGTGCTGAGCATTGCCTCATTGACAGCGACCCTACGTGTTATAGGCAGGAGTGGGGACCACCACCCTCCAAGGCAAACCTTCCACAGCCTCTGTTCTAGAGTTGAGTCCAGGGATGTTACATGGGGTGAATCTCAAAGGCATCACTTTAGGTGCCAAGTGATTGATCCCCAAAATGCAAGTGGGAAAGGAGTTTATACAACCTGTCTAAGGCTCCCTGCAACACTGTTCTTGTCCCTGGGCCCCTTTCTCCGCCTTTCACCCTGTGCAGTCGCGATCTCTCTGTCTTGGCCTACTGTGGGGCTCTCGCCGGAGCATCAGGGAAATCTCTGGTGGGGCAGCAGGCTTGGACCTGCAGCCAGTGCTGTGAGTGCCAGCGTGGTGCTCTGGGCAAAGCACTTCACTCTTGGGGCCTCCTTTCCTCATCTGTAAGGTGTAAAGTGTCATTTTGAGCATGAAAGGGGGGAAGGTGCAGCACCCAGCACAGCGCCTGGTGCATGGAGGCACTCGGTACACACCGACTCTCCACCCCAAACCAGCTTCCAGCTCCCTGCAAACCAGAGGGTTCCCCTTGCTGCCCTGCCGAAAACCTGCAGGGGATGCCCACCCCCAAGCCCAGCCCCCCTTCCCTTCAGCACTGTGTGTGGAATCAAATACAAGCGTGCTCACAAGCCAACTCTGGTTTTCTGCCCTCTTTTCCTGGCTGCCCCATTCCTCCTCTTCCTGGCCACGCCGGATCCGGGGACTTTAGATTCCCTGGACAGCCTCTGCTTAGGCTCTGACCTCCAGCCGAGGGCGCTTCCCCCTGCACTCTGGAAAGGCCTGTCCTGTCCTGAGAGTCCAGCGCCCAGTTGCTCTGTCTTCCCCTCTGGCCCCACCCTCCTCTCCAGACCCGCCCCTGCCCTCACTTGTGCCCGCAGTGCGTGGTCTCTTCCTCTGTTGCAGTGTTCATCACACTGTGTAGTGGGGTTTTTTGTTTGTTTCTCACTGGGCTCTTAGCCCTTGAACTTGGGCCAGGGACTGTGATTTTTTTTACCCCTTGGGCACCTAGCAGAGGCCCTGGAATAGACAAGGTCTTCACGGATGCTGTTGAATTAGACTGAGTCCACTTGCTACAGGTCCTCACCAATGGTGTTTTTCCTTGTTGTTGTTTATTTGTTTTTGCTTGTTTTTTTTCTATCAATTCTACTTGTATTTGAATGTTTGTTTTTGAAGACAGTAATTTTAGATGTATGTCTAATGAGGTAATACTATTTACTTTCAGAATTTTAAAAATTGTATTTTTAATGTCTTTTTCCAAAGGAGTGGAAATCAAGACAGAGTTTTGCAGTTGGATGGGAGCAGAACCCAGGCTAGAGGATTCTGAAAGGAGGGGCCGGTAGCACTAACGGAGCATGGACGAGCAGGGGGGTTGCTAACAGTGTTTTATTTCACCCTGGTGTCCTGACATTTGTGAAATGTCACAGTAATGGTGGAGAGCCAGAGTATATACGTAATTTACTCTTTTTTTTAAAATGACTTCAAGAGGATTCAAAGTCATTGCTATGATAGCATCACTCTGAAGCACTTGCTGTCTGGTCCGTGTTTTGACTGGAACAAAGAGGGTGGAACCAC
The DNA here is from genome assembly GCA_008086735.1 of Cheirogaleus medius. Lineage (NCBI taxonomy): Eukaryota > Metazoa > Chordata > Mammalia > Primates > Cheirogaleidae > Cheirogaleus > Cheirogaleus medius. Next base: position 13,981,955 of record VBSM01002035.1, read on the forward strand.
CTTCAGCACTCTGGAAATTGCAGCAGTGAGCGTTGCAGCCTCCAGTGACAACACAGTGTGTCCCAGTGGGGAGAATAGATTAAGAGCCACTGTCCCTGGGCTTACTCAACCAACCAGATATGCCACAGGTCCCTACATGTGAGAAAGGGACTGCTTTGCTGCCGAAATGCCGGCTGGGCCTCCAGGATTAAGAGGCACAGCAGAGACTTGCCGCCTGTGGCCCCGGCCTCCTGGGCGGCACCAGCCAGGGCGTGGTCTGAAGGTGAGTATCATATGTCCTTGTTGCCTTGGTGCTGGCCCCCCTCCCAAAGGGCTCAGATGGTGACGCAGGCTTCTCTGTGCAATAGACACCACGGCAGTACCTATCTCCTGGGGTTTGGGAGGATTGAATGAAAGTGCATGTTAAGCATTTCAAACTGTGGCTGCTGTGTGGCAAAAGCTTACTGAGAGTCTCGACAGCTAGGATTGTTCTAAGAAGGATGACAGTGAAGCCCACAGTGGCATGGTGTGTGCCCGGGAATATCTCTGCCACTGGGCTAGGTAACATTCTTTTTTCTCCTACACTGTGGGAACTCTTTAATCACTGCAGTTGCACATCAATAAATTCGCTGAACAGAGAACAGCAGGGAACCAGAGCACAAGGTTGGAGGCCCATGAGCACTTCAACAGGGTGCCGGTCTCTGATCCCTCCCCCTGGCCTCCGCGGCTCATCGTGCTGGGACACCGGGAGCCTTTGTGTGTCTATGTCCTACTGCTTGGGTCACATGCTGCTGAGACCCTTGGTGTCATTATCAATTAAATTCTGAAGGGCTTCAAATAACGCTCGTTGCTTTTCTTTTGCCTGGGGCCAGGGCTCTCAGAGGGGCCTGGGAGCCCTCCGCTGTTTCACCATGTTCCTGGTCTTGGCAGGGACATGAAAGAAATCTTCTTTTTCACTCCTCACACTCTTTGGTTCTTCTCAACTCCAAGCTGAGGAAAACTTCTGTCCAGAACACACTATCTACTCATTGTCCTCGGAGACACTCACCTGGGCATTAGTCAACTGCCATCCTGTCTCCTTCTACCAGTTTTCTTCCTTCAGGTAATATTTATATGGTGCTTACTGGGTGCCAGGCTATGATCTAATGCGATCTAATAGAGTGCAATCCCCACAACTCTGTGAAGTAGAAACCATTATTATTCCCATTTTACATGAGAGAAAACTGAGGCTTAGAGACTTGCTTAGAATTCCTCAGCTAGCAAAGGGCATGAGTTAGCATGTGAACCCGATGCTTTGACTTCAGAACCACTGGGGTACACTGCCTCTCCATACTGTGTCCTACACGCTACGGTATCCCCACCCCCGTGGCTGTGCGGAGCATTCAGCTAGCTGTGTCATGCCTGTTTATAGGCACACTTTATACGTGCCGCAAATGAAGGCCCTGTTTTTGTCAAATCGTGCTATTTTCTTCTCAGCATGTGAAAATCCATCACAAATGAAAACTAGTCTTATTTTACATAAACACTTCCAATCTCTTCCCTTTATCAAAATAATGTTGCAGCAAAAAGTCATTTTAAAAATGTAAAGCAAATTCTGCACCAGAATGCCAATGGGTACCAACTGCTCACACATTGGGGATATTTCTGTCGGAAATGAGATGGTTCCACATTTAATCCTGCAAACCTGCCATTCCAAAATATGTACAAGACAAGCGAGTAAGGAGGTAATGATTCATAATGCAAGAAGGCTCTTCTCCTCACCAGAAAGTTCACCGCAGTGTGTTTAGGAGATGTGAGTCCCTCCACTGGAGCGACTGCAGTGGCAGGTGCAGGGCTGGGTTTCTGTGGGTCACACCATCATCTCTTGATTTAGTAAACATTCATGGAGCACCTCTTGTGTGTCCCTCTCACGTGAGGGGCCGTGGTGAGGAATGGGCATCCTCTGCCCATGTTCTCGTGGAGCCGACAGGTCTGTGGGGAGGCAGCGGGCAGTAACCACACAGCTGAGTGTGCAATGCCCCCAGGACGGCGTGCAGTGTGGAGGCCAGGGCTGTGGTACAACGAGAGAATGCCCTAGAACAACTAGCTGGGGCTGAATGCAAGGGGGGCAGTGGTCAGGGTCAGGGGACATCTTTCTGAGGAAGACTAGCTCGGCTGCCATCTGAAAGATGAGTAGGAGATAATTAAACCAAGGTCCGGGGCATGGAGAGAGTCAGGAGATAATTGCAGTGAGAGAAAACACATCACACGAGATATTGGTAAGTAGTCCCCGGCAAAATGCTTTGGGATGGAACAAAGGAGGGAGACGCCGTGTAGAATCTGTCACTTTTGGCATTCCACTGTATACATGAGATGTTCAAGGAATACAAGTTCCTACTGTAGAGAAAGCTGTTTAATTATGAGTCAGCCTAACTTACTTGATTACTTCCCTACTTACTTGATTGTGGCATCCTTTTATTATGGAACAACCATTAACATCTCAAAAGGCAAGCGTGTTCCCTGGGACCTGGAGACTCTGCTGAGCTAGAGCTTATGTGCTCAGGGAAAGGGTCTCAAAAGTGCAGAAAATAAGTGATGGAGCTGCAGAAGAGAACTTGTCGAGGAAATGCATGGTAAAATACAAGTGTGAGTGTGTGTGTTTGAAGGATGTAAGTGGCTGTATATGCAGCATATTACTGGGGGGATGTTCAGGAAATTAACAGTGCTTGCTTTCTGCCTTCCCCCTTCCTACTCAGTTTGAATGTTTTACAAGGAACATGCATTACGTTTTTAGTAATTAAAAATGAAAGAACAAAAGAACAAAAGCTACCTATCTGCAAGTAAGTTTTCAGGGGACCCAGCCAGGCCATAAAAGGAAATATATCTGCATGTAAATTGTTAATGGCTTCCCAGGTGATAGTTCTGTCTACTTTGTGGTGAAAATTGTTGGCAATGGTTTTGTCAGAGGCAGCATGACTATCAAGTGAGTTGTTTATGGCAGTCAGTGTGGATGCTACCTTTGCAAGAGATTGTGTTAAGTATCATACTGTGTCCTTATGGTGGCAGTAGTTATTTTAAGGCGAATGATGTTGGCCTGAGAAAAGGGAAATGATTTCCATTTAAAATGATTCTGTGATCCTCCAGCCATCTGCTGATGGATGTCGCAGACACGGGGATGCCCTGCCTGAAATATGAAGATCATTTTGCACTTGGAAACAAGTATGTCAGGGTTTCCAAAGGTCAGAATGGAAACCGGGATAAGAAGTGAGGTTTCCTTGTCTCGAGTAGTGGCTGTGCGTCTCATTTTGTTCTCTTACTGACACTGTATCAGGTGACTTGCAAGAGAACTTTTTGAAGCAGCTGTTCCTGGGCCTCGGCAGACACTCTGAAGGTGAGGGAGGCCCAGAGCCAATGTGGCCAGGGATGTGCACCAGCCAGTCCCCTCTGCCTTCCCCCTTGTCCCAGGCCACATCCAGGAGCCTGGCCTGCACTGGAGACACGTGTCACAGGGGATCTGGGCCAGGGGTTTCATGCAGGGGTCTTGGCTGCCTGTGAATGCCCGACAACAGCATAGGCAGGCCTTGGGGATGAGATGTCTACTGTCAGATATATTCTCTGCTCAGGGCCACCAGTTCCTCAAGATGACATTCAAAAGTTCATGCCTCTGATACTTTGAGTGGGTTCCTGGTGTAAATGACTTGGTGACTGACTGTCTCTGTTTCTTAAGACATCAGGTGTGCACAATGTGGGCAGCTCTATGTTGTAGTCTCCAAAGGGCCGCCATTCTTGTATTCTCCCTTACTTCTTGAGTGGGAGAGTTATTTCTGCACACTTGGATGTTTTTCTCTCTCCTTGCCTCTCACTTCATGGCAGCAGAACAATTCCTGAGTGGTTTCTGCCTCAGCAACTGCTGCTGTGCTGCTCCGTGCCCACACGCGTGGGTATTTGCACATCTCCATATGCACAGAGATGCAGCACGCTGTCACTTTGCCTTTTGCCAAGTGGATCAATCCACATCTCAGAGATGAATAAAGTGGCTGAGGGAGATTGAGGGCATGTAACTTTATGTGGGGAAACTCAGGCTGGAGTTGAATGTCTTTCCGTTTCAAATCTGTGGTTTCCTACTTGCGCTTCGAAGCAGAGCCTCAGCCCCTGCACCCCCGTGGGCACGCCATGTCCTCTTGTGTGTGCTTCATTCAAGGCCCAGGCCGGATGTGGGAGGTGGGGCCCGGCCTGACCTTCAGAGACGTTTCACATCCTCTGTGCACTGCCATCAAAACAGTGGGAGTTCAAACAAACAGGGAGCTAGCAGGGCAGCGTGCCTCGGGCCCCAGGTGAAGAGGTGAGGAAGGGCGTTGGTTGGGGCCCCAGGCCCAGGACCAGTAGGGGCTTGTGACAAGCCAGCAGTGGGGAGGTGGTGGAGTGTTCCCTCTGCGGGGCGGGAGCCCGAGGAAAGGCCAGACCCAGCAGTGCCTTCTTAAGGGTCACACAAAATTGGCTGGTGGTAATTTGCTTTTTCACAAACCAGACTATAAGGAGTATCTAGAGGTACTTGCTCAGGAAGGTTTTATGATGTTCCAGGATCAGTTCCTTGGATTTCAAGAGGAGGCTGTCATATTCTCTATATCTCTTTAATTTTCTCCTGACCATGTATGTACCTATCTCGGGATCATTTGTGTCCTTCACTCGTTAGAAGTCCTTCACGTAATAGCTGCATGTCTCAAATGGATCCATTTATAAGAGTTTTATTATCCTCTTATTGGCCAGGGTGCTCTCTGTCATGGGCTGAATAGTGTCTACCCCAAAATCCAGATGTGAAGTCCCCACCCACAGCACCTCAGAGTGTGACTGTACGTGGAGATAAGATCTTTAAAGAGGTGATTAAGTTAAAATGAGGTCCTTAGAGTTGGCCCTAATCCCATGTGACTGTTGCTTTACAAGAATAAGAGACACGAGGGATCACGTGCACAGAGAGATGGCCACATAAACACGGCGGGACGGCGGCCGTCTGCAAGCCAAGGAGAGGGGGGTCAGGAGAAACCATGCTTGGATTTTGTCTCCAGAAATAAATTTCTGCTGGTTAAACCACTCGGTCTGTCGTATTTTGTTATGGCAGCTGGAGCTGACTAATACTGTTTCCTTTCAAAGAGCATTGGAGGCAGGGGTGCGGAAAGTCGGCCAAATCAGCACTTTCTTTCCTGATGCCAAATGGTCATTTTTTTCTTTTGGCCTCCTTGCCCTGGCCTCTCCTTTGTGAACTCTGTCTCGGAAATTGGTAGGTATGGTTGGTGATATTCGTGTCACTGGTTTTCTTTAGTACAGCATAGGACCGATATCTGAAATGAGGAAGTGTCTGTCCACTTTATGTGTAAGAAGCACTGTCTGAACTCGTAGACAAGCTTCATCCTGCTCCCTCTTATGTGAGGGAGAACCCAGCAGGTGTCAACATAAGATCCGCCAAGATGCTGCTGTCTTCCGAGGAGTGACAGTAGCTCATTAGGAGTCTCCCTGGACACTGCAGCGCCCGGCCGCAGGAGATGATGACGTCTCCTGCGTCAGTGGACGGGCTCTGCGGCCAAACGGCTGGAGTTAGAGTCAAGGCATGGCTGCTCACCTGCTGTGTGATCTCAGGCAAAATATTTAACCTCTGTACTAAATAACTATATCCGACTCAATGCATGAAGTTGTTGTGAGGACTAAATGAGGGAGAGAGAGAGAGAGAGAGAGAGAATTTTTAGGCTTAAAAATTGTTTGGTACTACTACTGCTTACTCCATTTTACAGATGAGAAGACTGAGGCTCCAGGAGGTTAAATTCCTTGCCCAAGTCTGAATTCAGACCCAGGTCTGCCTGTTGTCCTAGCTGCCATGCTTTAGTGAGCTCCAAGAGCCTCCCCGAGAAGAGAGGCTTGGGGGAAGCCCAGCTCCATGCTGCTCACTGATGACGAGGGAAGACCTTGGGTCAGCCTGGTCAAAGTGTCACTCCCACTATTTCCTGACCTCAGCCAGGAAGCCCCAGTGCGGTGGTGCTGGTGGCTCAATGTTGAAGCTACGTGTATGGCTGGTAGATAGCTCCAAGATCCCTCCCCAGTGCCCCTGTCCTCCCCACGACCGAGAGGCTGGCACCACAGGCTGAGGCCTTTGCCGTTGTAATTGATCAGGACCTGCCACACAGGCTGTGAGCACTGAGTGTCACCCAGGGTGGTACTGCTGTGTTCCCTTGGCTACAGCCCCTCATCAGTGCACCCAGTGTGTGTCTTCTCCCTACTCCCGCGGGGCTCTGAGGGGAACCCTGAGCCTCTGTCTCCTCTCTCCTGATGCCCCCTCGGCTGCTTAGCCTTGTTCTCAGTTTCCTGTTCCTTCAGCTCTGCCCCCGCTCAGTCTGCACACCCTCGGACGCTGGCTGAGGAGGCTTCTGGGCCTTTTTCACAGCCAGTGTGCCAGGACCCCACTTAGCTGGGGAAGGACCCTTGGGTTGCCTCAGGTATCCTAGCACAAGAGGTCAGCCACCTGCACTCAGAACCCCTGGTGTGTGGGCTTGTCATTCTGGGGGCGGACCTTCCCGATATCCTTCTGAGGAAGCACAGTGGGCAGGCTCCCGGGCCTGCAGAGGCTTCTTTATTTTATCCCGGGGTGGGGGCGGTGGACTCTTTGCCCAGTGCAGGGCCAGGACTGAGCGGTGTCGCGGACGGTTGTGGGCGCAGGCTTGGCGTGCCATGCACCTGCTGGCTGTCAGACCAGGAAGGTGGCTGACCTCTGTGAAAGCTGAATGACTTCTCATGGCTCCTGAGCCCCACAGCATGGTGGGGAGAAGCTCCCAGAAAGGAAGAATGGGGAGAAGTGGTAGAAAGAGGGCCACGGAGGAAAGGAGTGAAGGATGGCGGGGAGAGAGCAGGAGCGAGCGCCTGGATCCCCCGCTGCCAGAGAAGCCCATACTGCGAGTGGCCGCTGAGAAGCCCTGGGGTGCGGTCACGCAGAGCCCTGGAATCCTCTTCATGAAGCGGCACTTGTGGGACCTGGACCACCCATCTGGGACCAGCTGTAGGCATCTCTCAGCCTCAGGCACCCGCTAGTTATTTCCGTGACTGGTGTTATTGATGACCTGACTCCAGAAATGTTCTCTGATCATCCTGACACATTTCATCCTAGAGTTGTGGGTTTCTTTTCCCCTGTAGCTAATTCTGAGGAGTTCGATGAAGAAGATACGACCAGAAGTTGTTTCAACTGTCAAGATATGAAATATCTTTTGAAACTTTTCCACCTTTTTTTCTCTTCCAGGTTTCACTCAAGTTAATAAAAAAGGAGAGAGGAATTGGGGTTTGATGATTATTTTCTATTTATACAGGAAGAGCCATCTTCATGCTTTAAATTTCTGCATAAAATATTTGAAAATGGCATTTATTAGCTAATGTTAGAAATTACCAAGGACATTGTCACTTGAGTAAAAAAAGGACTTGGAGAATAAGGGTGGAAACCTTAGAACCTCCAGGGGTGTGGAAGCCCAAAGTGCCACTTGCACATGGAAGGCAAGGTAGTGAACAGGCTCCGTGTGTGTCTGCCTGCGGGGAGGGGCCTCTGCGTGCTGGATCTCATCAGGTGACAGATGCGTGCCATTTGGGGAGAAACGAAATGCCTATATACATGAAATCCTCAGCATGCTGTGAAGGCTGATCTTTTCACACTAGCTGAGTTTATCACTGAGAAAGTGCTCCCCAGGGAGGGGTTTATAGGATGAGGGGTCAGTCTCCTGGTGTTACCAGTAGTGACTCTTGGCAAGAAGGAGCTGACATGAAGCCAGTTCACAGAGATGTGAGTGGTCCTGGGCCTTCTTCTGGCCCAGATGCAGTCCAGGCCAAGGGACACTCCCACCCTATTCATCCTCCCCAGTCTTGCAGTGCCCTTGGTAACGCTGCGTTTGAAAGGCAGGGACGGCCCTCCTCATGGCATCAAAATCTAGAGACTAGCCACCCCACACCAGAGTGAGCGGGGAATGAAGAAATCAGACCTCTGAACAGGGTGGCAGGGAGTCTGTTCTGAGCCTTGCCGTTTTTCAGACAATGCAACAGCAAAGATAATATGCTTTTCCCATTTTAAGCAGCCCCTTTTCCTAATAAATAGCTTAGTCATAGGAGACACGTAATACACTTTCAGGTTGTGCCAGAAAGAGCCTTATCGTCCATTTCCAGGCCTGTAGCCCATAATTCTGTGTAATGGATGGCCAAGTTAGGAGGAATTGTTTCATGACAATCTGTTTCTGGGGGCATGTGTTGTATATTAGTCAGCTGACAGAAAGCTAAGTCAAATGTCCTGTTGCCAAAGGCTGGAGACCAAGATCTGATTTGAAACGGGCAGTGATGATCAACTTGGTTGGTGGGGATACCGCGGTGTGCTGGCGCTGAGTGGCCCACGTTAAGGCCCCCGGGCCAGGGCAGCACCAGCCAAGAAGAGTTGGAACATGTCTGTTATGTTGTGGTGTCTGCATTAACAATAAAAACACTAAGATGGCAGGTTGCAATACTGTGGACACTGAAGCGGCTCTCTGAGAGGAAGCCGGCTTTACAAAAGTACAGGTTATGTCTGTGATGGTTCCAATATCCTCCTGCACAGACATTTAAGAGGACTGAAGTTCATTACACATGCAACAGCTGATGTTTTACAAGTGCCCCATGCAAGTCTTCCTGACCTTTCTCATGCTTTATGTGACCCTCTGGCCTACCGAGAAGAGGCAGCTCAGTCAGAGGTTCGGGCCGGCATCCTCTGCTTCCTGAGGGCTGAGGGAGCAGTGTCTTGGCCCCGCAGCGGAAGGCTGGCTGTCTGGGTCATCACACAGCTGATTTCTCAATGTATTTGTCCTAAGCACACAAGCAGTTCGTGAAATCTAGAACTGACTCAGTTGTAGTCAGCATCTTGAAGAAGTAACCGTTTGTGCTGTGGAGAGACAATCAAGGAGTCTCTGTGCATCCGAGGGTGGAGCAGGGGCTCCCATCTCAGTCCACTTACTAGTCAGAATCACTCAGAGAGCTTCTTCGCTTTTTTAAACAGCTTTATCGAAATATAATTCACATGCCATACAATTTGCCTATTTAAAGTGTACAATTCAATGGTTTTTAGTATATTCACAGATATGTGCCACCATCCGTTGCTAAGTTTAGAGCATTTTCATCACCTCGCAAAGAAACCCTGTAACCTTTAGCTATCAGCCCCTGTCCCCATCCCTACCTCCTGCCCTAAGAAACCACTGATCTTTCTGTCTCTATAGATTCACCTTTTCTGGACATTTTTTATGTAAGGGATCATGACATCCTTGTGGAAAATCAGTTTACCATAAACACACGGGTTTATTTCTGGACTCTCAGATTTATTCCTTTGATATCTATATATCTATTCTTATGCCACTCTTAATTACTGTTACTTTGTAGTGAGTTTAAAAATTAGTAAGTATGAGTCCTCCAACTTTATTCTTATTTTTCAGGAATATTTTAGCTATTCTGGGTCCCTTGCAATTCTATATGAAATTTAGAATCAGCTTGTCAATTTCTACAAAGTGGTCAGCTGGGATTCTGGCAGAGATTGTATTCAATCCGCAGGTTGTTTTGGAGAGTGTTGCCATCTTAACAATGCCTTCAAATACATGAACATGAGATATTTTTCCATTTATTTGGATCTTTAATTTTTTTCAATGTTTTATAGTTTTCAGAACATAGGTTACGGACTTCTTTGTTAAATTTATTCCAAAGTGTTTATTCTTTTTGATGCTATTATAAATGAAATTGGTTTCTTAATTTCACTATAGGATGGTTTATTGCAAGTGTATAGAAATATAATTTATTTATATATATTATTCTTGTATTTTGCAGCCTTGCTGAGCTTGCTTATTGGTTCTAATAGATTTTTAGTGGATTCCTTAGGATTTTCTGTGTAGAATCTGATGTAACCTGTGAATAGAGATAATTTTACTTCTTTCAAATCTTAATACCATTATCTTAGTCTGTTTTATGTTGCTATAATAGAATACCACAGACTGGGTAATTTATAATGAACAGAAATTCACTTGGCTCCCAGTTCTGGAGGCTGGGAAGTTCAAGAGCACGATGCTGGCATTTGACAAGGGTCCTCATGCTGCATTATCCCATGGCAGAAGGCAAGGGTGGGGGGAGAGAGAGAGAGAGAGCACTCAAGAGCACTGAAAGTGAGAAAGGAAGGGGCCTGAACTCATCCTTTTATCAGGATCTCACTCCCAAGATAACTAACCCACCCACTCTCTTGATAATGGCACTACTCTAGTCATGAGGGTAGAGCTCTCATGACCTAATGACCTCTTGAAGGTCCCATCTCTCAATAGCATTGCATTGGGGATTAAATTTCTAACACATGAACTTTAGGGGACATGTTCAAAACATAGCACCATTTATCTATCTGTCTACTGACTTACCTACCTACCTACTTGTCCTAGATAGAACTTCCAGTACAATGTTGAATAGAAGTGGTGAGTATATATATATATATATATATGTTTTTCCTGTTCCTGATCTTAAGTGAAAGCATTCAATATTTCACCATTAAGTGTTGTTAGCTGTGGTTTTCTTTGTAAATGCCCTTTATTAGGTTGAAGAAGTTGCTTTCTATTTTTAGCTTGTCGAGTGTTTTTATTATGAAAGAGTGTTGGATTTTGTCAAATGCTTTTTCTGTATCTACTGAGATGATCATGTGGCTTTTGTTTTTTGTTCGATATGTTATTATTACATTAATTGATCTTTAGGTGTTAAAACAACCTTGCCTTCTAAGAATAAATCTTATTTGGTTGTGATATAGAAATCTTTTTATGTGTTGCTGAATTTGGTTTGTTACTATTGGGGTATGGAATTCATATTCATAAAAGATAATGGTATGTAGTTTTCTTTTTTTATGATGTCTTTGGTGTTAGTGTCAGGGTACAATTGGTCTCATAGAATGTGTTGGGCATTTTTTTTATTTTTTATTATTACTTTGGAATATTTTGTGAAGAATTGGTATTTTTCTTTAAATGTTTGGTAGAATTTACCAGTAAAGCCATCTTGGCCAAGGCTTTTCTTCTGGGGTTGCTTTTTATTAACAATTCAATCTCTTTACTTGTTGTAGGTCTGGTCAGATTGTCTATTTCTTCTTGAGTCAGTTTTAGTAGTTTGTGTCTTTCTAGAAATTTATCCATTTCATCTAAATTATTTATTTTATTGGCATACGATTGTTCGTAGTGTTCATTTATAATCCATTTTGTTTCTATAAAGTTGGTAGTAATCTCCCCTGTTTCATTTCGGATTCTAGTAATTTGAGTTTTCCTCTCTCTTTTTCTTATTCCATCTAAAGATTTGTCAATTTTCTTAATTTTGTCAACAACCTGGGTTTCATCGATTTTCTCAAATATTTTTCTATTTTCTATTTCATTAATTTTCACCCTAGTCTTTATTATTTCCATCCTTCTGCTTGCTTTAGCTTTAGTTTGCTGTTCTTTTATCCAAAGTGTTAGGGTAGAAGTTTAACCTGTTGATTTGAGATTTTCCTTCTTTCTTAATGGAGGCATTTGCAACTATAAATTTTTCTCTAAGCACTGCTTTAACTGCATTCCATAAGTTTGGTCTGTTGTATGGTCATTTTCATTCATCTCGAAATATTTCCTAATTTCTCTTTTAATTTCTTCTTTAACCTACTGGTTATTTAGGAGGATGTTACTTAATTTCCACATATTTGTGAATTCCTCAAACTTCTTTCTATTATTGATTTGTAATTTCATTCCACTGTGGCCAGAGAATATACTTTTTATTATTTACACCCTTTACAATTTTTTGAGATTTGTTTTATTGTCCAGCCCAATGGTCTGTCCCATGTGCATGTGAGAAGAATATATATATATATATATATATATATATATACACACACTATTGTTGTTAGGTGGAGTGTCCTATAGGTGTTTGTTAGGTCTAGGTGGTTTATAATGTTTTACAGTCTTTTATTTCCATTTGATCTTCTGCCTAGTTATTCTACTTTGTATTCAAAGTGGAATATTTAACTCTCCATCAATCATTATTTAATTGTCTTTTTTAAATTTCCTTTTTGTCAGTTTTTGCTTCATGAAATTTGGTGCTCTATGTTTTGGTGTGTATGTGTATAATTGCTATATCTTTGTGATGGACTTACTCTGTTATCATTATCAAATGTTCTTCTTTATCTCCAGTAATGTTTTTAGACTCTATTTTGTCTGATATTAGCATAACCACTCCAACTTTCTTGTGGTTGTTTCCATGATATAGTTTTTCCCATCATTTTACTTTTAACCTGTGTGTATCTTTGAATCTAAAGTGTGTATCCTTTGGATAGCATATAGTTGGAGCTTTTTGAAAGAAATCCAATATGAAAATATCTGCCTTTTATTGGATTATTTAATCTATCACATTTACATTAACTATTATATTAACATAGTATATATTCATATAGTTATAACACATATGGTATAGTTTAGTTTATAGTATACTATATAAATATGTAATATCTCATACAGCATATACATGCATATATTATATATAGTTTATATATTTTAGTATGGTATATATTTAATGATTTTAAATGTTAACCTTATTATTTTATTTCTGTATCTTTTATTTGTTCCTGTGGATTTGAGTTACCATCTGGCATTCTTAGCCAAATACAGCTATGCTGTCCACCACTTCCTTCATGATGCTCTTGGCTAATCGATTCTATTTCTATATGTCATAGGCCCAATATTACACTGCATCATATTGCCTTATACAATTGTTTTCTAAATAAATTAAGAGAAGAGAAGAAATGGGCATCTGTGCTATTTCATAATTACATAATTATCTTTACTGAACATCTTGGTTTTTAAATGTAGTTTCAAATTACCATCTGGGGTTATTTGCTTTCAGCACACAGAATTACTTTTAGTATTTCTTGTAAGACAGGTCTGCTAGCACCGAATTCTCTGTTTTTATTTATCTGTTAATGTCTCTATTTCATCTTCATTTTTAAAAAACAGCTTTGCTGGATACAGGATTCTTGGTTGGCAGTTTTGATCTTTGACAACTTTGAACATGTTATTCCATTGTCTTATGGCCTCCATTGTTTCTGCTGAGAAATCAGCTTTTAATGTTATGCAGGTTCACTTGCAATGCCCTTGTAAATGATGAATCTGTTTTTTTTTTTTTTCTTGCTGTTTTCAATATTTTTTCTTGTGTTTGGCTTTCAGGTTTTTTCTATGATGTGTCTTTTTGTGGATCTTTTTGCATTTATATTAATTGGAGTTCATTGACTTTCCTCGATGTATAGGTTATTGTTTTTCAATAATTTGGGGAAGTTTCTATCCATTATGTCTTTGAATATTTTTTCTGTTCCTTCTCTCTCTTTTCTCCTTCTGGCATTCCCTCTACACATATATTGGTGAATTTAATGATATCTCATATTTATCTGAGGCTCTGTTCATTTTTTTTCTCTCTTTTTTTTTGATTGCATAATCTCTATCAATCTATATTCAATTTGTTAATTATTCTTCCTTCATTTCAGATATGCTGTTGAGCTCCTCTATATAATTTTTCTTTTCAGTTATTATATGTTCAAGCCCAGAATTTCTAATTGGCTTTTAAAAATAATTTGTATCTCTTTATTGATAGTCTCTATTTGATGTGTCATTATCATAATAACTGTCTTTACTTCCTTAGTTATGGTTTTCTTTAGTTCTTTGAACATATTTATAATAGGTATTTTGAAGCCTTTGTTAAAAAAAGAGCAATTTATGGTCACACTTACAGGCAGTTTCTGTTGCTTGCTTTTCTTTTTTTTCTTCTTCTTCTTGTGTATGTGTCATATTTCCCTAATTTTTGCATGTCTTGTAGTTTTTTTTTTAGAAACAGGAAATTTTAGATAACATATTGCAGCAACTTTGACTACTGGTTTTTGTCCTCTGAGGCTTTTTATTGTCACTTGTTTTTAGTGACTGGGTTGTTTTAGTGAAGTCTATTCTTTGTCTCTTCTCATCTAGCCCAGTGTGAAGCCTCTAATGTTGCTGTTTAGAGGGGTGATGCCTTGGGCATATCCACAGTCACCATGAGATAACAGTTGGTCTTTTTCCCTGGCCATGGTAACACCAGAAATTAGGCTTCAGTAATTGCTGAATGATTGCTCTATTTTTTTTGAGACAGAGTCTCACTCTGTTGCCCGGGCTAGAGTGCCATGGCGTCAGCCTAGCTCACAGCAACCTCGAACTCCTGGGCTCAAGCAATCCTCCTGCCTCAGCCTCTCAAGTAGCTGAGACTACAGGCATGCAATACCATGCCTGGCTAATTTTTTCTATATATATTTTTAGTTGTCCAGCTAATTTTCTTTCTATTTTTAGTAGAGACGGGGTCTAGCTCTTACTCAGGCTGGTCTCGAACTCCTGAGCTCAAATGATCCACCCATCTCAGCCTCCCAGCATGCTAGAATTACAGGCATCGGCCACCGTGCCAGCCAATTGCTCTGTTTTTTTTAAAACAATGCCGTGGGACATAAATTGCTTTACAAGATGATCCACTTACATCTGGCCCCTTTTAAGGGTTATTTCCCAAGGTCAGTGTTTGAAATTTGTCCTCCTCCCAACAGGCTCTTCTTCTGGAACTTTCCAGCAACTTGCCGGCCTACAGTTTAGCCTATATCTCCAATGAATCTCAGTCTCCTCCCAACTATTTTTCACTATAACTTCCACTATTTTTGAGAATACCCTTGAACTTATCCATACTCAGTTGCAACTGAAATCAATTCCTTTGGGAAGAGATTTCAAACTATGTTTTGTGGACTGCTTCCTCTCATCCTCCCCTGAGCAAAATCTCTGAGCCACAGCTTTGGAGCTGGGGGTGGGTACAATGGCATGATTCTCTCTGAGTGAGAGAATGTGAGTGCTTAGCTCAGTGGAAGGTGGGTAGTAGTAGCCTGAAGTTCCCTCAGCTTGCCTCTTCCTGTGTGAACCCTTCACCTTTCAAGTCTGGGCAAGAGCAATCAGGGTCCCAGTCTTCTCAGCACACCATGCCTAAGGTAGAGCCTGCATCCTATGAGTGCAAGTTTTATGGAAGAAGGAAGCCCTCACCTCTCAGCTGTACTTGCCCAGAACTTAGCTTCAGGAACAGGCAGCTGGCTGCAGGACGAGAAATGCTGATGTCCTGCCCTTCCCAGGATAAATGCCCTCCAATTTTGAACTTGGGGAAGAGGGAGACCAGTGTCCTTGACTGTACCAGTCTAGAGTAGAGTTTGTGTCTTGCTAAGCTTGGATGGGAGAGGGAGGGAGACGGTCTTTTTTCAAACATTGTAGTCTCTTGCTGTTCTTACTGAGTTTCAGTAGATTTTCTTGAATAAATGTTTCTGCATTTGCTATATGCTTTTAGGACCAATTCCAGAATCTTTAAATGATTGTATCTTCTATAATTTTTGTGACTTTTCACTATGGAACAGGTCCATGGTGCTCCTTAATGCTGTTGTGCTAGAAAGGGAACCTCTCAGGGAGCTTCTCAAACATCCAAATACCTATACTCCCTCTGGAAAATAAAACAATATAAGATGTGAATAGAGGTTGGAAAAACCCAGGAGATTTTGGTGTGCGGCCAGAGTTAGGGTTACTATTATAATATGAGTGAGAACATGGGGTTTGGATATGAGTCACATTCTTGATATTTAACAGTTTGCAATATTGGGCACAGAATCATTTACAGATGGAAAAATTGGGGTTAAGAATGGATTCCCACCCCAGAAGGTTGTTGTGAGGATTCAGTGAGTTAACATAGCATGTAAATAGAAAAATAAAAGCATTATAATATATAACAATATGCCATATAATATTAATACATTGATGATAATGATGATGATAATGATGTCTTTGCAGCCTTGGTTATTCTGTAATTCTAACCACAACTTGAATGTTGTTGTTTGCTTTAGTATCAGGTAAAAGCCCAACAGAAATGCTTCACTTGTACCTCTGTTTATCCTGACATAGGTTTCCCTGTATGATCGAAACATAGAACCTCACTTATTTCTTTTAATTTATGCCAGAATGAGGTCGTTCCTGACTCCTTTTTTCAAAGGGTCTATTGGGTTGAGGGAACATACATTTTTTATCCCCAATATGTGTGAACCTTCTTCTCTAATTATTCCTATCTAGGAATTTGTGAGATTATCAAGCAGATATCAGCTCATGGGCTGACTTTTCTGTTCCTCTGGAATTGTCCCTTAAATGTGCAAATTCATATGGAGCAGCCAGTAGCTCAGAGCCCTAGTGAAGAAAAATGTGACTTATGAAAAGACTTTTCCCCTATTTTAGTGCAAAGTCATATTAATGGGCATTAATGTGGGGGCTTGAAGGACAGGTCCATGTGGCCATGCTGGGGGGAGGAAGTTCAACCCATGAAGAGTGGGCCCTGTTGCACCAACCTGATTAGAAAAGGAGAAGCACCTGTAACCCCAGAGTATTCTGTACCTTTATGCTTTCATCATGCAAAAGCAGCCAAAGTTACTAAGGAAAGGTTCAGTGAGCCTCCACACTGATGGAACTTAGTCATCTGCAATGATAGCACTAATGTGCTGCCACAGTGACCATTCCTCACCTACTAGTCTCCCTCCAGTGTTTTCCGATGCACAGATGTCTCCCCCACCTTTTTTTTTTGTACTAAGGTGGGCTCATGTGGTATGCACACTGTCACTCTATAATTGCCCCATTACAATAGGCATTCATGTTAGTAGTCTTGAATTTCTCACTCTTTCTTTGCACTGCTAAGTAGAGGCAGGGGCGCTGGTTCTCATGCAGACAGCTTTAGGGTGGGGTCCTGTACATGTTACTCCTAGCCTGTGCAGCTTAGACAAGTCATTTTGCTCCCTGAGCCATGGGACCAGGACCAGGAGGCATTGTGCTGCGGCTGTTAACAACTGGGCTTTGGAGCCCCAAAGACCTGAATGTGACCGTGGAGCATGCTGCTATCAGCTGGGTGGCACTGGGAAATTCATCCCACCTGTCTGGCCTTCAGTTTCCTTATCTGTAAAACGGGGATCATGTCTCTCCCAATTGTTGCTGTGAGCATTCAAGTTCTTATAGCGAGGGATCCTCCACCCGAGGGGTTTGCAGGTGGATTGCTCTGAGCCTGGCCCAGTCACTTACTGTGTAGTACTGGGTTTTGCATCTGGTAAATTTTGGGCTTTAAGAAAAAAAATGACCATATTCTTGTAATGGATTATCTTACTTTATTTGTGACACGTATTTTTATTATCCAGTTTAGGATGTTTAGCGATATAATTTTTTATTGCATTATTCTAGATTTTTATATATATATATGTGTGTGTGTGTATGTGTATGTGTATATATATATATATATATAGAGAGAGAGAGACAGAGACAGAGAAAGAGACAGGGTCTCACTCTGTTGCCCAGGCTGGAGTACAACGGCACAGTCATAGCTCACTATAGCCTTGAACTCCTGGGCTCATGTAATCCTCTCACTTCAGCTTCCTGAGTAGCTAAGATTATAAGTGCATGCAACCATGCCTGGCTAAGTTTTAATTTTTTTTTTTTTTTTTTTAGAGACAGAGTGTTGCTGTATTGCCCAGGCTGGTCTTGGTACTTTGGATGTTTTAGATTTCACAAGTGGTCATCAGGAATTTCAGAGGTGTATATTTGGGTGGGCGGGGTAAGGGGTGGTCAGATGGGCAGCTATCTTCTGTGGGCTGTGGGAATCTCCATGTCGGATATGGAGGAAGCTGGCTTCCAGGCTCCCTCTGTAGTCCAGTGTAGATCTGGCCCCTTGGCCTTGAGTGAGGTCCTGGAATCTAAGCAGCTTTCAGGGAAGAGCCAACAGTGTTCAGATCAAAGCTCTAGGGAACAAGAAGATCTTAGACTGATGTTCCCTCCTAGAAGGCTTCATTCCTTCATTCCCAATTCCTTGGGATTCCTTAGCATAGGTCAGTTTCTTGGTCACTAACTCCAGGAAGACTTTCCTGCTGACACAGATGAGACCAAGTGTTGCGTCTATGGCACCTCTATTGCCCTGCTCTTGCCTGCACCGTGCTGTATGCTGTCACTTCTGGGGCTGCTCCACCACCTCCTCTGCAAGGTGAGCTCTCCTGGCCAGGTACCTGGTGAGTGCTCCATAGCTGCTGGCTGAAGGATGCAGGCATATCAGAAGAGCCCCTTGGAGCTGGAAAACACAGATGCTACATGCATATGACTAGTTGAGAGGGAGTGAGAAAGGAGTGTTTTTTTCTTCATGTATCTTCAAAGAAAGATAGAAAAATTGGACTCAACTAATGAATTATTGACATTTTAGAAGCCACTTACTAAATGACACGTACTGGCCTAAGTTCTTTAAATGTATTTTCTCCTTTAATCCTCCTAGCAATACTCTGAAGATCAGCTCTGTTTTATCCCCTGTTTTATAAATGAAGAAGGAAGCTCAGAGACATTGAGTATTTGCTCAGGGTCACACAGCCCAGTGATATACTAAGCCATATGCAATATTACCTGAATGTGAAATCTTCTGTAGAAAATGAATATCTGGAAGATTGTGCTGTGTTGGTTGAGCTGAGAAAAGAATAGATGTGTCCTGTTGTGCTCTCTCTCCCAGACATTTACCCCAGTACCACCAAGATTGGCCCAGCTCAGTTCCTAAGTGCCCAGGTGGGCTGCACAGACCAGAGAGTACTCTCCTCTTGTGCTTTAGTCCTGAGATCAATCCCCTTTGGGTTTAAACAACATAGAGCTCAGGATACCAGAATTAAAGCCCTTTAAGAGCCTACAGAAACATGGGCTGGCAACTGCCATGCCTTTTAAGATGGGATGGTTTAGACCTGCCTGTGTTCTGCTTGGAGATGGATTAGCAGAAGCTGTGGGAACAGATGACATGCCCTAGCAGTTGGCTTGATTCTGATTTCTGCACTTCCTACTTACCAAAGAAGATTTTTTCGTATCTACTGGTTGTAGATTATCATCTCTGCACACCCGTTGGGGATCACCCTGGGCTGGGGGTTCCAGTGCTTCAGAATTACAGCTGCGTCTGGCCCAACTGCCTCTTGGAGGAAGTTGATAGGGATGTGTGATGGAAGGATATTCATAGCTCCCTTTAAGTGGCAAATTGAAAACCCTACTTAATCAAAAAAATGGCTGTGGTTCATCACATTTCAATCTTGTTTCGAGCTGCCTCTGTACCCTCAGAAGATTTTTTTTCCTCTGTGCAAGCAGAACTTTTGATTACTGCCTGCATATATCAACTTGCAGTGAATAAGCTTGTCTCTGAGCTGGCAGCGAGAGCCTGGCTATGGAAATGTCATTCTGATGAGGGCAGCATCTCTTGCTGTGTGAGTTCGGGAGAAGCAGAGTTAGGTGTGCTTCTGCGACATCCGAATTGGGAACCTCAGATGCCATCATTCAGAGTCAGAGGGATTGGCTAATTACTGAGACACTCGAATTGCCTGGGGGCAACCTGACTAAGAGGACTTGGAGGCAGAGGAGATAATTTGAGAAATGTGCAATGTTGGCAACAATAGGAAAGGAATTTGGGTCCATTCGTTTGCACTAATCGGGTCAGTTTTCCTGTTCACAATATAAAATTCCCCCCGCAGGTGGTCAGAGTGCCAAGAGCTAGCAGGTCCAGAGCAGTCGCCTTTCTCATTTCACCTGTGGCCCAGCAGCCGGTGGCTTCCCTCTCTGCTGTGTCCACCCGCCTCTGACTTCACTTCTACCGACTACCATCAAGTTCCCGTCAGTGCAGCGTGGGCTTCTGCCGCTCCCTTGCGTATGCCATACCCATTCTCCCCTCAGGGTTTCTGCAGACTTGCCCTCCCACCTGCCTGACATCTAATCCATCCTTTCTCCTTTCTATCTAAATCCTATCTACTTTCAAAGCCACCTAGCCTCATTCCTGGCTCTCCTGCGTTTCTGAAAGCCTCTGGAATACTGTTGCCTATATTCTCGGAGCTCATGCAGAACTTGGTGGTGGAATCATGAATCTAGGGTTTACTGACTTCCTTGTGTTGTTCTAAGCGTGCTGGTTCCTAGCTAGGTTGTACCGTGGGCCGATGTGTTTTCTGCTGAGCCCAGCACCGTGCCCACTCAAAGGAGATGCTGTATAAATACAACTGCATTTATCAAGCTCAAAACATTGTGGCTCTGAGGTATTCAGGGAAGAAGGGCCATGATGTGTACAGCTTGTCCTTAAGTAGTTTGGAATGGAAAATCGTGGTGTGTGTGCATGTGTTAATGGGTAGAGTGTGCAAACATTAAAGCAAGAGGGATAAAGTGTTCAAAATAGGAGATTTTATAAGAAGAAAATACAGGTGTTCTTTGTGCCGTTTTTATTCTTGCACCTTTTCTGTACATTTGCGAATGTTTCCAAATAAAATGTTTTATTTTCTTTTAATTAAAACGTATTTATTAAAACACTGTGGTCATCCTTAAGCCCTCTCTTTCACCACCTAAGAAAACAAAAAAGACTTAGGGGTAGTTTTAATTCTTCTTTTAAGTGTTTTTTTTTTAATTTCAGAATATTACAGAGGTACAAATGTTGAGGTTACATATATTACCTTTGCACCGCCTGAGGCACAGCTACAAGCGTGCCTATCCCCCAGACAGTGCGCACTGCACTCATTAGGTGTGAATATACCCATCCCCTCCTCCCCCTCCCACCTGCCTGACACCCGATGAATGTTACTTCCATGCGTGCATGTAAGTGTTGATCAGTTAGTACCAATTAGATGGTAAGTATATGTGGTGCTTGTTTTTCCATTCTTGTGATACTTCACTTAGGAGATTCAGGCCAGGCAAAGAGCTTGTGCCTGTAATCCTAGTACTTTGGGAGGCCAAAGCAGGAGGATCGCTTGACATCAGGAATTAGAGACCAGCCTGAGCAAAAGTGAGACCCCATCTCTACTAAAATGACGTGGTGGCTCACGCCTGTAGTTCCAGCTACTTGGGAGGCTGAGGCAGGAGGATCGCCTGAGCCCAGAAGTTTGAGGTTGCTGTGAGCTAGGCTGACGCCATGGAACTCTATTAATAGTAGCCCTGGCAACAGAGCAAGACTCTGTCTGAAACAAAAATTTTTTTAATTCATAAATAATAATTATCTATATATCAGGGTAGTCTTTTAAGAACATGAATCAGATTGTAAATATCACTTCTCCATTCATAACTATAACCTACTGTTAGAAAAACGTTGCTGCCCTCTTTCCTTCTCAGAACTCACCCCTTCCGTGCTCATTCTGCTCTTTGTAGAGGGATCTTGCTGTTCTGGAACACTGAAAGCTCATTACCACAGGGGGTCTTCCCAGGAGATGCTCCGTGTGCCTGGAATGCTTCCCCCCTGTAATTATGTCTGGCTCCCTCTCTCTTTTCATTCAGCCGCTTCATTTGTTTGAATGTTACCTCTTCAGAGATGCTGTCTCTACCATCTTCTTAAAACAACAACAGAAAAAAAAGGAGTCCTGTCTGCTCCACCATCCTCAGTGTTTTTCTGACCTATTTTTAATGGTGGCTATGACTAGTTCACCGCTACTGACATTGTGTTAGACTCAATCATTGTTATCAGTCCAGTCGAAGGCAGGCTCCGTGGGGAGGGCTTCCGTGTGTTCTCTGCTGTGTTTCCATGGCCTTGAGCAGTGGTCTGCCTATTGTGGTTCAGTGTCATCCGGGCACTTGTCAGAGCGGACATTTCTGAGCCCTTCCTGGATCTACTCAATCAGGTACTGTGGCGGCAGGGCCAGCAATCTTGTGATGCCAGCCCTCGAGTTGATTCTGATGCATTTTAAAATTGTGCCTCACATGAGATAAGTTCTAAGAAATATTTAAATGAATAAGCAAATATTCAGTGTCCTTTTGTGTTATAATATCCACTTTTGTTGTCTTCTTGATTTAGAATCTTAAAACTCTAGTCTGTAAAAACTTAAGTTTTTCATTATAATAATGTTTATGTATCAATTTTGGACTCTGTGAGGATTCAAGGTTAAAATATCACTTCTGTTTCTACTTATTCTGCCCTTGCCACCCCCTCTGTTTTATGTGGATGCTAAGCTGATATAGCTTTCCCTGATTTACATTTCTGGTAATGTCTGTTATTGGGGAAAGAGAATATTAATAACTCTAAACCATGAATAATTACAGAGGCACCACTCCATGCTGCTGAATGTTTATTGAGAGAATATATGATGGCAGACTGTGTCCTGAGCTGGTATGCTGGCCCCAGCTGGGGTTCATATTGAGCCCCATTGCCCAGCTAAAAGTAGAAGCCACGAGGTGGACAGGTCACCTGTCAGGATGCTGAATAATGTCTAGTGTGACCAGAGCCTGTGCTGGTCAATTTGTCAGTGTCAGCTCTGAACTCATTCTTGTCTGGAGAACAGATGAAGTGGCCACCAGGTAGAACAGCCCAAAATAAAAGGGGCTAAAAGGTTATGTGCTGGAAAATTGAAAGTTTCCACTTATAGAGGATCTCTTGGAGATCTCTAAGAGCTATTTAGATGTGAATGTTTGTGGTTGTGTTTTATGTATTCCAGCCAAAAAATGGGGGCTTTCCACTTGAATCACCCTAGAACAGTAAAAAAGTTATTAAAAATATCCTGTGTTCAGCTTCAACCTCTAACCCTATGGTACAGAGCTTGTGAAAACTGTCAAGCTGTTGTTAGCATGCTGCATGTGCTAAACGGTTGTTCTATTAGGGGGAGGTTGAGGGGTGGTAGAATAGATAGCAGTTTATCAGTGTTCGAGATTATCATCCTGAGTCATTGGATTATATATTTTTTCTTTTTAAATAATTTTTAATTTTTTTAAATTTGTATAGATTTAGTGGGTACACACACAGTTTTGTTACATGAATATATTGTGCAGCGGTGCAGTCTAGGAGTCTAGGCTTTTAGTGTACTCATAACTCAGATAGTACACACTGTACCAAATAGGTAATTTTTCCTCCCTCCCACTCTGTCCCCCGTCCACCTTCTGGAGTCTCCTATTCTGTTATTCCCCTCTATACGATCATAGATACACCCATAGTTTAGCCCCTACTTATAAGTGAGAACTTGCTGTAGTTGATTTTTCATTTCTGAGTTACTTCACTTAGGATAATGGCCTCACTTAGGATAAAGACATTATTTCATTGTCTTTTATGGCTAAATAGTATTCCATGGTGTGTGTGTATGTATGAAAATCTCCATACTATTTTCCATAGAGGTTGTACTAGTTTACATTCCTACCAACAGTGTATAAACGTTCCCTTTTCTCTGCATCTGTGCCAACATCTATTGTTTTTTGACTTTTTGATAATGGCCATTCTGACTGGAGTAAGATGGTTTCTCATTGTGGTTTAATTTGCATTTCTCTGATTATTAGTGATGCTGAGCATTTTTTGCCTTAGTTGGCCATTTGTATGTCTTTTTTAAAAAAATGTCTGCTCATGTTTGTCTACTTTTTAAGGGGGTTGTTTTCTTTTTCTTGTTGAGTTGTTTGAGTTCCTTATAGGTTGCTTTTTTTCCTTCTCTGTCCCTTTCTGTACTTTCTAGATTTTCTATTCTGAACATTTTTTTAAAGTCTGGAGGATATGTTTGGAATATGAATAAGTTGGAACACTTTCCATTTGTTTACGGACCAGGATCTGCAGGGGTGGGGGGAGCAGGACAGCCTCAAGGACAGTGTGGACCCCCCATGGGGAATTATCCACGCTCCTCTGGTGGGTCCTCCTCCAGAAACCACCCGCGCCATAGGTCAGTCGTAAACAAATGTGTCCTCCACAGGGTGACCACACGTCCCGATGTCTCTCTGATGTCCATGGCTGGCTTTGCTGCTGATCTGTGAGCCAGCTTTGGGTAGGTGGCTGGTGCACAGGCTGGGCCCGGGTCATGGCCAGCAGGCTCCACAGGCACAGAATGTCCCGTGCTGGGGGACAGATGCTGGTAAAGAGTGCGGTGACGTGAGGACCCTGTGCACTTCTGAAAAGAATCTCTCCTCTGTCTCTTTCTCTCTCCTCTGTCTGCTCACTCCAATGCAACAGCTGAAGACTATTCCATTATTACTGCTATTAGAGCAGCTGACATGCATCGAGAGTTCATGGGTGCCCAGCACTGTGCTAGCTTTGGGGAAGCCACTTACCCCGCCTCGCTTGTGAGGTGCGGCTGTCCCCCCCACACCTCAGCAGGGAGATGCAGTGCTGGGTGCCAGACAGACTGGTGCCTGTGAATAAATGCTCACTACAAAGTTACGTCTCCTGTTAGTACAGTGACCTTCTCCCAGTCCTCTCAGCTAAGTATTGTCATCCTTATTTCATGGATGAGGAAAGTGAGGCAGAGAGAAAAATGGAGGAGGGAGGAGCATACAGGCACAGAGACACGGAGAGCAGAAGGTGCTGGTGTGTCGAACGTCACGTCATGAAGAGCTGCTGCTTTGGCCCTGCAAGTGGTTAGGGCTCCCTGTCCTGAGCTTGCACCCGCCGGCTCTGAGCGCAGAAGTGCACCACATGGTGGGAAGGAAGTGGGCTCTGGGCCTCGAGGGGGGTGGTCACATCCTTGCCCTCTCATGCCCATGCTGTAGGATCTTGGGGAACACTTCACCCCCTCTCCTTCACTTGCCCTTTTGTAAAGTGGGGGTGTTAATAGCACCACTTCAGAGGAGTCACCTCTGTAACAAACATTTGTTGAACACTTACTATGGGCCATGCACTTGCAGGGAAACAGCTCCACCATGGCCGTATCCAAATAGGACAATGACAGCGATTGTATTTTGAGCGCCTACTGCCTGCTAGGCTCTGTGCGGAGCATTTTCCCCACCAAGTTACCCCTGCTGCCCAGGTCACGGCAGAGGCAGGCTGGTATGCCCCGCTTTACAGGGACTCAGAGGATTCGCACCTGCTGTGCACACTCAGGCAGTTAAGTGGGGACTTAAACTTGGCTGTTTGTCTGACTTGAGGTCCTTACGCCCTGTGGTTGGGCAGCACCTATACAAACTGTGTGCGACAACAGGGGAAGAATGCCAGCTGCGCACTGCAGGGGCGCAGAACTGAGCTGGGCCTCGCGTGTGTGGTGGGTGCGCCTGGCCCACAGCGGTGCCCGCATCAGCGACATCAGCACCCTGTTGGTCGCCCTCATCCTCCCGTGTGGAGGTCTGTGGTGGCCGGCTCTTGGTCCGTCTCCATGCTCACACTGGACCCTGGCTGTGCTCTCTTCATTCACTGCCATTTCCCGCCCAGGCACATCCTGTCCTGCGGAGTCACGTGCCCACCCTGTGTCCACCTGGGGGCGATCTAGGCGCTGGTCTCAGACATGCTGAGAACTGGCTTTGAACAAGACCCATCCCCTCCCTGGGCCTGCCGGAGTGTTTAAGGACCTGCAGATCAGCCGCTGTCCACCCCGAGGGCTGCTCCCCATCACAACAAGGCTGCTCCCCTGGAGCAATATGGGGCAAGTTAGATGCTGTGGACACGGACCCAATAACCCCACCTATCAACCAGCGAATCACATACCACCTTACTAGGAACACATTCCCAGGACACTGGGAGGTTTGTTTCGTCTTGTTTCTCAATCCTCTTCCATCCGCTTCCCCTCAGCTCCCACTCCAGGGCGTCCTTCTGCATCAGTGGAGGAAGGGGCACTAGGACATGCTCTCATGGCGACCGAAACACAGGGAGCGCGCTGGCGCCTTCGCAGACGTTCTCTGGCCTTGCCGGCTGCAATCCCCCTCTGACAACCCAAAGGGGATTTGAGGATTCAGAGGAGCAGGGAGAGAGGATGCCAGGTGTCCGGCGTTCACTGCTGCTACATCAAGGGGAGACCGGCTTTTCCCTAACAGGCGCAGTCAGTACCCTGATGAATTCACTGTCATCCTGTGCTGCTGTGTTCTCACGCCCCTTGACCGTGGCACAAAGATGCTCGGAATTCTCAGAGGTCTCCATCTGGTTCTGTGCCAGGTGCACCCATGTGTGCGAGATCCCAGGCCCACTCATCTGGAGGCAGCAGGACCGGAAGGGTCTATACCATATGTAGGAATTTGTTTTAGTTTTGAACTTTTGGAAATGTAGGCCCAACAATGGACTTGTTCTCTCTTTGCATTGGTTTCTGTCAATAAAATGTGGTCAAGAGGGCTTATCTAGTGGCTCTGCTACTAACTGTGGGACTTTGGGCATGTTCCTTCAGTTTCTCCATCTGTGAAATGGGGATTATGTTAGTATCCCCCAGAGTTGTTTAGATTAAATGTGTTCCTATCCATAGATGTCTTGCCAGTGTCATGACTTTTAGGAAGCTGTGTTTTTGAAATTGAACCTGTTGGTCTCTTCTCCTGTGTTATTTCTTATTCAAATAAACCTAGTTCATGACCGTCAACATTCTGTTGCATTTTGAGGGTATGTGCGTGCGTGTGCGTGTGTGTGTGTATGTGTGATATGAGTGTGTGTTATATGGTTCCTTTTGCTACTTGGGTATTTGTGCCGTGTGCGCCCCATTTCCACATGAAGACCTGCATCTCTCTGCCGTCCTCTGCTTTGCCTGCTCTCACCAAAGACATCTCGATCCCAGTTACTCTCCTCGCAGACGCACACGTGACAACGCTTACGTGGGGGGAGCGGTGTGCTCTGAATATCCATCCCTGTTGTCAAAGCTTTGTCTTTTCAAACTTGATAAATTCGAGACTGAGGCAGGCGGCTCACAAACTGTGTGAGAGGGGCTCCTTTGCTTGATTAAAGAAATTCGTGAGGAAAGAAATGTGCTAAACTGGGAGTCTGGTGAGACGTGTTGGGAAGTATTCTCAGAGCCAACCAGCTCATGGCAGACACTTCAGGACCAGTTTTGTAAAGATGCCGAGGAGCAGGCTCTGCCGCTGGGTAGAAGAGAGGAGCTGCCGTGCATTTTCCCCAGGAGGAGAGGAAGAAGCGAGCCTGGAAAGCCCACGGGCAAGAACGAAATGATCACCTGCTCATTTGCAGCTGTCTCAGAAAGGACATGCTGCCGTTCTCCCCGAGTGGATTTCTGCAGAGAACAAATACTAGCAAGCGGACCTCATCTCCTCTCTAATCAAGTGGCGGCCGGGCTGCTGAACACGATGATTGTACCCGTTGTCCCTTCTGCTGGCCTGTGAAGCAGAGCTGGAGTCTTGGCAGTTCTTGGAAATAATGACCCTTACAAGAGCATCTGATTCTGTGGCAGCCTCAAACCCCGCTGCTGCCCGGGGTAAAAGTGTTCTCCCCATTACTGATTCCTGGTTAATATTCACCTGGAGTAAGAAACAGTAGTGAACTGTAAAGCCACTACTAAGTCGTTTTTATAATTGAAGTACCAAATGTGAAACTAAATCTAATTTGCCATTATCTTCCCCAAGATACCATGAGTAACATTGAGTTTGATGCTATTTTTCAGAAATGAAATGATCATTTTCACCTGCTCGTGTTGTCTCCTATTCAGGTAACATGAGAAATTGTCTAACAGGACTCATAACCTAGTCGTTGTCCAATAATCTGCATTTTAAAACAACTGAAGTGAAGGATATTGGAGTGGTTGAAAACTGTGCCCCACAAAAATTGGCATCCACTCAGAACCACTCAGCCTGTGACTGTCTTAGTCTCTTTGGGCTGTTATGACAGAAATACTATAGGCTGGGTGGAATACACAGTAGGAGCCTATTTCTCATAGTTCTGGAGGCTGGGAAGTCCAAGATTAGGGTGCCAGCGTGGTTGGGCTCTGGTGAGGGCTCTCTTCCTGGTTTGCAGATGGCTGTCTTCTTACTGTGCCCTCAGATGGCAGAAAACAAACAGAGAGGAAGCAAGCCCTCTCATATCTCTTTCCTTAACCACTTCAGTACCACGCTCACTGGCCATGAAGCCTCGCCCACAGCCGGCACTCACAGTCCGCACGATAGTTTGTGCTGTGCATCGACGAAGAATCCGTTTGGCTCTTGTGTGATGAGGAACGCTTTAAAGCACTGAAAGCTTGTTTTACTTTACAGGTAGCTTTACTTGTCATGTAAATCAAAATAGGTAACATAGACATATGTTTTCATTACGTTATTTTTAAATGTTCACAATTTTATTTTGATAAAT
>VBSM01002035.1:14010065-14098182 GCA_008086735.1 Cheirogaleus medius
CGTGTTCATCTGTGGCTGTCGACTACAGTCGACGCTGGTACCAAAGTGGTTAAAGGCACTAATTCCATCACAAGTGCTCTACTCTTATAATTTAATCACATCTGAAAGACCCCCATCTCCAAATACCGTGTTTCCACGAAAATAAGACCTACCCATAAAATAAACCCTAACAGGATTTCTAAACATTTGTACAATATAAGCCCTACCCCGAAAATAGGACGTAGTGATGGGCGTGGCTACGCAGCGCATCTGCACAACCCATGAATTTCGTCGCAGAGCGGTAAAGAAGACGAGCAGCCCTTCTCATCTGCCCCATCGTGACAGCTACTGTCCCAGAGGTGACCAGAAAGGTGTGGGCAGCCCCACCAACAGGGTTGGCTCCCCCTGTCAGGTCCCGGCCGTCCTGCGTGTGCTGCAAGCTGAGGCTTTGAGGGGAAAATAACACATCCCCTGAAAACAAGCCCTAGGTGTATTCCTGAGGAAAAATAAATATAAGACCCTGTCTTATTTTCGGGGAAATACAGTACCACACATTGGGAATTAGGGTTTCAATACATGAATTTTGTGGGGACACAAACATTCATTCCATAGCAGTTTCCTTATTTGGAGATAGGGTCTCTGCAGATGTAATTAGTTAAGGATCTTGAGATGAGGTCGTACTGGGTTTAGAGTGGGCCCTAAATCTAATGACAAGCGTCCTTATAAGAAAAGGAAAAGACACACAGAGGCACACAGAGAAGAAAGTCACATAAAGAGGAAGGGAGACGTTAGACTGCTGCATTTACAAGCCAGTCAATATCAGGAGCCGCCAGGCTAGGAGAGAGGCAGGGGGCAGTTTCTCCATCAGAACCTGCAGAACCAGCCCTGCAGACAGCTTTATTCCAGACTTCTGGCCTCCAGAACTGTGAGAGAGTAAGTTTCTGTTATTTTAAGCCACCCAGTTGGTGGTAGTTTGTTATGGCAGCCCTAGGAAACTAATGCAGACATTCTATAAAATAACTAGCCAGGGCTCCTCTGAGTCTTATTAGACAATTTCTCAAGTTACCTTCCGTGGTACTGGCTGAGGAGGTGGAAAGCATTAACATCAGGAAGGACAAAGAAAGACTGAGGAACTCTCCTAAATTAGAGGAGACTAAAGAGACAGAACAACTGTGCACTCCTGGATTGAATCTAGGCCCAGGCAAAAGACACTGATGTGAACATCGATGAAATGTAGGTGAGATCTGTAGATTTTGGTGATGGCATTGCATTGGTGTTAGTGTCGTGGTTTTGAGTGTTGGAGTGTGGTTAAGTAAACTTAACATTTACAGAAGGGTGAATGGGATTTTTTTTTAAATAATTTTTGCAACTTTTTTGGATTCTGAAAATTATTTAATAATGAAAATTTAAAACAGTGATATTATTTGCTTATAGGAGAAAGATGGGACAGAAAGAGGTTTGGGAGAATTATCTTGCACATGTTAAGAAGGGCAGGCTGGCTCATGTGTCTGTTTTCATAGTGAAGACATAGGCTTCATCTCTCAACTCACCAACACTTTTCTCCTTATAATGGTGAGAAAGTTATGTTTATTTATATTGAGACAGATACCTTCAAATATTCTAGGTTCTAAAAATCCAACTCCTGAAAACAGACCTCTTTATTTCTCCTCCCTTGAAATAGAATGCCACACTGCTACGACGGATCATAGAGATATGCATGTGGCTTTGAAAATTGATGAATAGAACAAAAAGTGGGAGGCGGGGAGGTTGGAGAGGAGTGTTTACAAAATAATCCCAAACCCATGTTACTACAAATATAACATCTTTCCACAGATGGAAGAGGGAGTGGACAGTTTTACATCAGGATTTTAACTGTGGTTCTCGATAAGATTAGGGTGACTTCAATGTTCTTTCTGATCATTTGATTTTTTTAACAGAAGATATTTTTGTTAATTAAATAAGTTATTTTTTAAAAGAAAGAAGTATTTTTGGAGAGAATTTTCTACTCACTCCCCACCAAAAAAGAGCTCTATGTTTGGTTTAAGATAAAATGCCCCAAGAGGAAACTTAATGCAGAATTCACTTATTATTTGCTCTCCCACCACTTTGGGGCTGAGGCTTGGCCTCTGTCGCTCCTCTGGGAGGTGGCCAATGTGGCAGCACAGTCGTCCTGGGGTCTGGTCAGGCTGGAGGATGCAATGGAGGAAAAGTCCTTGGCTCAAGACCTCAAGATTATTTTTTCTTTTGTCGGGAGGAAACATTGTTTGCATTTTGTTTATCAAAAAGTCTTTCTTGTGTTTGTTTCTCTTTGGCACAATTAAATAGATTTCAGAATTTGCAGTTGTGAGTCTTTAATATATTCACCCCAAGATGCCTTTATGCATCTGTTATATATTTCCGTATTGTTTTTGCTAATAGTTTTGGAGAGATTTAAAACATTTGAACCTTTTTTCTTTGCATAAAAGACAGTGTCTGGAGAAAGTTAAAAGCCTAGAAAGTTATTAATTGTTTTGTATCTGTCATTATGCTATAGTCAGCTGCTTTCAAAACAAAAGGGCCCATTTTTTCTTATCCTTCTTCCCTTTTAATTTTCTTTTTAAATAGGCTTTGGGTTATTCAAGATGATTGGCTTAACCCTCTGCTATGAATTTTTACTGATCCTATTTGCTAGTTAACTATGTCTTATCCATAATTCAATTGTAAGAGATAAGATCTCCATATACCCATGGTAAATACATAATATGTTTTAGGGAACAAATATTGAACAACTTAATGTTGAATTAAATATCTGTTTTAAGTGACATGTTTGCTTTAAATAGTTTAGCCTTTTATGGTGGGCTATTGTTTTAGAACAGGCTTTATTATTCTATCTTTACATCTTTTGTGTTGTTCATTCTTCCCATATTCTGATCTCACAGTGACCACACTAGCCTTTTTTTTTTATTATTTTGAATTCATAATCTTTGACTTGGCATCATGGATGGTCCTTGCTTTGGGACAGTCCATGAGTAACATAGCTTTCAGTTTTATAAAAATTTATCATATTCTAATCATGTAAATATTACTGAAATAGCAGCAACTTAAAATTTTTACATTTCTATTAATTCACCTATAAAATAAAACCAAGTTGTTTAAAAATAATCAAATATACTAAAAGGTAAAATCATGGAGGATTAAATAAAAAAGGTGAATTGGTTACTAGCTACATAGATGGCTTGGTCTTATTTCAAGTTTGCAATAAAATTAGTCATTAAATGTGTTAGGATTCCAAAATGTCACAGAGATTTGATTTACTCTGTACTTCTGGCAGTTTAAAAATATGTTCCAAACCTAATCAAACTGATTAAATAGACCAACATCATGATATAAAGGTTTTAGCATCTGTATTGCTAGATCTTTCTGAATCACTTTATTTTTATAAATATGAAAAGAATAAAGTTTGGACTACTCAATATTTTAAGAAAATATTTCCAACCCTTTACTTAAACACATATTCTTGTTTAAACAATTCCAGCTAAAATCTCTAAGTAGCTCTGTCCTTGAAGACTTTTTTGGAATTCAACTTCCATTTCTGAAGGCCTGTCTTTGTCATATATCATTTTTGTAGCAGCTGGCTTCTTCCTCTCTTGGTGTACTTCCTGTTAAATATGTATGGTTTGTTGGTTTTATTTTAGTAGCCGTAACATTTTCTTCTTTTTCATTGTTATTTGTAGCATGTAATCTGCTGCACTTGCAGCATTATTTCCCATGAAGCACTTCTTTCTCTCTTCTTCAATTTTTTTCTTTGCATCCCAAGAGATCTATGTTTTACATTAAACTTTCCTTGTTGGTGAATGGTAAAGTTCCTTCTATCTGCCATGCAACTTTTAGAAGGCTCAACAAATTCCTAATACACCAATATGGTATGAAAAAGCTTCACTTGGGGAATGATCTTGTCCATTTTAAATTCTTTAACAGAATTAGTGGTTTGGTGAAGTCCTTGATTACTTGAGCTGTCTTTGAGATGACTCTTTGGGTGTTTGTGACCATACTGGAAACTCAGAGGAGATGTATATGGTTTGGTGCCCTTTCCTTCCTTTTCCTATCAGTAGCACCCTGAATTTCTCTCAGGAACTCATCTTTCCTGGCTGCTGGGCTTGAATTCAGATCCAAAGCTTAATAGGTTTGAGCTGATCAGCATGCCCATCACCTCCTGTGCTGACTAGTTCAGGGATGGGCTTATAACAGTCAAAGTCAACGAAAAGTCAGAAGAAGCCGAAGATCCCATGTTCTGCCCTGGGTGGAGTGGGAAAAAGAGGTGGTGACTGTAAGTGCTGCAGCAATTTTGTGTCTCTGTGAGGGGGAGGCTGGAGATGCTGGGCAAGGGGGGGAGGGTGAAGGGCCAGGACGTGTGGAAGGCAGAGGCTGGAGCCAGCCCTGGGGAATGCAGAATAGAAAGAAAGGTAGAAACTATGTCCCTGGTAAAGCCATGAGCAGTCTCTGGATCACTTTCTCCACAAAGCCATTCTCACTCTTAGTGTTTTTAGTTCTATGGGTTAGCATTTTCTAAGGTGTTTTGAGTAGGATATGTCTGGTTCCTAAAATTCCCAACTTGAAGAAGTAGAGAGTCCCCTGACATAATTACAGTAATAACTCTTAAGCAGCATTCGCTTAAGTAACTTAGTGGATTAATTAATGTTCTCCATTTCTTTTCCCATTGGTAAATGGCTTTGGCTGGTATCTAGAGCATGTTGAATGGCCAAAGCTAGTAAACTGACCCCAAGACTCAAAAGGCCATGATCCTACACATGAAGATTCCCCAAGTGTTAAAAGGTGTTCAATGTATTTTTTTTTTTTACAAATGATTCCTTGCTCTAATCTTTTTTGATTAACCAACCAAGTGCATCTCATGATCGCATCAGAGATCTACACACATACACACAATCAGTTCCATTCTGTATGGAATGGGGTGAGTTATAAATGGGGCACCCCTCCAGCCTGGAGTGCTTAGGGTTGGATGATCAATTATATGGTCATCCTGGTTATAAACAACTTAATAGAATTAAACCTGTGCCCTTTGATTTTTCATGAGCCGTTTATATGACAAGAGGAAGGGATCTTCAAGCACCTTTCCCTGCTGCTCAGCAGTTAGGAGTTAGTGTACTTGACCTACAGAGGTCCAGAAACTGAATCATTTGGTCTCATTTCATTTGGCTATACTGAGGTTGTCCAAAAAGCCAAAAAAATAGTTGATAAAAAAATGTGTAGGGTGAATAAGGTCCAATGCAAAGACGGCTGGAGTCTCCTTGTTGTAGCTCTTGGCCAACTTTACTGGGAGTTGGCATCATTCCTAGTGTGTAACGTGTGCTCTGGAAGCAGTTTAAACTTCAGTGGTGTAGTTCAGGGAGGTTTACAGCCTGCGGATCTTCACGTGAAATTGGGTATCAAGGACAAGGACTTGTAATGTCGTTGCCGTGTGGACCTCGTTCCCTGGTGCTGCGTCCATCAAGCACGAAATTGGCTTCCTCCCCAGAACTCTGTGAGGGGCAGATCTTTCCTGAGATTTACTCACAGAGCACATCGCCTCTTGGAATGCCTTTCTGAGTGTTCTCAGGCCTGCTTCTGACTGCTGCTTTCGCTCTGCTATGGGTGCAGAGCTAGAAATGCCCTTTGGCATGTGACCACATCTACATTTTCATGTTCTTGGGGCTGAATGGCTTCAGTAGTTTGCCATTTTCAGAAACAGGAAGATATAGAGGATGTATTTATGTTTTATTAAAGGAAAAAAAAACACTTTCTTTGTAATGTGTTCTTACGTCACCTGCTGTCACACACATGGTCTGCACACTGTCAGGGCCGTGGTGTGGAGTGACCGGGGAGGCCCGGGAGGGACAGCGGGGGTTGCTGTCCGGGCCGAGGGAGCCGCATTTCCCAGCTCCAGCCAGTCGTGGGCCACACCCAGGACATCATCCAGCTTCACCCAACACCTGTGGGGTCACTTTTGGCTTTTCTCTAAATTGACTCACTCTTTATTTTCACCCAAATAAATTTAGCCACATTTGGAGCAATGGAGTTTGAGTATCCATGAGTTAGATGTGTTGGTTAAGATTTCTCTAACATTATGGAGTACATACATAACTACTAAAATCGGTAAAAGTTTCTATGTGTTCTACCTGAAGTCACTTGCCCAGCACGGGTTGTGTTGTGTGAGTGTGAGTGTGTGTGCACAGAGATGGCGGGGCATAAGCCCCTTTCTACCCATTGTCCAAGCAAGAGGAGATCAAGATTTCTTTATTCTGCTACCCTCTTGGCTTGTGGCCCGTATTCTGGCAGCAGTGTTCCATTTGAAAAGGAGTGCCCGTTTCCTAGGAGTTTTAAAGCAAATTAGGTACAAAGGCCCCTATTGCTAGACGTGGCTATTCTGATCCCCAAGCCAGTAGGCTCATGAGACGCCAAGACACCACTTCCTTCCCCACCCTACCTTTTCCAGTTACAAACACCAAGGTCTCCAGCATCTCAAAGGATGATAACGGACCCCGATCCAAGGAGGTGACTGTGTCTGCACCACCCACGTCACCAGTCGCGTCCCCACTCCCGCTATACTGCCTGTGAAACCAGTGACAGCAGAGCTGTGGGCAGGACCTGCAAGTGGCATGCAGCACAGAGGCATTGTTTGGCCCTCCTCGGGGCCACCGTGGATACCGGCTCTGTGGGCCCAGTCCTGCAGCAGGCCCAGCTTGCCTTCCTCTCGCCCAGAGCTCACCTCTCGCCCGATTCACCGGGTCCTTCTCACCCATGAGCCAGGTTTGCAGGCAGGTGCCTCTGTGACAGATGTTAAAAGCAGTACATACTGCAAATTCCAGTCACCCCTCCATAAAGCTGATGAAACAAACAGCACGCGTTCCTTTCCCCTGTCCCCACCCCACCCCCAGCCCTGGACCCTGACCTCCCAGGCTCAAGGCTGCATGTTGTCTCTCCAATATAAATGTCATATTAGAGGCAAGAGAGTCGACTCTCAGCCTTTGGGTATTGAAAGCAAACAGCAAACTTAAACTTGGCCCCATTTCCTTTGTTAAATGTCCATAATCCACTTATCTCCCTGCCTGTGGTTTCTGGGCCTCCAGCGGCGCAGCGCGCAGTAGCGAAGAGCGATTCCGCTGCCCCCGCGCCTCCCTCGCCACCGCGGCCGGCCCGGCTTTGTCCAGTCTGCGGCTTCTCTGTCTTTGCACCAGCAATATCCCTGACAGCCCCTTAATTGCTACATGCATTTGTACAGTTCCCTGGCAATTATATTTCAGACCCTGTCAGGGTACCTGCTAGCCTCAGGGCTGTATTTATATTAAATATCAATAAAAAGCTGATAGCATCAGCCCAGATGGCAGGCTCACAGAATCATATTTTACTGGGAGCCAGGCCTGTCTGGAAGATGGAAGGAAGGAATGTTTAAATTTCTTTTTCTCCTCTGAAAGGTTAAAATGAGAGGAGACTTTCTGAGTGAATATCGGGAATGGGTTCTTAACTGAATGATGACAGCCAGATACTTCTAACTCAGTGTTGTGCTTCATTGTGTGTGACTTGTTATAACATCAGTTCTCTCCAGAATTGTTTCTTTTGTGCTCCCCACCCCCAGGTGCGTAGGACAAGACTTCAAATACTATAGTTTTTTTAAGTGCCTGTTGAGAGTGGGCAAGAGCTTATTTGGCTTTATTTGGAGGGGTGCGGTTAGGACAGAAGTCAAGGGGTTAAGGGCTAAGCGGCTCTGCCCACCCCATCCTCCTTCCCATGTCCCTGTGGGGCCCTCCACTGAGGAGATGTGACAGGAGAACCTCGGTTCCTCACCGGCCATGTGGTGTCCCCTCAGCCTCCAGAAATAGCTGGGCCTTCCTTCTGGGAGCTGGGAGTGCGGGGAGTGAGAGGCACGGCAGCGTCCGCCAGGAGAGCTCCCCTGAAGGCTTCATACACCCCAATGCAGGCGGTCAAGGATATCCTTTCTCACAGCTTTCGTTCTTTCTTGCTGCGTATGATAAGCTGCTATCAGTTGGAGACGCTGGAAGAATAGCTTGGAGGAATGTGCATTCTGAGGATTGCTACAACAGAGAAATTAGTTTTAATCAGCAAATCCGTGACAGTCCAGATGTTTGGGGACAAACTCTCCCCTGTTGCAGGCAATAGAATTTCCCATTTGTGCAGGAGCATGCCAGTCCCCTTTGGCTAATTGCTTCATGGTGTAGCTACTCTGGGGTGCTGTTGTCCAGGCTTCCTGCTGTTGGAGACTCCCCACGTGGATGCAGTGATAGTACAGAAGAGGACTGCACCCTCTGGCACAAACGCCTGCCTTCAGAGTTAAAAACCTAGGCCAACACACATTTAGCAAGCATGTCCTCTCTGGATACCACTGTCTTCTCTCCCTCTGCAGCTCTTGTGCAAGCACCCTAATGTCCCCCTCCTGCAGGAGCCTCTAAACACTCCCCTCCGCCCCACCTACCTGTACCCCACTTGGTTACTCCTCAAATCACAAAAAAACTTAAACTCCTCCAGGAAGCTCCACTGCTCTTGAGATTGAGGACAGACTACTGAGAAGGGTCTGCAAGGCCCTGCTTGGTTCCCCCACACCCCACTTCCTGCCCAGCCTCCTCTTTATTCTCTGTATTCCAGGCATTTAAACTTGCTTTGGCCCTGCCAAGACCACTCTACACCACCCCCCAATGCCTACTTACTCTGCAGATCCCAGTTTCACCCCGGACTGTGCACCCCATGGGTAAAAGACCATGTCTGGCTTTGCCCACTGCAAATCCTAGCATGTGCTTGGCCCGCAGTAGGCATTCAGTAAATATTTTCTGATTGAATGAACAAATGCATACAATATCCAGTAGAGGTGCTAAATGCTTTTGGGGATATTAGAAAATATGACATGTGTTAAATGCTTTAAATGGGTTGTTAGACAGTAGTAGCAGTTACTATAAATGAAATAACAAGAAGATAAGAAAGAGAAAGCCTCCATGAGATTGGTCAGGTGTGGATGTGGGTGACTTTGGGAGCTGGAGGGAAAGTAAATTTGAAGAGGGGTCATGGGCCAAATCAGAGTTGTTTGGAGCCTCAGGCAGTGGGACTTAGTCTCTCTGTGATAGGTTATCGGAAGTGACTGACGCTTTTGGAGCGGGGTGGGTGCTCTGGCCGAGGTGTTCAGCACAGATTCTCAAGCAACATGCCTGAGTTCCAAGGAACTGCTGCGAGAGTCTGGCATTGTTGTGCTGGGCTGGCATTATTCCAGTACTTGCTGGTGGGAAAAGGGTGACTCTGTGCTCACCCAATTCCGAACCTGTCCAAGATGAGTTTTGTTTCCTTTCCAACTAGAGCAAAACCTCAGGAAGGAAGTGGTCTCTGATTCTTCAGCTTTTTGTTAGCCTGCAAGGGTGATTTAGTTAAACAGCACATATCAAGTAATGTGTTTTAATACATTGACTGCCACACTAGAAGAAAAAACTTTATCCCCGGGGCCACGGTGTTTTATTACAAAAATAGAATAAAAGCTAAGAAAACAAAATGATCCTTTCTAATGTAATGAAAAATTTGTTATTTTTTATTGTTTTCTATGTGTGAGTTATATGCAACGTGAAAAATAGTTCTCGCAGCTCCCAAGGTGAAGAGACATGTAAGTTACACATGCATCATGATGCTCGGGTTCAAAACTGGCATGAGTTAAATACAACTCACATGGCAGTTAATGTGTTAAATTAGTGAATACCAGCTTAACTACAATCTTTCAAATCCCCAAATCCAAATGCTGATGTTGATGGACTGGATTCACCAGCCTGCTCTGCAACAGAGGCCAGAGGTAGACGCACTGGGGAACTCTCAGATGAGGGGCTCTGAATTGGTCCCCAGAACTATCTTATCTTCATTTATCCTATCTCCTTTAACTCGCCTGCATGTCCCAAGTGTCAGGTGCAAAGATGCCGGGTCAGGGCCCCAAGAACACCTGACTGGAGCCTGCTCCTGCAGGGATCGCCCACTTTTATTTACTTGCTGACAGCTGGGGGCAGGTAGTCTACTCTGAGCCACATGTTACCTGGCCTTTGGACTGTGCTTCTCCTGCCACCCTTTGCCTCCACCCCCTCTTTACTGTCTGGTAGGCACTAAGTAGAATTCAAGGCCTCTATTTTCATGTAGTTTTGCTCAAGAAACTTAGCTAACCTCTGTCTTAGGCAAGGAAATGTACTGGGGCAATGGACTTCAAAGCTTTGAGGATAAGTTTTCTCATCTGTAAAATGGGGCTCAGAAAAGCAGTTTGTAGCTGCCTGGAAAGGGTCATGCACAGTTTGTGGGGCCCATTGTGAGCGCTCCAGAAATGGTAGTCTCTGCTGCTATCATTGTATTATCATCACCATTATCTTGATTTCTGTGATATGATGTTTTTCTTCTTAATAGCTTTGACAAACACTTGTGAATAGTTTATTCCAGGAGAGTAAGGAGGAAGAAATGCAAGTTTCTCCAAAAAAGATTAAAATACATTAAGAGAGGAGGATTATTTAAAGTTGGTATATTTAAGGCAAAAAAAAAAAAAGGGAAAATGTGAAATCTCACTGGGGAAGTAACCCTGAAGTCTAGCACACTGAGGCGACAGGCTGAGAGAATCTAGAGAGTTCTCCGGGATTTTCCAGGCCATTTGCTTCCTGACTCCATCCAGAGCTGTTCCACCTTGGGCCGTGAATCATCCTTGTCCCTCTGGTCCCAGGGCTGCCAGGGATGGGCTCCAGCTTTATGAAAAGCAACCTGCACATCACTAAGTTTAGAGGAAGGGTAAATGTTTGGCAAACAAACCTATTTTATAATTCAGCACACATTAAAAACTATTTTCCAATAGATATGTGTTTGATAATTAGCATGAAAACCATTCATTATTTAATCTATGATCTATTTAGAATGAATGGGAGAGATGTCATTTACTTGCTGAAATGGGAGATATGAAAACTATCCAACCATTCTCCTCTTGAGCTTGGTCCAACATATGACGCCGAGGAAAATGCCTGCGTGGGCTGATCCCCAGGCTCCCCGTGCCTGCTATACTTTTACATCTGGGAGGTGCACGGCTTCAGAGGGATTTAGGAAAGCCTGAGATCCTGGCAGGAAATACCTTCCTCACAAGGGCCACACTTCAAACATCCTGCTGAGTCTGAGCTCAGTCCTTTCTCTTCAAACAATGGTTGTTGGGTCCTAGTAGTTTGTCTGTAATTCTATATCAGCTTATAATTGTTCATGTTCACTCAGATTCCCTTGAAATTGAATGGCAAATTTAAATTAATACAGTTCTGCTAATTTACTGGAGAATAAATGATACTGAAAAAAATGGAGTGTGTATCAGATGACTTTGAGGTCTGGAGAGGAACCACAAGAACCAAGGCAACCATGAAGACTCTGATTGCTTGTCCTGGGAAGAGGAAGTAGGCCATGCTCACTACAGATTTCAGAAAATAAATTTGATTTTGGAACCATGAATAAAGGCGTGATGGGCCTTGGCATGAGTGGAGCAGATTATGTCTGTTAGAAAACGTATGCTTGGCAGGAAACTTTGCCAATCTGCTAAAATCCTTACTGGAGACTGCCCACCTCTCCAGCCTCATCCCGTACCTCTCCCACTCCCTCACTGGGCCCTGGCAACACTGGCTCCCTTGCTGTTCCCCAAGACCTATTTCTTCCCAACTCAGGGTTTTTGAACTTGCTGTTCCTCCTGCCTGCAGCGCTCTTGCTGGTCCGGGTGTTTGGGGGATGATGCCTTCTCAGCATCTGGTTCTCCCCTCTGGGAGGTCCTCTTTGACCAACCACTGCCCTTTCCACACAGGGGAGGTCTTGTCTGGCTCACTGTTGAATGCCTGACATAGGAGGTGCTCAATAAACATTTGTTGAATGAACAAAGGAATGAAACAGTCATCAGAATGCCTTGCCCTGATCATTTAAGGAAGGGAGAAAAAGACGTAGATTAGGTCTTCCCTGGATAGACTCAGGGCGGCTGAACTGCTATGGGTGAGGAGTGAGGTGCTCCCCACAGGATGGGGACGAGTGGGGTTCCCTGGTGATGGATGGGGTCCTCCCACCACAGAGCAGCCTTGGAGGATGGACTGCTCTCATCTGTCTTCTGCAGACACTGGGGCTCAGGAAAGTTGAGGGACAAGCCCAAGGCATTAGTGAACAATGCCAAATGAGATGCCAAACCTGGGACGCCCAAAGCCCAAGTCTAGACTGTTCTGCTAAGGTGTTTCCCAGCAACTCCCTATGCAGACAACAAGGAAGAAAGTTGGCAGCTGTTCTCAAGACCACATTTATTTATTTTCCAATGAGTGGAGCAAGTAGCAGCCAATATTTATGAAGCATTTTGTATGTACCAGCTGCTGTGCTAAGTGCTTTATGTCCATTTACTTGGACCCAGGGGACTGACCATCTCAGACAGGACTCAGGAGGATGGAACTCATGACTGAAATAGGGTGATAAGAGGGGCTGCCTTATTCAGAGATGCAAAACCCAAATGAAAAGGTGTGGGAGAGTGTGCAGGGGTGCATGCAGTGAGGACACCAGCCATCTGCCACGTAAGGAGTCCCCACATTGCAAAGTGCAAACCCAAGGGTGAAGCACAGGCAAGAGCAGTTATTTGGGTGGAAATGAAAAAAAGGAAACCACAAAAGCAATTTGCTGTTGGGTTATGTGATACATTACCAAAGCCAGATCGGGGGTGTGGGAGATGCT
This sequence comes from Cheirogaleus medius, assembly GCA_008086735.1. Taxonomy (NCBI): domain Eukaryota; kingdom Metazoa; phylum Chordata; class Mammalia; order Primates; family Cheirogaleidae; genus Cheirogaleus; species Cheirogaleus medius. The sequence goes on from VBSM01002035.1 coordinate 14,022,762, forward strand.
CTTTAGATGCAAATTGAAAATTTATCACAACGGTGTGTGTGACTCTCACTCTCCAGACATCTGCTGGTAGTCTGTTCTAGTAAAAGCTGAGCATCTGGTAAATTCTTGACTGGCATGGGGGTAATTTAATGTCTCAGATGGTAGAGGAAGCAGAACTGCTATTCCTGAATTTCATAGTGACCAATATGAATAATTAGTTGATGTGGATCAGATGGGAGCGTTGGCGAAAATGACCATGTTGGCCTAGAGGTCACTTTGTTGAACAGAGAATGCTGGGTAGTGACTAGTGTACTAGACAGTAAGGAAAATGATTTTAATTCAATTTAGTGCATTACAGTAGGACTCACTGACAGAGGTCAGGAAGAATGGCAAGCTCATAAAAATACCATGTGGACATGAAAATCTGAATTGTTCTCATAAAGAAGAAAAGGGTGAAGGCCTTTAAACATCCTTCATTAGGTAAAAGTCCTGCACTTATTAAACTCAGATTTAAAAAACATATGTGCAAACCATGAAATGTGGGTACACTGTGTAGGATAATTAAGAGAGTAAATGTACTTGGTTGAAGAGTGGCACCTACAATATAGGTCCAGGTCCTAATCTCCAGTGCCTGCAAAAGTGACCTTATGTGGGCATAAGTTCTTTGCAGATATAATTAATTCAAGGATTTTGAGATGGGATCATCCTGGATTTAGGGTGGAGCCTAAATGCGATGACTGGTGTGCTGAGACAAAGGAAAGAGATTGGACACAAAGACACAGAGGGGGAGGCCCTGTGAAGATGGAGGCGGGGATGGAAATACCGAGTCTGCAAGCCCAGGAGTGTCAAGGACACAGGCAATACCAGAAGCTGGGAGACATGCCTCCGGAAGAAACCCACCCTGCTGACGCCTTGATGTTTGGACTTTTTGCATCCCAAGTTGTGAGCGAATAAATTGCTGTTGTTTTTAAGCCACCTAGTTTGTGGTATTTTGTTACAGGAAGCTAATACAATACATTAAACTCCTGAAAAGATTAAGGTGAAGGTGAAAGCCAAAGCTCAGATAAATCTGACTCTTGAAGACCGCTAGATGAAGCAAAGGGGGATTTTAAGCAAAATTTGAAACAAGACACAAACAAGGAAAAGGGTAAGCCTGCTACTCAGGAGGATGCTGTCATTGTCACGAGAGGCCCTAAGAAAGCAAATAGGCCCAGCTACCACAGAGGGAACATTAGACGGAGTGCCGGTCCACACCCCAGCATGGCACTTGGAGACTCCTCCTTGGACGGAGGAAGGGGCTGGGGGGGATGGGTAGCATTGACTGACCCTTGGGTTACTTCACTTCCACTCTTTGTTAGTGATGTTGGGAAAATCATTTTTAAATTGCCTTTTTTAAAATCTAAATACTTAGTTGAAGTCCCCATGTAATTTTACTGGCTTTTTCCCCTATCTTTTAAATAACTGTAACAATGGACAGCTATTCAAGATTTTCCCTTCTATTCAAATTGCTTGCTAAGCAAGCTTGTGAAATCAATACACAGTGCTTATTTTACAAGCCAAGGGAAGCGTTATTTCACGTATTTGATCAAATGGGTGTGTATAACAGAGCCCCCATTTTAAGTACATTGTATTTTTCAGTGATTCTACTTCCTCTTTTTCACTATGCCCTTGAAAAATGGAAACCCCTTTCTTCTTGAAAATGCATCATTTTAGAGCAAGATTTGGTGTCCAAATGAAGTGAGTGAAACATCCTCAGTTCCTTTTGTATTTCTGAAGATGCTCATAGTTTCACAGGGGGCAACCTTGGGTTTCTAGGAGCCCTGGAGGTATGGGTAGCCTTATTCTACCCCTAAAGAAATCTCACTCAAGAAAAAAGAGGTCAGGTGGCTTATACCTGTAATCCTTGTACTTTGGGAGGCTGAGCTGGGAGGATTGCTTAAGGCCAGGAGTTTGAGATTAGCTGGGCAATAGTGAGACTCCATCTTTACAGAAAATAAAACCAAAATTAAAAAAATTATCCAGTTGTGGTGGTTCGTGCCTGTCTCAGCTACTCAGGAGGTTTAGGCAGGAGGATTGCTTGAGCCCAGGAATTGGAGGCTGCAGTGAGCTATGATGATGCCATTGCACTCTAGCCTGGGTGACAGAGTGAGACCTTATATCAAAAAGAAAAAAGAATTGTCTAAGTGGACAAATCCCAATCACCACACTTAAGAAAAAAGAATTGTCTAACTAGAAACTGTTTGACTCCCTTAACATGTTGAGGCAGAGAGCTAGTGAAATGGAAATTTTGCTTCTTTTTGCGGAAGGTTTTTACTTGCCAACATAATTGAAGCCATTGATGGAGGCAAGAACCATAGGTCTTTCAGTGTCATTATTGTGTTTGCATCTTTGTGGATTAATGTAAGTGGCTTTTGCTGCTAGGTTTGAGTCCCAATAATTATTATCAAGCTTGGACAGGAACAATAAAGAGCTCTATTTTCCAGGATTGTGAGGATAAAGTCTTCCTAAAATTACTTTGCGGTAAACGGTTGATTTGGTCATTTTCACTCTCCCAGGCTATGATGTGGTTTATTATAATTTACAAGAGTTGGAGCATCACCTTTGAGGTGGAGGTCAGGATCCCAGCTGCCTCAGTGATCTGAAAGATTGAGTCAGGGCGGAGGGAAGAGGGCAAAAGATGCCGTGTCTGCCCTCTGGGCGGTGCCTTTTTGTGGGCTCTGCCTCAGAGCTCTGCAGCTGGGCGTCTGGGGCAGCCAGCTGGGGAGAGGGTCGGGTGCATTGGCGCCAGTGGAGAGTTTCCTTGTCAGTGCACCTGATCTATCTGAACATTTATTTCTAGCATTATTTTGCTCACTGTTTCTGTGCAACTTGAGGACTGGAGTGACAGAATTTGTCTTCGTCCTTCCCATCTGTGCAGAGTCGAGGAATCTCAGAATGAGGGTGCCACAGGGGGACCGCTGTGACCCAGAGCCCCACAGGGACCCCTGTGCGGGCGCTGGACTCTGGGCTAAGGGAGCAGCTGCACCCGCGGCTGTGTGAGAGCCTGCTGCCATTAGCTGTTTTCTGTCCCTTTGTTTAACTTTCCAAACAGGCCTCTAGAGGGCCCTTGTTACAAATAAGGAAACCTCAGATCAGAGGCTTCGCCACTGAGTAGTCGGGGCTCTCCGGAAAGTACCTTAACTCCGCGTGCTGCAGTCTCCACCTGTGCAGCGTGGAGGGCGACCGGCCCTGCCTTGTGGGTGTCGTGGGGCGACAGAGGGGGAGGAGGGCACAGAGCCTGCCCGCAACAGGGACTCAGTGAAAGTTCCCCTTCTCCTCCCAGTCCTGATTACTGACCTGTCCATCACCTTGTCATTCTTGCCCCCATCTTAGTGGGACTCCATGGTCACTTCCCCTCCTAGAAAAGAATGCTGCTTGATGTGGCATCATTTCGAAATGGGGTCTTCAAAGGTTAAAGAAAAAATGGACCGTCACAGAGCTTCCTCAGGGACCCTCCTTGTGTCAGTCAGTATGCAAGAAATGCTTGTTTATTTCCCTTCTTTTTCTTTGCCATTATTTCTTATCTAGGAACAGAAGCAAGGAGTTAACTTTGGGCTGCCAAGGGTGAGGAAGAGAGATTTGCTAATGGGCTCACAGGGCAGAAGAGTGAATGATTGTCTGGTATCTGGAAAACAACCTTTGTTTTATCCATCCCTTCATCCATCCATAGAAGTCCTGAGATTTCTGCCATGTGCTAGTCAGAGGTCACAGCAGATAAACGACAGGTGGTCTGTGCCCTCCTGGGCTCACATTCTGCTGGACAGAAAAAGTGGGGAGATTTAGTTATGTAATATCAATTTACTTATTAATTTTTTTTCTTAAAAAAGCAAACTTTTAAGTCAGGGGCAGAGAAAAATGGAATGGGGCTATGTTGGATGAGGTGACTACAGTGAGAGAAAACAGTTTTCCTATTGTTAATGCTGAGTTCTGGCTCAGTAGGGGGAAAGCGGGAAAATAATGCTAAGAAGGGCTGTCTTGGCTTTCTCAAGAATGATGGGTTATATGATACTGAAAGTTACAGATAAAGGAATGTGACTTTCATGTAAGGAGCCATCAGTAGAGGCTCCTGGGTGGTTAGGAGGGCTAGGGCAGGAGGGGAGGCCCTAGTATTTGGAATTCCCAGAAACTAAACATTTTAGGAGCTGTAATTTTTTCACAGCCTCCTGCAAGATGGGGCACCTTATGCTGGTATCTGCCACCTGCCATGTGATGCGGAATGCCAGGGATTCTGTTTCATTTCGGTTTCTAACACCTCTCTCTCTCTCTCCCTCTCCCTCTCTCTTCCAGACCCTGCGATTGTCAATGGAGTTTATTGGTCCGAATCCCTAAACAAAGTTTTCGTAGATAACTTTGACCGTGATCCATCTCTCATATGGCAATACTTTGGAAGTGCGAAGGGCTTTTTTAGGCAGTATCCGGGTGAGTATCCCTGAATTGATAATTATGGTTCAGATGAATGATCTTGTAACCTTCTTCTTTAGGGTTCAGGGTTAAAATGTTTCTCTCTTCCTTTAGATGACAATGAATGATTACGTTCATATCTATTGTCAGGGTGCAGGACAGGAACGGCCAGGTGACATCAGCACGCACGTGTGCACACACAGGCATTGGCCACAGAGCTCCTCCCTGGACCTGCGTCTCTGTCGGCAGAGTAATTCAGACAGCTGCCACCACAAGTGAAGAATTGGGGTGTGAAATGTGCCGTATTTAATCCTTCCAGATGAGAGTTTGGTTTTATTACTATTACTATGCTATCATTGCTATTATTATTGTTGTTGTTGTTATTATTATCACCAGGGGAAAGATCGAGTCATACTAGGGAAGTTACATTCTGACTAAAAGGTATAAGAAATAGAAAATTTGAACCTGGCTTTCCCCACCCTAGAGCTGGCTCACCTTGGAGGGAAAGGCTGAAACGGCCAAAGCCCTGCGATGGCAGCAACCCCTCCGCGGACAGCACCCGAGCCGCGCGTTTGTCGCAGGCTGTCCGTCATGCCTTTGGAACAGGTGTTCCTTCTGGAGCCTTCCCAGGCCTCTGTTTTGCAATAGGATTTTAATTCTGGCTTGGTTTGAATTTTAATTAAAAGGGGAAGTTTTAATTTTGCTTATAAGTTGTGAAAACAGGACTTGAGGCTGCAATTGTGCCAACATCACAGCTGTAGAAATTAACAAGCTCAACCTAAAAGAAGGCAGAAACACCCTGCATAATCTTGGAGCAATTAAGTAGAGTCTTTTATGTTTTCATTAAGTAAGACTAGGCACCTGATGTCTTCCCGCTCTGAGGAGCTGGGACTGCCGGCCTCGCCCGGAGGAGCTGTGTGCCCTGCGCAGCATCTGTCCCCTGAGACTTGCCTGCCGGGGGTCTATTTTGCCAGATTATTCAACATTTCCCAAGAGCCATGTTCAGCAGGGCATACACGCTTCCTCCTGGAGCGCACAGAAATTTAAACAATAAGCATCCTATTAAAGATAACGTTATAATAAACAGCAGACTATTAAAGTTCCAGTGCCACCAAATTGCAATCTTCCTTGAGAAACTCAATAGAGAGCAAATTTGATGCAAATGTTGCTGAAATCAGAGCCTGGTGGGGAGGCTGCTCTGCCCAGGAAGCCACTGGACAGCTATTTCACCGTGCGGCATTTGGATGAAGGTGGGACAGCTAAGTAGAGACCACAAATCATCTGTTGTCTCCACCAGCAGGAAGTCCTTAAACTATGGTCACGAGGACATTTGAAAATAATGGGAATCCTCATAAAAGGTTTGTGTAATAGGGGAGATTAATTTACATACAAGGTTTTTATCAGTCAGAACAGTAGGCTCAGAAATGCTTCCAGTTCTTTTATGAGACTTTGGCAGGGTTTTAACTTTGTAAAATGCCTGTATCTTTTCTGTGTTAGGAAAGACATGGGTCACAGTCCACCAAAGGTGTTTCACTGCCCTGAGAGTGGTCACTCGACTCTGTGCTTGGTTCTCAACGCAGAATATACCTCTTGCCTCCTGGATGTAACATGATTAGAAGAGTGAGCATGAGCATTTTTGCTAGGCTATTTTGCTTTTCAGGATGCCTCTTTCCATTTCTGAGTGGTGTAACAGCATGCAGTGAGTGTGCATGTCCTTAAGCAGGAGGAGCCTTTCTGCAGTCTTCCACAGTCGTGTCCTGGGCTCTGGCTTTGTACCAAGTTCTGTGGGCGACCCAGAGAATAAAATAGTGAGCTAGACAGAAGAGGTCTCTGCCCTTGTGAAGTGCCCTCTTACGGGGAAATGCATTCAGCTGAAATTTGGGTTGCAAGTGACAGAAACCCAGTCCCAACTAGCTCCCTCAAGAAACACATTTATTGACTCATATAACTTGAAAGCTAGGGAGTGTGCTGCTTGGGAACACAGCTGGGTGTCAGTAATAAGCACTGTCATTTGGGTTTTGAATCTTTCTTTCCATCTCTCATTTCTGCCTCTATTCTGACCTTGCCTCACAGGCAGGTGATCTCCCTGTGATGGGGGCCATGGCTATGGGATTAGCCTGGTCTGAGTCACACACCCACCACTGAAGCCAGGGGGACAGGTTAGTGGGCAGGGTCAGCCATCTGAAACCATGGGAACTAGTGAGGATTTTCGTGGCCTTGCCTAGAGTGGCTTCCCAAGTGAAGGGGTCTTAGTGACTACCGTGGGGAGATGGACAGATGGACAGATCATCGTGACACAGTGTTTCATGCTAGGACAGGGGAACTAGAAGATGCTGGGGGATCACTGAGAAGGGACTTCAATCCCAACTTCTGGGGTGGAGGGAAGAATTCCTGGAAGGAGAATTTGGGTAAGTAGTAGGCTGAAAGCACACCTGTGATGAGTCCATTTCTGCATCGATTCACACATAGGCCTTCTCAAGTTCAACTTATGTCCAATGGGCAGGTGGCAACTCTCTTGTTGTGCTGTCCAAAAGAACTTTATGGGATGGTGGAAATGTTCTGTATCTACCCTAAGACACTAGTCACTGGCCACATGTAGCTATGGAGCACTTGAAATGTGCCTAGTGGGGCTGAAGAACTGAAATTTACATTTTATTTAACTTTAATTAATTTAAATTTAAATAGCACACATGGCTAGTAGCTACCATACTGAATAGCATAACACTACAAAAAAAGACTTTTGTAGTGTGACACCCAGTTTCCAAGGGAATGGCCTTATCTTTCAGTGCCTGTGTTGCAGAAGGGTCTCACTGAATGGAAGACTTCAGTTCGGCTCTGTGGTTCTTACTTTATAAAATGTGAACTCTAGCCTGAAATCCTGAACCGTCAGGTTTTCAATCCCTGTCTCCTGTACTAGAGTATCGGCCCCTAAGAGGACAGAGACATTTGTTTTGTCCATTACTCTGTCACTAGCAGCAAGAATACTACATTGTAGGAGTGGAGGTGCTCAATATGTGTTTGTTGAATGAATGAACCGCTCTGTGGACAAATTCCGTCAGATCTGTTGTCTCTTATTGCACCAGTGGTCGTAGAGTTGTTGCCCTGCTCAGAGCTGGTTCCCAGCTGCAGTCTGGTGGAGACTTGGCAGCCCAGCAGGGAGCTGGCATACATGCCCTGCAGAGCTGTAGTCTCTTTCCTGTCCCATTGATCTCTCTCCTCTGAGTCCTCTTAGGCACCTTCCCTTTCAACCCCAGTGCCCACTGTGTCCCGAACATTGGACATCCTCTTCTGTTGGCCATTTCCTTACGACACCTTGTGACTGCCTCATTCTAGGGTTCTCGAGGCCCACTCTCTCCCAGGAGGCAGAGGATCATACCTACGCAGTGAGCCTTGACCAATTCATCTTTTTATAACTCTTTGTGGGACCTGATTTCTACTCGTTTACTGGGTGAGGCCACCAGTGCTGATCCATCCTTCTTGTTCTGACCAGACCTTAGCTTTATCTAAAAGATATGGCTGGCTGACAGCTCCCTGTCCCTCCCTCTCCTTACCTTACCTACACAGAGAGAAAACTACGTCTATACATCATAGATGGAACAATATCTGATCCAACAAAGGACACCAGTTAGGTGCATACATGATGATAAGCTGCAGTTCCTTCCCCAGCATCAGACTCTCACCTTTCTAGAGCCGCGTCTCAGGGAGTTCCTGTAGAAGGGATGTTTCAAAGGGAATTTATTGTTTTATCCTTATGCCACGACTTGGGTACCACAGGAAGGCAAAAGCTGGTTTATAGCTATGGCCACAATGAGGGAGCTAGAGAGCTAAGTAAAGAGCTCTCTGCAAGCTTGGACTCACACATGCTGCTTCCCACTATCAAGTTCAGGTTCTGTGTCTCTGTGCACAGCATTACTTTGTGTTCGTTTGCTTCCCCACCGTGCTCACCAGGCTCAGGTTTAGGGATGAGGAAAGTGTGAGTGACATTAGGTCAGCTTAACAGGACCACGCCAATAAAAAATGGGCAATATACGTAACCGTAATATTTGTACCCCATAATATACTGAAAAAAAAATGAAATACATATGTCTGTTTAAAGCAAAAAAAATGGTCATGGAAAATAATTTCTTATAATTTTCAAAGTGATCTTCTTATTACATATTCATTTATCATGGTGTATAATCTCTCAAGAGATTGTTAAGGGAGATGGCATTTGGTGGAATGAAGGAGTCCTTTTTAGAGAAGTGTGCAGCCCGTTTCCCAGAAGACATTTTAAAGGCAAATCTGACTCCAGCTCAACTCACATTAGATGCCAGGATTTATTCTAGTCCTGATATTTTAGACCTAAAGTTATACTGGAAAGCATGTATTTAAACTTTAGATTATGGGCCAAATTCCAAATTTTTTTTGAAGCAGGAATTGGGCAGAACCCATTCAGTTAGGGGCAAACCCCAACAAGTACTATCTCTTCCTGGAATTTGTTCTCAAATAGGGAGGAGAAACCCCATGTTGCGATGGGGCAGTCAGTATCTGTTCAGGTGGTCGGTTGAGGAGATGGTTTCCATGTCATTGGCAGTGCCAGGGATGCTGTATGGAAAACACTTTGCCCTAAGGAGAAGACAAGGAATGGACTAAGACAGCCTTTGTTGAAGTGGAGTGAAAGGGGGAGTTCAGAGTCAAGCAGAAATAAATCCAGAGAGTAAAAAAGATATCTGGATTTTTAGTGTGCTGTTTGTTGTAGTCCTTCATAGTTCTATTAGACAGTCTCAGACCTCGTTGGCACATGCAATTATGTTGGCAGCATGTGGCTTGACCTTCAGACTATTTTGTATTAGGCTATGCTCTGCTGGCCGTACAATTCATGTTCACATGCTAAAAGAGAACATGAAGTCATATGTTGTCTTAGATGAAATTAATTTTCCTCCAATATTGGTTTTAAATGTCTGTGGGAGAGAAGCTATGGGATATAGGAATGTTGCATAGTATTTAAAATTCACTCAAATTGGAGCATTTGAATCTGCAGTAGAGATTTCGACATTATTTTCAGTTTCAACTAGGGGTCTGCTACATTCTAGAGACTCCATCCTCTGCAAGCTGAAGAGGGCAGACTGGCAGTCGCGGGCACTGACGCCGAAGACCAGAGTGCCTCAGAGAGAAGGCTGAATGGCAGAGAACACTGCTGCTGAACTGCACCATTCCTCTTGTCTTGGGTTTCACACGCCACCCAGCCTGGGTGGGGTTCCAGAAGGCATATTGGCACTTCCTGAAATTATGTGGTTCATGGGGGTGCTTCTTTTTTAAGTGATAATTCTCTAGATCAGCAGTCCTCAGCCTTTTTGCCATGAGGGACTGGTTTCATTGGAGACAGTTTTTCCATGGGACTGGGGGATGGTTTCAAGATGATTCAGGCACATTACATTTACTGTGCAGTCAGACCTCTCTGCTAATGATAATCTGTATTAGCAGCTGCTCCCCAGCACTAGCATCACCGCCTCAGCTCCACCCCAGATCATTAGGCATCAGATTCTCCTAAGGAGCACACAACCTAGATCCCTCGCATGCGCAGTTCACAGTGGGGTTTGTGCTCCTATGAAAATCCAATGCCACCATATCTCATAGGATGTGGAGCTCAGGCGGTGATGCGAGCAATGGGGAGTGGCCGTAAAGAGAGACGAAGCTTCCCTTGTTCACCTCCCACTCACCTCCTGCTGTGCAGCCTGGCTCCTGACAGGGCACTGACTGGTACCGGTCTGTGGCCTGGGGGTTCAGGACCGCATCCCTAGATCCCAAAGATTTAAGATGATCCAACTATCATTCCTCTGAGATTTGAAGTTGCTTGAACATTTTCAAAATATCTGTGTGTACAAAAAGTTATATACTAAAAAGTTGGAATGTCCTAGGAGAGACAGCACCATTTGGGACAGGCTATCTTGAAGTTGGTTTCCTAAAACATTTTCTTGTGAGATTCCTGGGAGAGAAAGTAAGGACACAATGGTGAAATTGGTTTGGTAAATGCCACCTCTGGTGTTCCTGTCATAGATACTAAGGATGTACTTTTTTTTTTATTTCAGCATATTATGGGGATACAAATGTTAAGGTTACGTATATTGCTCATGCCCCCCCCAAGTCAGAGCTTCAAGCGTGACCATCCCCCAAACGTTGCACATCTCACTTATTATGTTTGTATATACCCATCCCGTCCTCCCCCGTCCCACCTGCCCGATACCCGACAAATGTTATTCCTATATGTCCGCTTAGGTGTTGATCCCTTAATACCAATTTGCTGGTGAGTACATGTGGTGCTTGTTTTTCCATTCTTGAGACACTTCACTTAGTAGAATGGGTTCCAGCAGATGAAAGGCCTTCAGATGTCCCTCCCATCCTATAGACATTAGTTTTGCTTTTATTCACTTAACTCGTGTAGAACTTTTCATGGAACACACTTATGGGAAAGCCTATGCAAGGACAAGGATGATGGCATTATGGACATCTCGGGAAAATCTGAACATTTAGGCCCAAATGTCAGGTTTGAGCAAGATGAGGCCCCGGCCCCGGCAGGCTCATCAAGCCCTCACTTTGAGTCAAAAAGTATGAGGTTTATTGTTACCTCCAGGGCAGCTGTGCTCGGAACTGCCTTAAGGTACTGTCCCCATCCCCACTCCCTGCATACCTCACATCCTGACCAGGAAGGGCCCAGGCCTCACGGTTCCTGGTGCCACCCGGGCTCCTTTCCTCCGGCAGGGATGTCCTCTGTGTGCAGCCACACCAGCGCTCCTTCAGTTCCTTTAACTCGACACTCCCTTCTCAGCCCTGGACCTTTGCATGTGCTGTTCTCTCTGCCTGGAGTGTTCTTCTCTATCCTGTCGCCACCCCTGCTTTTGTTTAACAAGTCCTAGCCCTACATCGTGGGTTGAATAGTGTCCTCCCAAAATGCATGTCCACCTGGAGCCTCTGAATGTGACCTTACTTCGAAAAGGGGCCTTGGCAGATGTGAGTGGTTGAGATGAGATCACACTGCATTAGGGTGGCCTGATGACCGGCGTCATGTACGAAGAGGAGAGGGAGCACACACAGGGGCAGACAGCCGTGTGAGACGGAGGCAGAGACTGCAGTGACGCAGCTGTAATCAAGGAACATCGGGATTGCTGAGTCGCCAGAGGCCAGGAAGAGGCAAGGAAGGATTCTCCCTCAGAGCCTTCAGAGGGAGCTTGGCCCCGCCGACACCTTGATTTTGAGCATCTAGCCTCCAGAACGATGAGCGAACGTGTTTCCGCTCAGCCGCCCAGTTTGCAATGCGGTCAGCCCTCTGTATCCACTGGTTCTGCATCTGCAGATTCAATCGACCGTGGATAGAAAATAGTTGGGGAAAAAACCCAGTATGATAAAAAATACAGATAAAAGACATTCTAACAACTATTTACACAGTATCACGTATTATAAGTAATCTAGAGATGATTTACAATATGTGGGAGGATATGCATAGGTTATATGCAAATACTACACCATTTTACAGCAGGGACCTAAGCATCTGCAGACTGAGGGGCGGGAGGTGTTCTGGTCTCCCACGGACACTAAGGGAAGACTGCACTTTACTGCAGCAGCTTTGTAATAAATTGTCGTTCCACTCTCAGCTCAAAGATGCCTTCCTCACATGAGGGATCAGAATCACCCCTTTTATCTACTAGCATCAGATACTCTCCTTCGTGACACATCTGGCACTTGTGGTTCCTTATCCAGTGTCTGCTTCCCTGCGAGGCTTCCTGAGGGCAGGCAGCTGCTGCTGTCTGTCCAACGGGCCAAGTCCCTGCCAGCTGAATAAAAATTACAATTAGTCGGGAAAAAGCTCTGGGATCATCCTATTTGGTCCACTTTTACACTGCAATTGCATTTCGTACTAGTTTTCCCAGCAGATTAATTTCATATCAACTTTTCAAAAAACATCAAGTTTCGGCAGTGCCTAGAAGTTATAAGCCTGCATGCAAGGAAATGGTTCCAATCCAAATGGAGGTCATGGAGTGTCATTAATTCCTTCCCCCCAGGCCCTGACCTAAATGTCGGGGTGGTTAAAGAGAATAGCCATTTTCTGCTCCTCACAGAGCAGACCATGGCGGGGCTGTGGTGGGAGAGAGACGGCGGAGTGAGAGAACGGTGTGGGTGGTCACTGGCATAGGCAGCCATGGCCGCGGTCTAAGAACACTCACCACAATTAGATTCAAAAACATGCATGGAACACCTACCATAGGTCAACACAGTTAGAAAACAAAAAATAAAAAATTCTCTTTACATCACACTCATGCCAATTATTCGTGGGATTATAAATCCAAACATTGCCTACCCTCACCAGGGATATAATTTCACTGTGTGTCAAGACTATGCCATCCTACTGTTACTGGGCTTTATACAAAGCAATGTGTTAGACATTTTTAAAATAAATTGCATTTGTGTCCCTTAGTGTACAGTATCATGTCAGTTATATTGGGTCTTTATTACCTAAGGATCTTCAGTTGGCAGTAGCTTCTTTATATGTCTGTTTTCTGACTTCTCATGGGGCGCTCTTCATACTAAGCACATCCACAGGTGGGAAATTCAGGTACAAGGAGGACAGGATAAAATACCTCTTTGGGTTACAAACTACCATCCCGGGGTTACCTGGGTCATAATTTGGAGGATGCTGTCTTAAGCATGTGTTGCCTATTATTAGCCCACAGTGGTCCAGAAATCTGACCATCGTTAATTAGAAAGGAGAATCTCAATGCCACATGATTTTCTCCTATCAAAATGATTTTTCTGTTTTTATCTTCTTATGTCCAAAATCTGTGTTTCAAATCCTCCATCCCTGAGCAGCAATGATGATTGAAAACAATGATTTTCTATCTTATTTTTAAGCAGCAAGTGCCTTTCTTTTTAAATGAAATTTTATTCTTAAAAATTAAGTTGGATATAACCGGTTTGCAAACCACAAGACTAAAATGTTGGATCTGATTTTACACATGGGGAAAAGTCCCCAGGCTTCAGGAGCTGAAACTCAAACTTTATTATACGAGATAATTAAAGCCATTTTATTTCATTTTGGTGTGGAAAGCCAGGCCAAAATTCCTGATTTTAAAAACAGGAGTGAGGAAGGAACAGACCTGTGTATATCCTGAGATGGAAACATTGTATCATATGCCTTCTAACCCCTTGCTATAGACATTACCTCACCCAGGTCCAGGGATGGGGCCGACTCTGTCCAGAGATCTATGGATAATGTCACCAGGTCCAGCAACCTGCCGGACAGTGAGAAATGACCGTGACTACCTTTATCATTAGCCAAGGGAAGCAGCTGGAGTCACATCCTCTCTCGATGGACAGCAGAATACTAAAGATGTCTCCATTCTGCAGGTCTCTGGCGCAGCTGAGCTGAGGCTGAGTTTCTGTGGGGTTATGGCCTGAGAGCTCCTTCCCAGAGCTGGTGATGGAGCATGTGATGAGCTCCGGGGTTGGTCTTTGCATGTGATTTTTCACCCTGTCCATTCAATCAGCAAAACAGAGCAGCCTTGAAATGCTATGAATAAATATTTGAAGTTTCTGAGTTTCTTATAACCCCATTTTTCTTCTAGGGATTAAATGGGAACCAGATGAGAATGGAGTCATTGCTTTTGACTGCAGGAACAGAAAATGGTAGGCAATGGTCAAACCTCTTAGCTATTTTTTAAAGAGAAATCTTGAAGAGAGGTCAGGATTCATTTTTACTTAATTTTTCCCTGACCTAGGTACATCCAGGCAGCAACTTCTCCGAAAGACGTGGTCATTTTAGTTGACGTCAGTGGCAGCATGAAAGGACTCCGTCTGACTATCGCAAAGCAAACGGTCTCATCTATTTTGGATACGCTTGGGGACGATGATTTCTTCAACATAATTGCTGTGAGTGCAGCTGTTTAGTGCCTTCTTTGCACTTAGGTTTCATTTGATCTTTAGCAGCAACGGATTAACGTAGTTATTGGTATTGGATACAGAGCACTCAGAGGCCCGAGCACGAGACCCGGTTAGCAGCAGAGAGTTCAGAGTCATGGATAGCGGAGGGGCCGTGGGAGACTTCGGGGCTTTGGGGAATGTGGCTGAACACACCACCTCTCTTAACCTAGCACACAGCCACTGTCATCTGGAATAATAGCACCAGATCTGGTTTCCCCGGGGAGCGACACCTTTGCAGAACCTTGGGGAATAGACCCGCAAGATTTGCCTTAAACCACTAGAATTTCTCGCATGGAAATGAACTTTAAGCTAGGTTAGCCTGATGATAACGAGGGTAGTAATGACGACGGTAATAATGATCATGACACGATTAAAACGTGGAAGGCAGCTTACAGCTCACTTGACACTTCACCTCAGCTCCTGAAACTAAGGTGGCATTTATTAGGTGCCTGCCATGTATCTTGCACTTCATATTTTTATTATCTTCATTTTTCACAATGACTCTTAGAGGTAGGGGGTGGTTTGGGCACATTCTCAGAGGAAGATACTGAGGTTGAAAGGGTGTCAGTAACTTGTCCAAGGCCACAACGCTGGGAAGAGGGAGATCCAGGAACCAAGGCTGAGGCTGGGCAGTGTCGTGTGGCCTGGAAGTGACCACTTATTCAGGTTTATATCCCCAGTTCTTTTCCTTCTTCTCCTGGATTCTTTGATATGATTCTCCTCATATCCCTCGTGTCCCTCTCACTCTCTTTCCAAAGAACATAGTCACACGAGCCTGATTCTTTTCCTGAGTGCCTAACCAGGTGCTCACGTGTCGGGGGCACTTGTGCTTTTCTGTGTCACATCTGCTTGGACATGCAGGGGTTGCTGTAGGCAATGGAGGCAGAAGGGGGAGGAGCAGAGCTTGGGCTTTGGAGTGGGGACTAAGTTTTGAATCCTAGTTCCGCCACATATGCTGTGTGTGCTCTCTGCCTACTGTGGTCTGAGCATCCGCCCCTCCGCTGTGGAGTGGTGCATCCATATCGCCACAGGTTTGCTGCTGGGATTTCCTGAGCGGAGGCACCAGTGTGGAGCTGGAGCACAGGACTACTCGGCCAGGGGAGCATGGGAAAGACGGGGGTGCTCTGGGGATGCTGCTGCTGTGGTCTGGTCAGACCCTGGAGCAGAGAGGGTCGTTCCTGGAACCCCGTGTCCTGGCAGCCTTCTTTGTGGGTGTAACACCACTCAACATTCACCAGGCAGGGGGCAGGAGTGTTTAAGGGACGTGGGGGTTGCAGAGAGCATTGCTTGAGCCAGTGTCTGCATACATGCCTCTTCTGATGAGCTCTCAGAACAAAAGGGCACAACTGCAGGGTGACACGATTCACAGTTCAGATTTTAAGAAGTCCCAAAGAGGAAAGAGAAAAGAAAGAATACTGAATTCCTCAGGAACAGGGGCCTGTCTTAGTTATTCACGGATGTATCCCCAGCTCCTGGGACAGTGCTTGGCAAACAGCAGGAGTTGAACATTTGTCGACTGTATAGTAACAGCGCTGCCTTCCAGAGTGCCCGCTGTGTGCAAGCCCGTCGCTGGTCGCTGAGTGTCCTACGTGTGTTATTTTGTTAAGGCTTCTCCGCAGCTCGTGCCACATGGCCTGGAGACAGAGGCACAACGCGGCAGACATGGCCATCTGGAGTCACACAGCCAGAAAAAGTGGCATAGTTGAGACTCAGACACTGTCCTGCCCTACCTCGCGCTGCTCAGGAGAAGTGAAGAGAATGTTGTTGACACACTCAACTGGCTTATCAGGAAATGATGCAGCTCATGATGTGGCCCCGGGGCTCAGTTCTTTGGAAGGCGACTTTCAGAGAGTTAGAACTTTGGATGTTCTCATCAAGAAAAGTTACTCTAGTCCCCAGCCTGGCTGTGAATATGCAAATGTGGCTTGCTCCCCACACATTCTGAAGCATCTACAGATAAGAAGCAGCTAATTTGAGACTATCTTTCTCATTAATCTTTAATTACTCATTATAGAGGTATCAGAAATTCACATAATAAGAAAAGCTAACTAATTACACCCTGAGTCCTTTATCAGTCAGGATTTATTGTTCTGTTAACAAAACCAATCGATTAAAATAATCTATGTAAGTTCATTAAGATATACAAACAGTGTCAACTCAATAAAGAAGAGAGGGTGATTAAGATAATGAACAGTAGACATGCCAGTTATTATAGAACAGTTAAGAAAAAAATTATTTTGTATTACCCCAATTGCCCCCTTATATAAAGAAGCCCATTAGAGATCCCATTAACCCCCACCATACATCAGTTTGCTGGTTTTGAACACTGATAATCAGCATCGACACTACCTACATAATTGTCTCAACAACCAGAAAGACGCTCTAAACTTTTTATATTTAAAGTCTTTGTAGCAAAATCTCTGTTCCCCTAGTGGGTAAGAGAATGGATCAGATATGTTAGTAAATTTATATTAGAAGACCAAAGTCATAAAGGAACCGTTAATTAACAGTAACGTTTACATGCTGATTAATTTTTAATGTAGGCAACATATGTAAAAATTTTAACCATTCAGAAATGTTTTTATTCCCTTTCTGCTTGGCACATATTCTTCTAAATTTTTCTATGTATATGAACGTATAATTTTTTCACAAAAATGGAATCATTTTACAGAATATTCAGCAGCTTGCTTCTATATTCTTATTGCAATCAGATATATTCGAATAGCAGAGCATTCCATCTCATTTTCTACTTAAGAGTGAATGGACTCTTGCACTGAATGGAATGCATATATTTTTGCAAGATTGGGTGTGTTTCTGTTGAATAAAGCCTAGAAATGAAATTGTTGCACCAAAGGGTGTGCACATAGGTTCTACCAGAACGTCCACCAAGCAGGGTATAATGTTTGCACACTCACTAACAGTTTAAGGGTTCTAAATAATGGTCGATTCATAATTGGCAAATTTTCATTTGTATTCCCTTGAATTGTCTCTCCCAACCTCAGTGTGTTTCACCCATTTTGCCTTGCTGAATTATTATTTTTTCCTCCATCAGCTCCTCCTGTTTCCAACTTGGCATAATTGCTCTACTAATAGGGTGTGGGTTTTCCCTCAATCTGTTTAAAATGGTCACTTGCTTCCTGTCCAGAGGGTGACCTAGCTGCAGGTTCTTCTAAGTGCAGGGGATGGGATATTCGAGACTCCCTCCAGAACGTCCTGCACATCTGTTTGAATGCATTGTTCTTGTCCACTGGATTCCATTTACTGCAGGGACATTATCATTTTACCCTTCATTACGCTGTCAGCCTTCCTTTGCTTGCTGGGTAGATGTTTGAGGAGACATTTCAGTGTTTCAGAGGGAAAGTAAAGAATACAACCTTTACTTTCAATGTTGGAAGCCCTTGTGCGCTGTAGGTTTTTGTTTGTACAGATCTAATCCATCATTGCCATTTGATTTTCATTGCTATGAAAGAGGAGGGAGGAGGGAGATTTAAATAGTGGGAAAGGCTTTCCTTGCCTACTTGAGTCAGTTTTGCAGTTTTGCACATTTTATTAAGTTGATTGCATACTGCATCTTATATTAATATATTATACTGAAAAGCTTCTGATCCAGGTCTTTCCAGAGAATAAATGTAAAAAGATAATATTAAAAATTGTTTTACCTTTCATGGGCAAGGTATTTCAAAATCTATCTAAAACTGACAAACTAACTGATTGAATTATAGAAAAATAGTTAAAATATGAGAGTGATTTTGTGCAGTCAAAGTTAAAAATTTAAGGTCAAGCCACTGGTGCATGAAGAGAGATGTCTCTGACAAGAGAAAAGGCATATTTTTCTGATTCACTTTGAAGTCTAACTTCAAGCCATGCATTAAATTAACAATATTATCATAAAAATGAGGGTGCTAATTCTGTCCAATGCTGAAATTTGAAAAATGATTTTACAGGAGCCTAAGCCATGCATTAAATGAACACAGTGTTAACTGGGCTGATACTGTTAAATCAATTTAAATGCCTCCTGCAGCTCATATTTGTGCAGAGTCGAACTGAAAAGAGCATCATTTGTTAGTTCAACCCAGAACTTGCTGGTGCCCTGGTTTTAATTTGCAGAATTTTCTTTAGAACTGTTTCTCCAGTGCTTTGCCTGCTGTGGATTTGCTTTTTAAAGTAATCAATTCCATATTAAAAGTATGAGGATGGTATTTTCTTTCAGTGCTCATTTGTTCTGTACTACTAATTATGTCCAGTCGTGTTTCAGATTACATAAGAAGCTTTTGTAATGCAAAAGATCCCTGGGCTGCCTTGTGTTGGTGAAAATATTGTGGGTTCATCTGCTTCATTACATAATCCCTACGCATTTTCATTCTAAAGGTTATTTAATCAAAAGTGCACCAATAAAACCATAAAAATATTTAATGGAGTCCCAGCAATTCTGGATCAGTTTCTTGCATTCCATGAGCATGCCAGCATTTTAATTCTATGGGGCTTTTGTGGAACTTTGGATTCCTTAAGACATACCCACTTATTTCTTTCACTTTTTGTTTATTTATCTGTTTTTCGAAAGGGGTAGAGATTCTCATCTTATTTTTTTGTTTCTGTTCCAACTTTTTTTTTCTGGCTTTGTTCCTAGTCTTTTCCATTAGTGATCTTCTCTACAATTTTGCCTTTTCATTTCTTTGTTCTGCTTATTGATTCATTCAGCAAATAATACTGAGCACTCAGCGTTAAGCACCAGGGCTGCCTTTGTAAACAAGGCAGAAGGCAGGAGCGCTCTCAGAGACCTTAGGGTGTGTGTGTGAGCGCTGTGTGGGGGCAGCCAGGAAGCAGGTGCTCATGAGGCCCACAGTACAGTGTGGCCAGTGCAGTCTTGCAGAGGAGGTGGTGAGGGGTCTGGAGTGGGGGCCACAGGGCCACGGGAAGTGACAGAGTGATGACTGTGATAAGTAGGCTAGCTAGGCAGATGTGATGGGCAGGGCAGGGAGGGGAGGAAGAATGGGTTAACAACTGAGGAGAAAGTGACATTCGTGGTTGTAGGAACCTCTCCCCCATGCCTGGAGCATATTGGTGTGGGGGTGAATGTGGGGTGGGCAGGCCGGTTGGGTAATGGTGAAATGAAGGCACTGGATTGAGAGAGGCAGGCCAGATCACACCAGCCTGGCCAGCCATGTGGAAGAGCTGGGGCAGTGTCTGGAGGCAGTGGAGGGACATGGACCGAGTCTCAGTTTCAGGGTAAGGTGTTGACACGTTCCCTAAAGTCCTTAGTTAGGTCTTGCCTCACCCTCTTTTCTAGGCAACTGATGATCTTCTGCTGGGCCTGACACTGCATTGCTTTCCTCCATGTAGTCCAGCTCCCAACGTGAAGCAGGGCTCAGATTCCTGGATATCATCCAGAACCCGGAGTCAGTTGTCCTCTGCTCTCTGGTCTTTGGACTGCACTTCACACGAGCTGACGTGTGATACGATTCTGTGGGTTTCTGTCTCGGGCATTTAGACAGTCATATGTGCCTGATGGCGCATTATCTGATCTCCAACACATGCAGAGTTCGTGCTCTCCAGAGGAGGCCAACAGCATGGGACCCCTGTTCCCAAGAGTGGGTCACTTTGCCATCACTCACACCTCCTCCTTCCTACTAAGCAAGCACCAGCTCCAGGGGGCGGGTGTCATCTGTTGGCCTGTCTCTTTGCAGCACATGTCACACTCACATATGTTTTCTTTCTTTTTAGTGTACTTGTGCACATGTGCCTACATGCCCCCTTCTCTATCTCACATGCCAGGTTCTGCGTTGACCATTGAATGATCTCAGCTCATCCTCCCAGTGAGCTTGTGAGAGGGGTGTGGTTAGAATCCCTGTTTCTGCATCACAAAAGCTGAGGCCAGGTTACCCAGCTCTAGTGTATGGCACCACAGTGTTTTATTACAAAAATAGAACAAAAACTTCGAAAACAAAATGGTCCTTTCTAATTTAATGAAAAATTTGTTATTTTTTATTGTTTTCTGTGCGTAAGTTATATGCAACGTGAAAAATAGTTCACGCGGCTTGGCTTCCAAGGTGTAGAGCTGTGTGAGTTACATATGCTTCACGAGGCCCTGGGCTCAAAACTGGCGTGAGTTAAATACAACTCACGTGGCAGTTGATGTGTTAAGTAGGGACAAAGGAGAGCTATTTATAATGCTGTTGTGTCTTAGGAAAGAGGTGACCAGATCTTCAGTCAGAAATTGATATGGCCGTCCCACATTATTATTTCACAAAATAGAAATCTAGGGAACATACTTAAAAATGCAGGAGCTGAAAGGTTTCCAAATGGAGAGCTGCCAGGAGTCTGGAAGCAGGTCCATGTGCATCCTGGGTGACCCCTCGGGAGCAGCCGCTGGGCAGTGTGACGAGCATGCACGGCTATGGGCCTCTGTGGCGCAGGGCCTGGTGTGCACCGTTCCCTTACACGGACGCGGAGCCCCGCGTGATGCAGACCAGATTGCTCAGCATAGCTTTATCCTTATGCAGTCAAGGGAAATTAGTCAACTGCAAGCTTGGATGATGCCACTAACAAGCTGGCTGGGGTTCAGAAGAGCAGATTCCTCCATCCACTGAGGCCACAGTGCACGCAGTGATGGCGAGCATGGTTTTGATTACTGCACATGTACCTCCCTGATGAGGGAAGGAACTTCTTGGTCTTCTTGACTTTTCAACCCCCTCAGCAGCCCCCACATGCACAGACTTTTACATGAGCAGAGCAGCTTCAGCTCTGTTGCCTCACTAGATCTCTACAGGGGAGGCCCTGGAGGGTAAACAGAAGGTTAATTAGCATCTTCTTATGCATAAGAATCTGGGATCAGAGAAGTTTAGTAACTTTCCCAAGGCCACACAGTGGCAGAAGTAAGACCTGGACCCAAGTGCAACCCCAGGAATCAACTTTGGGAGTGTATATTAGGTGGAACGACAGTGAAGTTTTTAAATTTACCTAGAAAATAGAGAAATAAGAGGAAAAAGAATCTAGGTGGGAACCCCAGGAAATGTTGGGTCTCTAAGTTACAGAACAGGTGAACAAAGGTTGGTTCAGCAACAAGCATCTAATAATCTCGTGTAGGCCTGGAGGAGGCAGGTGCAGTCTTGGGACAGTGGCCAGCAGTGTCCTCAAGGACCCGCGCTGGCTCCACCTTCCTGCTCTGCCTTCCTTCAGCTTTGCTTTCCATTCTTTGTCCTGTCACCTCATGGTCGCATGTGGCTGCTGCAAGTCCACAATAGCTTCTCAAGCAGCAAGGAAGGAGTGGGTATGGAAGAGCTCCCTTTATGGCAGGAAAAAGTTTCATCAAAATTGCCCAGAAAACTTCCTCTTATGTCTCATTGGCTGGGCATGGGTCACCTGACCATCCCTGGCTCTCGGGCAGGCTATGGACGTGTGTCCCCAGCAGAGGGGACCTGGATGGCTCTGGTTGGCTAAGACCGATTATGCTTCAGGCCTTAGGAATGGGCACATTTTCACCCTGAACCAAATCAGTCAGCAAAGGGGGTGAAATAGAAGAAAATGTCAGGGCAATAGGGACTGAGAACTTTGGAGGAGTTTTTCTTTATGCTGAACTGTGCAATTGCTCCCTGGATCCTGAGATGACATTCCCTTTGTTGATTGAAAGTCACACTCCCAATTCTCAATGGCTAATTTCAGAATGGCATAAATATATTGTTTCTCCATGCCTCATCAGACGATATTTAAGGTCTAAGACCGTTGGGATGTGGTTTCTCAAATGCTCTCACGTGACGAAGAACAAAGATTAAAGGCGAGGAAAGAATCTGAGTGATAGGAAATGTGGAGGTTTGGGGGTTAGAGAGGAGAAGTTGGGGACTGTGAGGTCAGACTGCCTGGATTTGAATAAGGACTCGACCCCTTACTTACTCCTTGGCGTCTTTGGGCAAGTCAATCATCCTTGCTCTGCCTCGGTTTCCCCATGTATAAGGAGAGAGTGATTGGAAGTACTTACCGATGAGGCTGAGACAACCCGCGATGAAGTTTGCCCTGTGTTAGGTGAAGCAGGTGCTCAGTCACAGCTAACTGCCAATGTCAGGGTTACTGCTGCTGCTGCTTGCGTGGTGAGCATCTCTGCATGTGAAACCCGACGCATCCCAATCGCTGTTGCAGCAGCTGCAGGTCCGGCCCCTCTTCAGTCTGTCCCTGCAGTGTGTCTGGCGTGATTGCCCTCAGCTCATCTCTTTATTTCTCTCACTCGCCTGCTCACAGCCCTGCATGGTCCTCACTGACCACAGTCTCAACTTGCAAACTCCTTACCAAGACTTGGTTCAACAACTGGGCCTGTGAGAGGCGGTTCTGGTCTCTTGCCTCGGGAGCTCTGGGCCCATTTGGCCACTAAAGTGGAGATACCATGACACTGTCATTGAACAAATAAATAGTCTTCGGGCACTTAATGTGGGTACAGCCCTGTGCTTGCCACAGGGACTACCCTGAAGGGCTAGATGTGGTCCTGAGTGATGTAGTGCGGACCCAGGCAACAGGTAATTGGGGTGTATGGGGAGCATGCAGAAGAGGGGCCTGACGTGTGCCTGACTGGCACCAGAGGCTCCTTTCCGGAGAGTGGAACGAGCTGCCCCGGAGGGTGAACAGGTGCCAGGGAAGGGATGCCAGAGCAAGGGCTGCAGGTGGCGTGGCCTGGTGGTGGGGGCCTGGAGAAAGAGGTGGGACGCATCAGGGCATAGGAAGGGCATCGGGCCGGCCAGGAGCAAGGGAAGATGCTAGGGTGGCCAGCAGGGCCAAGCACTGGGAAGGGTCATCTGCAGAGCACTGGGGCACTGGGAAGGGGTTGGCAAGAGGCAGCATGGTCAGATTTGTGTTCTGGAAGGACCAGCCCAACTACATGACAGAGAATCAAGTGTGACGAGAGAAATGAAGATAAGAATACTCAAATTTCTGCTTCCTGGTTGTGAGATTTGGACACAAACAAAGGGTCATATTCTGGGTATTCTGGGATGAAAGTGGCGGAAACGCAGGCACTGGCGAAGCGGGCGTGGGGGCGCACTACTGGCCGACCCGCACCTCCCACAGTGACTGGGGTCATAAAGGCCCCATCTGTCCTCCATTTCATCCCCACTCATGTGTGACCCACGTGTCCCTTGGTTCCATGACGCTAAAGATGGGCGTAGAGCTGGATGCACCCGAGTCTGGGGTGCTGTTCAGATCTTCCGGGACCTGGGCAGGCGCCGTGCCCAGGGGCTGCCCGTGTTTGGGGCCAACCCAAAAATGGTCAGCTAACAGTGTGCACCCTCAACCCCGCCGCACACCGGCCTGTGCTCTAGAAGTTTCTCTTCCAAACAAGAAAAGAATAAAGTCTGTTTTTAACACTTAATTACAATTGTCTATATGGGCACCCGTGGGAAAAGTCACCTTATGTGAAAAAATTGAGCCTGTGATTATGCGGCTTTGTTTGTGTGTTTATATCTTTAAATTATTAAGTAGTGCGCTTCAAGTCCGTAATTGTTTCCTCTTGGCTGTTTCTTCCCTCTGCAGTACAACGAGGAGCTTCACTATGTGGAACCGTGCCTGAACGGGACTTTGGTGCAAGCGGACAGGACGAACAAGGAGGTAGGGGCTGCAGGGAGGCGGCGTAGGGGGCGTGGCGCACCCCTGCCTCCCTCACACGGACTGTTTACAAAGATCTGTCTTAATTAAGAAAAAAACACCTCGTCAAATGTGCTGCCCTTTCACTGAGGCCCTATAGCCCCAGTGTGCAGAGGCACAAATAAAATCATGGCACTGAAATAATTACATCGGTTTCAGATGCTTGCTAGTTCTGAAATAACTACACTGATGTTTTGCCTCTTGCTCTAAGCACATCCTATGTTGTGCTTTGCACCTACGTTGCCGCCTGTGAAAGAACATGGCTTTTGCTGAGATTTCAAAGAAAATCGAACCCACTTGTTACCCCCTTGTACCTCTCATAATTGATTAAGTGATCAGTGGGGTAGCTGTGGGGTAACTTGTCTCCTGACTACAAGGTAAGCTTTGCCAGGATAGGAATTGTGTCTTCTCACTACTGTATCTTCAGTGTTCCAAGCATTTCCTGTTCCATAAATATTTTGGAACAAAAGGAAGATATGTTAAAGAAGAATCTTAAGAAATGGGATAGAAGTTTCCCTTCCAGTTGGAGCATTCTAGGACAATTCCTAAAATAGACTTCTGCAAAATAAATCCTGTTTCCGTTTGGCCACTTTTAAAGTTGTTAGTACAACTACCACAGCCACCATTCCACTATAGGGACAGGGACAGTTGACAATTTAGGTTGAAGGTATAGCTGTGGCTGCAGCCATGTCGTACCTGGGACTTATAGTTGCCATTGCCTGTGCTGTTTTTCCGTGTACCTGCCACACGGGTACATTCTTCCCCTGGAGAGCAGACCCCATGGGGTGGCTGAGGGCAGTGCCTCAGGTTTTTGTGAGACACTGTGCATGTCCCCTGGCCCAAATGGGGAGTGGTACTGGTGCTATCTTAGATGCAGGTAGTAGAAGCACTTGGTCTGGACTTCTGCGGGAATGAACAGCTGAGGATTGTGAGAAATTCATTCCAGTTGGAACACAGAGTGAGAAGGAAAAATTATGCTAGTGTCAATAACTGAGCTTCAGTTTGAGGGGGAAGAAGCACCATAACAAGCTTCATATTTAGAAGGGAGAAACCAAGTACACTGTGGTGCAAAAAAAAGTGTATCCTGGGAATATTCATTTGTCATTATTGTCTAGGCTAAGGTAGGAAAAGTGACTTAAATCTACAGCCAGATCTCTCTAGGGATTTTTACCTTGTTTGGTCATTGCATGGGTGAAGATTCCACCGCTTTCCAATGTTGTATCCCTTGATTAGAAGGTAAGTTCCAAATAAGTATTTGATGCTGGTGTTTACAACATTCCACAGAAGACAGACTTAAGTGATCCTTCAGGTAGCTTCCCAAAGGGAAAGGACAGTCCGATCTTTGGAGGTATGAAGTTTCATGAATGAAAAAATTGTTACAGGAAATGGGCTGAGAATTTATTTTAAAGTGTCTTTGAATAGATGGATATTGAAGATTGGAGTAGTTTCAAATACAAAAACAAATCTGGATTTCTGAGTCTGCCAGTACTGAGTAGCCACATTCCAATGAGATCCTCCCCATCATAGCTATAACCTGCTGGACATCACACAACAAACGAGTACAGGTTGAGCATCCCTTATCCAAAATGCTTGGGATCAGAAGTGTTTCAGATTTTGGATTTTTTCAGATTTGCGAATATTTGCGTTATTCCTACTGATTAAGCATCCCTAATCTGAAAATCCAACATCCGAAATGCTCCAGCGAACATTTCCTTTGAGCATGACCTTTGAGCGTTATATCAGTGCTCAGAAAGTTTTAGATTGGAGCATTTTGTATTTCAGATTTTGGACTTTTGGATTAGGGATGCTCAGCCTGTATCAGAAGACTCCGGAAAGTGGGCAGGAAAAGGTGCAATGCCCAGGGGCTTTGAGGCTTAGAGACATGTGGGTGAGTTCCCTGGGTTTCCTTATTGGTTCCCACATATCCCAAATGCAGCACCCTAGAATCCTGCCATCTGTACCAAGAACAAGCAGAGACCAAAAAGCTCCCAGAAAATCCTGTTCCCTGTTCCCTGTAGCCAAAGGACCAGAGAAAACCTCTGTAATGACACCTTTCCTACTCCTGCCAAACACCAACAGAACAACCAACTCTCCATGGTTTCAGTGGAGCCAAACAGGAGGTTGATCTTCTACCCCACTCACATCCACTTGGCCCTGGTGCTGCATCTCAGCAGAGATTGCCTGCTAAGAAAAAAAGATTGCTTAATTATATAAAATCCATAATGCCCAGAATGCAATTAAAAATCCCTTTTTATTCCAAGAACTAGGAAAGTCACAACATGAATGAAGCCAGCATTGACATGTATCAGGTGTTGGGATTATTGCTTCAACCAGCAATTAGGACTTCTCCTGAAACAAATGAAAAAACAGAAAATATCACAAAGAAATAGAAGTTATAAAATAGAGCCAAATGGAAGTTATAAAACTGAAAAATAGGATCACCAAATAAAAAGCTCCCTGGATCAGCTCAACAGCAGAGTGAAGATGACAGCGGATAGAAACAATGAACTTCAGGACAGGTCAATAGAAATTACCCAATTTGAACAACAGAATAAATAGAGTGGAACAAAATGAACAGAGTCTCAGGGGCAAGTAGGACAACAGAAAGAGAGCTAACGTTCATAATATCAAAGTCCTGGGAGAAGAGAGAAAGACTGGGACTGAATAGGAATTTAAAGATATACTGACTGAAAATGCCCTTTATGAAAGGCATAAACATACTATTCAAGAGGTTAAGCAAACTCCAAACAGGATAAACTCAAGTAAATCCATGCCGAGACACATCATAAATATAAATAGATAATAACATCTAAGAAAAATCTTGAAAGCAGCCAGAGAGAAAGGACACACTACTTATATGGAACACCAATTTGAATGACAGAAGATTGCTCATATGAAATCATGGAGACCAGAGGGAAGTAGCATAGCATTTTCCAAGTACTAGAAGAAAAGAACTGTCAATCCAGGATTCTATATCCAGTGAAAATATCTTTCAGGAATGAAAGGGGAAAAGGGATTCTCAAATGAAGGAAAACGATGAGAATTTGTTGCTTACAAACCAACCCTTAAAGAATGTATAAAGGAAATTCTCTAAACAGAAAGTAAACAAGAGAAGAAGGTTTGGAACATCAGAAAGGAAAGAAGAATGTAAGGTTGGGTAAAAATCAGGGGTAAGTATAAAAGAATATCTTTCTTCTCAGGAGATTCTCAAATTATTTTGTAAAGTTGATGCAAAAATTGGAACACCCTCTGATGTGGTGCCCAGTGTCTGTTGAGGAAATATTTAAGATGTTATATTTTTAAAATATGAAGGGTAAAGGGACCTAAATAAAAGTAAGGTTTCTACACTTCACTGGAAGGAGTAAATGCTGATATGAGTGGACTGTGATAAATTACATATTTATGTTGTGATACCTAGAGCAACCACTAAGAAAACAGCAGAGAGTTATACTTAATAAATAACTCAGCCAGGCATGGTGGCCCAGCTACTTAGCAGGCTGAGGTGAAAGAATCACTTGAGCCCAGGAGTTTGAAACCAGCTCGGGCAAAGTAAGGAAACCCTGTCTCAAAAAAACACCCAAAATAACAACAACAAAAAGTAACTCATAGGAAGGTAAGAAAAAAGAAACAGGAATAAAAAAGAGAGGATAAATAAGAAAAAAATTAATTGGCAGACTTAAACTCTAATATATAATTATTGATAATTACCTTAAATGT
The DNA here is from genome assembly GCA_008086735.1 of Cheirogaleus medius. Lineage (NCBI taxonomy): Eukaryota > Metazoa > Chordata > Mammalia > Primates > Cheirogaleidae > Cheirogaleus > Cheirogaleus medius. The sequence continues at coordinate 14,050,470 of VBSM01002035.1, forward strand.
AAATGGCCTGAATACCACCAATGAAAAGACAGAGAATGTTTGAGTGGATAAAAAATACAGAAAAACAAACATGATCCAACCATATGCTGACTATAAAAAAACTTACTTGAAATACAGTGATATGTTGAAAGTAAAAGGATAGGAAAAAATATAGCACGCAAACATTAATATTTTAAAAAGTAGGAGTGGCTATATTAATTTCCAAAACAAAGAAAATTACTAGAGGCAAAGAAGGATATTACATAATGATAAAAAGATCAATCCCCTAGGAAAACATAACAACCCTAAATGTGTTTGAACCAAAATACAGAGCTTCAAAATACAAATAGAACAAAAACTAATAGAGCTGAGGGTAGAAAAAGACAGATTTACAATTGTAGCTGGAAATTTGTACATTCCACAGTTAGCAATTGATAGACTACTAGACAGAAAGTCAACAAGGTTCTAGAAAAATTGAACAGCACCCTCAACGAATACGATCTAAATGACATCTATAGAACATTCTATACAGCAGCAGCAGAATACACATTCTTTTTAAGCACCCATGGAGTGTTAACCAAGATAAAACATATTCTGGGTCTTAATAGAAACCTAAAAAATTTTAAATGTTTGAAATTATACAGAGTATCTTTTCTGACGATAATGGAATCAAAGTAGAAATCAATAACAGAAAGATAGCAAAAAAATACCCCAAATATATAGAAATTAAACAATATACTACTGAATAATCTATGGGCCAAAGAGGAAGAGTAGAGTCACATAATGTGTACCATGCACGCCACCTGGGGACTGGACTCACTTGAGGCTCTGGCATGTGGGGGGGTGGAGTGGTAGGGGCAACGTATGTATTCCTAACAATATATGTACCCCCATTATATGATGAAATAAAAAAATATATATATATAAAACTGAATGAAAACAAAAACAACATATTAAATATGTGAAACAAAACTACGACAGTGTTGGGAGAGAAATTTATATAGCACACTATTCTTATGTTAAAAAGAGGAAAGTTCTCAAATTAATAATCAAAGTTCATACCTCAAAAAATTAGAAAAAATAGAGCAAAATAAAACCAAAGCAAGCAGAGGGAAGGAAATAATAAAGAGCAAAGTCAATTAAATTGAAATAGGAAAAAACAGTAGAGAAAAATCCATGACACCAAAAGCTGGTTCTTTTTAAAAAAAGAAAAATTGATAAAACTGATAACCCTCTAAAAGACTAACCAAAATAAACAGAAAAGACAAGTCACCAGTATTAGGAATGAAACAATATCAGGTATGTACTGACCCTGCAGTCATTAAAAGGATAATAAAGGAATATTATGAACAACTTTGCACTTGTGAATTTAGTGATTTAGAAGAAATGAATCTAATTTTCAAAAACCACAAACTACCAAACTCTTTTCCTTGTTAATATGAATGAGTGCTAGATTTTGTCCAATACTTTTTCTGCATATATTGAGATAATCATGTGATTTTTTTTCTTTAGCTTTTTGATATGATGGATTACGTTATTATCTTTAAATATTGAATCAGTTTTGCATATTTGGATAAATTCCACCTGGTGGTGGTATAGAATTCTTTTCCTTATACTTTTTAAATGTAACTGTTTACTTGTATAAAATTACTTCTTAGTACTGATTTTGTTATAATCCCAAAACTTTCGGTATGTTGTGTCTCTATTTCAACTTGTATTTCTCATATTTGAAGCTGAGCATCTTTCATGTGATTATGGGCCATTTGCATTTCTTTTTTGGTAAATTCTTTGTTGATATCTTTTGCTTAATTTTTAAAAAATTGTTCTTTGAATTCTCTAATTTTAGGCATTCTCTACATATTAGAGATATAATGTTTTTGAGATCCTTCCACATTAACATTTTCTTCATTTTCATTGCTGAGCAGCTTTGGACAGGACACAACTTGTTTATTTGCTAACTGATGGAGATTTGTGTTGCCCCCAACTTTGGGCTATTATAAATAACACTGAATATAAATAACTCATATGTCTTAAAAAAAGATAAAATAAATAAATGGAATAATCTTATAACTATTAATAAAATTGAATGTATAATTTAAGAGCTACCCCCAAAACATTTTTAGGCCAAGATGCTTTCAATGGAGAATTCTACCAAACATTTAAAAAATAATTAATATCAATTTTGCACAATCTCTTCCAGAAAAATAGAAGAGAAGAAACCCCCCAACTCATTTTATGAGGCTAGTGTTTACCTGATAAACCAAAGACAGTACAGAAAAAGAAAACTACTGACCAATATCCCTCATGAATGTACATGTAATAATTCTCAACAAAATTTTAGTGTATCAAATACAGCAATGTATATAAAGAAATAATATACCACCTCCAAGTAGGATTATTCCAGATATGTAAGGCTGGTTCAACATCGGTGTTAAATCAATCAATATAACCTACTATATTAACAGGCTAAAAGTGAAAAATATGATTATATCAACTGACTCAGAAAAAGCATTTGATAAAAACCCAATACTCATTCATGATTAAAAAAACAAAAATCCTCTCAGTGAACTAGGAATATAAGGTAAATTCCTCAAATTGATAAAGACCATCTACAAAAACTAACAGGTAACATCCTATTTTGTAGTGAAAGTTTGAAAGCTTTTCCTCTTAAGAGCAGGAATAAGTAAGGATGTCCACACTAACATTCATATTCAGCATAGTGTTGTGAGTTTTAGCCAGGCTAGGAAAAGAAATAAAACTGTCCCTATTTTCAGATGACATGATCATATATGTAGAACAATCCCAAAGAATCTACAAAAAACAAAAAAACCTCCTAGAACTAGTAAGTAAGTGTGTTCAGTAAGGTCACATATATAAGATTAACACACAAAAACCAGTCACATTTCAATATACTAACAATGAACATATGGAAACTGAAATTTAAGACATACTGTCATTTATGATGATTCCAACAAAATAAACCTAACATGACTTGTATGTACAGTCTATATATGCTGAACATTACCAAATGCTGATGTAAAAAATTAAAGAAGACCTAAATAAATGGAGAGATTTACCACGTTCATGGATGAGAAGACTCACCACAGTAAAGATGTCAATTCCTTTCTAATTGATCTGTAGGTTTCATGCAAGTGCTATCAAAATTCCAGCAAGTTTTCTATAGACATAGAAAAGAGTATTCTACAATCTACATGGGAAACCACAGGCCCTAGAATAGTAAAATGGTCTTAAAAAAGAAGAATAAAGTAGGAGGAATCAATCTACCCAATGTTATGGCCTATTATATAGTAACAGTAATCAAGAGAGTCTGGCATTGGCAAAGGAATAGGCACATAGATTAATGGAATAGCATAGAGACACAGATATATACTCAACTAAATATGCACCCCTGATTTTTGACAAACATGCAAAAACAATTCAGTGGAGGAAGGATATCTTATCAACAAAAATGGCTCTGGAGCAATTGAACATCCATAGATGAAAACAAACAAAAAAACAGAACAAAATATATTAACCTTGACTTAACACATTAACTGCCATGAGAGTTGTGTTTAACTCACTCTAGTTTTGAGCCTGGAGCTGCTTGAAGCATCTGTAAAATCTTACTTGTTGATGTTCTTATTGTTACAATTAATGTTGACAATCTAATTCTAAAAATGTGGATTAAATTAATATAAATCAGTAAGTTTCATTATTTACGTTTATCTTTAAATTACACTCTAAGTTTTTATTCTATGTTTGTATTAAAGCACTGTGCCCCCAAGGAAAAGTTTCTGATTTTTTTTTTGGCAATGTGTTAAACTTCACAACTTAAACAAAATTTAACTCAAATGCATCAAAGACTTAAATGAAAAATGTACAACTATGACATTCTCTGAACAAAACATAAGAGAAAATCTTCAGCACCTAAGGCTAGGCAAAGAGTTCTTAGGCTTGATATCAAAACCACAATTCATAAAAGGAAAATTTGATAAAACTAAATATTCAACTGCCATATTTCTTAGCAATTGCATTCTTGGACATTTATCTCAAGAGAAATTAAAACTTATGTTGAGGCCGGGCGCGGTGGCTCACGCCTGTAATCCTAGCTCTCTGGGAGGCCGAGGCGGGCGGATCGCTCAAGCTCAGGAGTTCGAAACCAGCCTGAGCAAGAGTGAGACCTCGTCTCTACTATAAATAGAAAGCAATTAATTGGCCAACTAAAAATATATAGAAAAAAAAAAAAAATGAGCCGGGCATGGTGGCGCATGCCTGTAGTCCCAGCTACTGGGGAGGCTGAGGCAGGAGGATTGCTCGAGCCCAGGAGTTTGAGGTTGCTGTGAGCCAGGCTGATGCCACGGCACTCACTCTAGCCTGGGCAACAGAGTAAGACTCTGTCTCAAAAAAAAAAAAAAAAAAAACTTATGTTGACACAAAAACCTTGCACACAAATGTTCATAGCAGCTTTATTTGTAATAGCCAAAAACTATTAATAGAAACAATCTAGACATCCTTCAGTGGGTGAGTGGTTAAACTGTGTAACATCCATACCTTGGAGTATTATTTAGTAATTAAAAATGACAATAAAATATTGATACATGCAATGCCTTAAATGAATCTTTGAATCTTTTAAGCTATGCTGATTGGAAAAAAAGTTAATACCAAAAGAACACATATTGCATGATTCCATTCATATCACTTTCTTGAAATAACAAATGTATAGAAATAGAGAAGAGATCAGCGGTTGCCAGGGGTTAGGGGTAGGAGTGGGGAGAGGCCATGTGACTACAAAAGGGCAGCATGAGGGATCCTTGTGGTGGTGGAAATGTTCTGTGTCTTGACTCTGTTAATGTCAGTGTCCTTTGTGAAATTGTACTGCAGTTTTGGGTAAAGGATACTGGGCAAAGGATATGTGGCATCTCTCTTTATTATTTCTGACAACTGCATGTGGATCCATAATTTAAAAGTGTAATTAAAAAATAATCTGAAGTATGTGAGGAACTCTTAAAAAGGGGCTTTATAAAATTAGTGTGAACAGTTGTATAATGAGTGTTAGGTTGCTATAGTTATATGAAAAATACTGATTGTAGTTCTCTTTCTAATGGCAAGAAATTTTGATGTTCCTACCTTACGGGTCTTTTTATTTATAGAAAAGCTCAGAAGACAACGCGTTTATTTTTCATTAGTATCTTAGGATATTTTAAAATAAAGGTAGTTTCCATTGGTTAATTTGAACCAATTTCCATTTTTATCATCAATTCAGTATTAGGTCATGTACATTCAGGACTCACTTGTCAGACATATGACAGAGACGAGCAAATTCGTAAAAAGCAAAATGGAAATTTACATCAGCTCACCTAATTGCATATTCCTGGGGTGGAAGAGACTGCACCCAAGGCCTCAAGCCTGATGTCAAGAGTAGCCCCCTCTCCTTAGCTGTCTCCCTTGTGTCTTCTTGAGAGGTGACGAGTTCTGCTAGGTCAGGTGCCCATTCTGGACCCATCATTGCATCTCAAGGGGTGGGGGCAGCTTGGTTCCAGTGTCTACACCTGTGGCTAGGCAGCAGGCCTGTGTTGGACAGACGTGCCTGGTTTTCCAAGAGGAAAAGTCTCTGGGCAACCAGGACAGTGCCTGTGAAGTAGATGTTCTATAGAAATGTGAATGAATGAATAGATGAGCCACCTGGGGGAGGATTCTGGTTGAAAAGAATGTTGTTGTTGTTGTTGTTTTTTACGTCAATAGAAGATCCACAAAACCTTCAAAACAAAAGCATGAAACTTATTACATTCTAATATAATCAGGACAATCAAGGATTAGATGGTGGGCGAAATTATCTGCTTCCTGGGTTGGCAGTTCTCGCTGCCTATTTCTGGCCAACTACCCTGAATAGCCGCTTTGTGGCCACTTTCTCACATTCTCTGTGTGATAGGGATGGAGGATTGTGACCTTGTGTATAAACCTGTATAGAACTGGCATTGTGATCATGGATGCTTGCCTTCTGTCCTCTGAGTTAAATGATTCTGGCTAGAATGTGCCAAATCCTTGGGATGTTTCATTCCTTAATCAAAATATTCGTGTGTATCCTGACAAATTCTTATGGCAGCCAAATATCCAAGATTCTTTTCTACCCATACCTTTCATCTTAGGGCTGTTTCCCTGGTGGCCACTATAATGTCACTTCCAGCTATCGAAAGGACTTGAAAGGGCTTCTTGAAGGTATATATCTAGAAATTATTATCTTGTGCACTTTTAGCCCAATAACAACCATCTCTGATTTCACAATACTCAGGTGACCCTCCGAAAAATCAAAACTATTAATTAATAGATAATTTTAATTATAAAAGCATTTAATTCAGTCTTCATTGAAAATTGAAATTTTTGAGCAAGAAGATCTCAGTGAGTCTTAAAACAGAAGAAAAGGTTAGGGTGAAATTCTGGCCTTGGTCAAACTATGTTGTCCTGGGTCTAAGACTTCCTGTGATTTTGCTTGAAATAGGCCACAGCACATCCTCCCTGAACAAGTGGTCTTGAAATACTATTAAGATTTTGCTTTTGTCTTTCAAAGGTATTGTTTACTGTCTGGAGAGAATTTTGCTTTGCTGTTTTATGTACCAAATAACTGACTTTTTTTTTTTCCTTTAAGGAAAAAGAAACCATGACAAATTGGGTGAGCCTGGAGTTCAAATATAGAATTCAAATGAGTAAACTCTCATCCTAATCTACTTCAGACCTTCTGAACCATTCATCAGACCTTAAAATGAACCTCCTGTGGTCTCTCTTGGGGAATGGAGGGAAAGGAGGGAGGAAGGAGAGTAATATGGTTTTTCTCTGGTTTTATAATGAAGATGTCCTGAAATCCACTGAATTTCATGGCTCTGTTTAAGATTCATTTGCAAATATTTGTTGCAAAATCAACCGATCTTAGAAACCCATGTAACTCTCATTGTCCTTGGTAGATTTATCTCTTCCTGTGAGATCAGAGTCGCTGAAACTCCATGAACTAACAAAAGTACACATCAGCATTGCTGGATTTGCCCTAGTACTGTTTCTTCCAGCCTGAAATTTGTCGAAGGAGGGACCCTGAATTCTAAAACTCCCTGCCTCCTATGGCCTGATAGGCACACAATGTACAATTTGCCTACAGTTTGATACTGCGGGGAGGGGCATGTAATGGACTGTAAGCAGAAAGTAGCCCTTGTGCACGTGGGTAAATGTTGCCTGCCTGCACACCAAGGGAGACAGAGTTTGCGGAGAGAACAAACACTAACCCACTTTCATTCAACTCAAAACTAATAAAAGGTAGTAAGAATTGCATTGCTTTTTAAATGTCATGAGTATATTAAAAATAACTAACAGAGAAAAACTGGGAACAACTCAAATGTAAATAAATTCTAGATCCAATATAATTTAACATTATAAGGGCTCTGAACAAAAATAAAATAGGTTTATATACATTGCCACAAAAGAGTAGCAGTGGTATATATTTAGGTTTAAAAAAAATAGTAAATTGCAGAATAGTATGCTTCATGGTTTTCTATTTTACTTGTTAAATATAGAAAGAAAGGAGAGGGGGGAGAAGGAGAGGAGGAAAGGATGAAGGAAAGAAGAAGGGAAGGAAAGTGAGATTCAGGGGGTACACTCGATATATTTCTGCACTGTTAAAATGTCTTTACACTGAGCTCAAAATACTTTCACCATTATAAATAAAAAATATATTTTTTTTATTTATAGACAAGGTCTTACTCTATCACCCAGACTGGAGTGCAGTGATGTGTGATCATAGCTCACTGCAGCCTCGAACTCCTGGGCTAAAGCAGTCCTCCTGCCTCAGCCTCTGAAGTAGCTAGGACTATAGCTTGGCTATATTTTTTGTAGAGACAGGGTCTTGCTATGTTGCCCAGGCTGACCTTGAACTCCTGGCCTCAAGCAATAATCCTGCCTTGGCCTCCCAAAGTGCTAGGATTACAGGTATGAGCCACTGTGCCTAGCCATAAATAAAATATTTTTAATAATTATTTTCCTATTATTGAAATTAATACAAATATTTAAACTATTTCTGTAGATCTATAAATACTAACCAAATTGTCTTCTTATGATAGTGAGGATTTCATTTCTGCTAATTTCCAGATAGATTTCTTCTTTTGCAAATGGGCAGATTTCTTTTTATCAAGGGCAAGAAATGTAGCCACATTTTAATCCATGTCACTCTATTGGCTTAAATAAATTAGAATGCTGCTACCTTACAGTGATTCACATGATGCACAATGCAGATATTTCCTAATTCTTGTGGAGTAGCTTTGTAGAGTTGAAGTTACCAAATGATGAACTAGGGATTTTTCTATAAGAGCTATATCATAGAAGCTATGCTCAATTATTTCCATCTTTATCTTGTGCTACATATTTATATTCATTTAATAAAACTTTCTTGTTTGAAAATAGCCAAGCTACTACTGAAGAACTATTGAGGTTAGCTAATATATGCCAATGAATAGTTTGGGTTAAAATCATCAATATAATACAAAAATTTTTAATTAACCTCCACTTCAGTATAGTGTGTTAATTGTGAATTCCTTGTATGAATCTAGATCAGATGTCAGCAAACTTTTTTTGTTATGGGCCTTATACTAAATATTTTAGGCTTTGTGGGCCATACAATCTCTGCTATAACTACTCAGCTTTATGACTGTAGCTTGAGAGCAGCCATAGGCAATATGTAGTGAGTGAGCATGGCCATGTTCTAATAAAACTTAATTTAGAAAAGTCGGTGGCATGCAAACTCTGCCCCTCGTCTAGACAGTAAACAAGATTAGAAGGAGAAGTCTATTATTAAATAAAGAACTCACATTAGCCTCAGGTTAAAATCTTTCTGAAGGGTGAACATGGAAATCAGTGTTTGAGAGCATGAGCAGATTGGATAATATTCCTACATGCGTCTCACTGAGGGTTTGGGCTGGATCTCTGCCTTGGACTGACTCTCCCACCTTGAACTGACTTTCTACCTTGAATGAACTTACCAGTTAAGTAATTTCTGATTTCTCTGTTTGTCTATATTTAACTAGAAGGCAAAAGACATGGATATATGTTGTAAGTAGAGGTAGATATAAGAAATAATAACATCAATAATAAATATGACATTTTACAATTTAGAAAATACTTCTAGTTTAGTTCTCATGATTATTACCAGGATTATTCCCAACTGATACATTTGGAGTCCTGGGCCCAGATGAATTTGTCAGCCGCGTGGGCAGATGAATGGCTCCATGGAGGTGTGGAGATACACAGTAAGTGCAGGGCTACAGCACCAATACCCATCTGAAGATTTCAAATACTATCCTTCAACGGCCTTCAGTATCTGCAAAAGTAGAGCTACCTTTCTGACGTGGTTCATTCTTCTAAAGTCTTGCCCTGTAGAGTAAAGCCTAATTCAGATTTGTGTTTTAAAAGAGTATCATTGAATATGATGTGTCAGGGGTGTTTGCATGAAAAGGTGTCTTTACGGCGCTGTGGTGCCCACTGTAGTAGGAAGGGCACAACTGCTTGTTTGTATGAAGTGCAGAGTGAAGAATAATGCAAAAGTTTGTTCATCATTTATTTCTTCCTGTGAGAATTGGTTGAGTTCTTTATCTTGGACTTCTCTGTAGCTGCACATGGACAGGTCTGCTGAAAGCTGTGTGTGTGTGTGTGGTCATGGACATCCAGTCCTCCTTGGTTCCACCACTCGGGTAAGGAGGAGACTAACCTGGCACAAAGCTATCTGACTGCTGCCTGGAAGTGACCCAGTGGTTGTACCCTGAGGTTTCCACCAGGTCCTCGCCAGGGGACGCTATGCAGGGGACACCTTGTAAGCCTTGCCTGTGATAGCTGCTAGGGCCCCAGCAGCATCCATGCCTGCCCGCGTCCCACCTGAGCGTCCTGCCAGCACACAGACCACCCTCTTCCAAGGCCTCTTCCCTACAGCCCTGTCTTGCTGTGCCAAGTTCTGTGGAGCTTTGGGGCAGCATTGATGACACTGACCAAATCCTGAGACCCCAGGAAGTAGTTTGTTCCCAGACACACCCTTTCCTTATCATAAGGGCCCACAGCTCACTCACCCATCCCTCACTGCTTGGACTGCAGTGGGCAGCAAAGCCATTTATTCTATATGGGCACCTGAACTCTCACTCAGAGCCTGTTTGCTCTTGACTTGGTATACACTTTTAACAAATTGGATCGTTAACTATGAAGGAAAAGCCACTGGGTGTGGAGGAAGAGGCAAGAAGAAGTATCCAGAGGCAGCTTTCTCTTTCAGCCCTCTACATCCTAGGAATGTGCCACCTTTGTGCAGATGCCCAGAGCCTGAACCTTCAAGCCATCCTGGGTCCCACCCTCAGCCTGCAAGTCCTGCTAACTCTTGCTCCTTGACAGTCTCTGGTCTCTAGGTCTCTGTCCACATCTCTGCACAGGCTGCCACCTGCCATGCCATCGCCATGGTCTTCCTGCATCTCAGCAGTGGCTTCCACGCAGAGGTCCCTGCCATTGGTCCTGGCCTGTGGCCCACATGCTTCCGCACTGGAGGCCAGGGGCCTGGTGAAGCACAGGGCTGCTGTGCAACTTCCCTGCTTACGTCTCTTCATTGCCTCCCCTTCGCTCTTAGGACAAACTCCCTTTTAGTAACTAGATGGCTTTGTCCCTGTTTGCCCAGTGGATAGTCCCTGTATGTGCCTGTTGTCCAGGTCCAGTTAGAGCACTGCCTTTCTCTCACAAGGGTCCCAGCTTGGATGATCGGACTATTGGGCCCCTCCTTATCAAAAGCCCTCCATGACATGTCTCCTGTCTATCTGCGCATTCTCGTCTCTTGCAGTTACGGCATCCCCTCACCCCTGCTCTCCACCAACTCTCTCTCTCCCCCTCTTTCCTAATCAGCCAAATTGAAATTCCTCTATTCTTGACTTCACCATGCACCCTCTTAAAACCAGGCCACTGTGTGTGTTCTTTGCCCCTGTCTGGGACACACTACTTCTCTCCTTCCTATTCTTCCACATCCCCTTTGCTCACTTAACTCCTTTCCTCTTCTGATCTCAGATATAATAACAGCCCCTTAGAAAATCTTCCTTTCCCACTTAAGCAGGGGCTCAGTGCCCCTTGAGATCTTCCCATGAGGCCACACGGTGACCTGGTTTCTCACCGTCCTCCTCACTGACTGAGATCTTGTGGACGATGATGTAGTCACCACTGTCTTCATGGCACCCAGCACAGGCCAGGCTGTCCATAAGCAGAATGGAAGGAAGGAAGAGAGGGAGGGAGGGAGGGAAGGGGGAGGGAGAGAGGGAGAGAGGGAAGGAGGGAGAGAGGGCACATTCTATCCAGCCAGTCTCCTGACCAGCACCCTCCCAAGGCTTCCCCTTCCACCTGGAATGGGACCAAACCTCCTTCCCAGGGAGGGTGGGCCTTGCATCTGTGGCCTTGCTGGCCAGCCCACACTCCCCTTCTGCTTCATGCCCACTCCAGCCTCCTCAGGGCTTCAGCACCTTGTCATGTCTCAGTCCCAAGGTCACCCAAGTACACCAACCCCTTTTCTCCGTGTCCTCCTGCCCTGATTCTTAGGAGCTCTTATAACGGGCATTTCTTTCTTTTCTCTATACTTGCTCCTTTCTCTCTCTCTTACCCACTTTCACCCCAACCTGCAAGTTGGCCCCATGACCACTTACGCTCTGCATTTTATCATTCTGTGTCCCTAGCTCAGCCTATTGACGGGGCTCAGATATTACTGACTACACAGGTGAGTGAATGGATAAAGGAATATTAGGTTTCTCATCCTGTTATAATTTAAAATGGTTTTAGGGGTAAAGGAAAGAATAGGGGTAGGCAAACCGACAGCTGAAAGAATGGGAGCTGATGGCCTAAAATTTAGGTTGAAAGACCAAAATAACTGTATCGATAAAACAGCCAAGAGCATTCAGAGCCCTAGAGCCTTGGTTGTCTAGGATTTTGATGTAGGTTACAGCAACATACACATATCCCATTGGAGTTACTGTTCAGCGTGGCAGTTTTGAGTCTTTGGGGTGAATTTATTTGTTTATTTATTTAATCTCAGGATATTATGGGGGTACAAATGCTTAGATTACATATATTGCCTTTGCACCACCTAAGTCAGAGCTTAAATTCTGATCAATAGTCTCTATTTCAGAGGGAAGAAGTGAGTAATTTTAGAGGTGAAAATGCCTCATAGCTAAGATTCAGGTCATTGTAGCTTTGAGTCCTGGCCATGGTGACCAGCTGTGAGGCAGTGGGCTGTCACTCTGCACTCCTGCGAGCTGTCCCATCCGTGAAGAGGACCACTACTGCCTTTCCCTCATATACCTGTCACAGAGGCGCTTTTTTATTAAATGGGATAACAGCTTTCAGAGCATTTTGAAGTGCCCAGCATCTTAACAAATGCAAGTGATTATTTACTTAAGTAATAATGATCATTCATGCTTTCTTAAGAGGTGTTTCACCCCAAATGGTTAACATAAAGAAAAACAGAGTATATAAAGGATAAACAGCAATTTTCAGAACAAGCCATTTTCCAGGTCTTCTCTTCCAGGAAAATGAGTGCTTTTGCACGGGGTTCTCATGCACAGGTATTACTTCTAAGTTTCCTGCCTTTTGACAATTTTAATGGAAACAACCAAACCACTAAGCTAGAATGTGCTGCCCATGATTTCACAAATGTTTAGCTAACGATCATGGGGATTTTAGAATGTGACACAGAAACAGGTCAGTGCTTCAATTCATGTGTATATTCTTGGCCATCAGCAGACATAATCTCTGAGTTAAGTGTGACTCAGTTACCCAGAGCACCTGCCCACTGCACACACCACTCCAGAGAGTATTAGCAGAATACCATTTGTAAAACTCTAGGTTTTAGTTGCCAGCCTCTAATGTCTGAGAAACTCTGGTCTTACGCTAAAGTTCATGTTATTTTTGTGGAAGGTGTCACCGATAAGAAGATATGAAAGAAAATGCAACTGGCAAGAGATCCCACCATGCATTTTAAAATCCCACCCTATTGAGTCGCTTGCAGGTGCAGCCACTGTGGCTATTCCATTTATGACTGAAACGTTGCAAATGTGATTGAGATAGCTGGAATGCAATCCTACCATCCCCCCACGCTTGGGTTGCCACTCCTGACATTCCAATCCTCATCTTATCTTTCCTTTCATTTGTTCATCACAGACTTTGGAGAGGAAATCAAGCCCTTGGATCTCATATTGTATATTGGATGAAATGAATCCAGTATGACTTGCTCAGAATAAAAAGCTATTAGGAGGAACCATATTAAATTGCTATTTCTGTAGATCAAAAAAAAAATGGTTACTTGTTAGCAATTTCATGTGCGTGCAGCCTGATAGTTCAGCATTTCTATTTGACATTGCTATAGCCAGTCAGGTGTAACACAGTAACCCACGTGCTCCCCAGTTTGCATTGTGAATTCCATTAACAGGTAGCTGTACATGAGCATACTTGAGTTTCTGTTTTTCCTTCCTGGTGCTTCAAGTAAATAAGTAAAGTAATTAATAAGGGGTGGGAGAACCCTGTTAGCTAAAATAATGGGCTTTCAGATGCAGATTACCCATCAATTGGGGTAAGCAGCCTTTTGGCCTGCCCTCTAACTTTAATTATTTTTGCGGGATTAAATTGTTGCTTTTGCCAAACCTGGTTAAAATGAGCTATGAGAAATCACGAGAGGTTTTAGTGCCTCGTGACTTCACTCTGTGCTTGTTCCTCAGGTCTGGGTCTGGGTGCCAGGCCATCTGAACATTAACTAGCCCTACAGTCACACTGGTGCAGCCGTGGGGCAGGGGAAGGGGTGGCTGCCAGGGTCTCTGCCTCAGCTGTGATCACTGAGCCTGGGGTGGGCTGTCCAGATGCCAGGCTCAGGCCCTGTGCTCTGCTGGCCAAGGGCCCTGGCAGTGTAAGCCTGCTGGCACAGACTGTGCACGGCCCCAGGGCTTTCATTTAGTTGCCTGAAACACTTCAGGGACTGTAGGTTGGAGTGGAAGGCATTTCCCAGCTGGAGCCTTACCAGTTCAGCTTCACGTAGTGTGTAATGCAAATTTCACCTTTCTGGGCAGGGAGAGAGAGAAAATGTCTTGGGTAGGAGGTCTGAAAAATAAAGGAAGGGACCTCCTACAGCTTTGCTCCCTCCTGCTTAAACCCTCTGAGCTTCTCTCACTGTGTTTAGGTCCTGTTGCTAATTCAGAAGCAATCTCTTCTCCATTAAACATGCCCACTGCACAAAGCAGAAGGTATTTCCACTTGTGCAACTGGCTCTTTCTTATCCTTAGAGAAGATGTGCCTTTATTGGTAATACTTAAAAGATTTGCCTTAAGTCTAGCAGATTTCTTGGGTATTTGCTGCAAACTCTTGTCGGGTTGAGCTGGATTGACCTCATTTAGCAGCCAGCTGGGTCTTGAAGGGGAACATCCAGTACAAATCAGTATGCCCTGGTTGGAGCTGATTTCTCATTAGCATTCCACTGGGGGGTCCGAAGCCGAGTGCTGGGCTTTTCCTCAAGGACCACTTGCGGGATGTGCAGACTGCCAAGTAACCAAGATAATGTGGAGTGCTGTGAGGCACTGAGGGAGCTGGTTTATAAATGGAGCCTCCTGCTGTACTTGTTTTTGGCTTTTCTTCCTTGCTGATTGCGGTGCGCCTCCTACGCCGTGGCTCCGTTGTGTGTGTGTCTAATGAGCCGAGAGTGGAAGCTGTGAGAGTCCCCCAAGCGTCTGGAGTTACCCCTGTCATTACACTCCCGGGACCTGCACTCGATCTCCCTGCCCGGGGATTTCTTCACTTTTGACTCATTTTCACTGGTGATCAAATGTTTCGTCTCGGTATTTGTATGATGTCCAGAGCATATGCCCAGAGTCTTGCACACGGAACCGTGTAATCCAGAGTGACTAACCCAGACTACACACTTGCCACATTTTCATTGTAGACACACCATGCTGGATGAGAGGTGGTCACATTTGACTGTATGCTTTCTGAATTCCCATTCTGGTCATCGAGGTAGAGGATGACCAAAATTTGGTGAGGCCTAAGAATCCCATGGACAACATTTTTAAAAGCATAGATTCCTGGGTTTACCCAAAGCCTACTCAGTCAGAACCTCTCAGCCTGGAGCCCTAGGATGTTTTCAACAAGCTTCTAGGGGACTCTGTTGCAGTCTGTCCACCAACACGCTACTAGATACCATTGGGATCCAGCACAACCCCAAATCTTATACTCTAGTCACCCTATGAGAAACTCTAGCAATTCTGCTTGGGTTTGTTTGGATGTAGAAGCGTGATGAACATGTACCTCTGGACTCTGATTTAAATATTTGACTTATTTTTAGAGTTAAAATATTAAATAATTTCATGGTTATGAGTTGCCTTCTTAACGTTCAGTTTTTCCTGATGTTTGACACTGGCTAATTTTAATGGCTAGCACATCAAACTTGTAAAGGACTCTGTGCCCAGTTGACAGCTCAAGAAAAAAATACCATTTTCTTAATTTAGCCTTTCAGGACACTGGGAATAAAACCAGGCATGGATGAACACGGGTAGACATTTATGTAGAGACAAAAAGTGCGTAAATGGAAACAGTACTCTGCTACAGTGACGGGTTCCTATCCCTGTGTCTGCCCCAAGCCACAGCTGCCATCGGGAATGGTTTTATAATTTTAGGACCTAGTATGAAATGAAAATGCAGGACCCCCTGTTCAAAAATTCTTAAGAACTTCAAGATGGCAAAAAAAGAGCATGAAACCAAGTACGGGCCTTTCTGAGCACAGGGCATGTGTGATTATATAGTCACATGTCCATGAAGCCAACCCTGGAGTTGGAACCAAATTTATTAGCCTTAATAATAAATATTTCCTCTTTTCTGCCTATTTATAAGATGTCTTTGAAAGAGTATTTAAATAATAAGAGAAAACAGTCCTGGATTATGATAGAGATTTTCAAGGTAAATAGACTGAATTTTAGGGTACTTGGTCTTTATTAATATTTTCTAAACCAGTGTATAATTTATTTCCACTTCATTTATGATGATATAGAAGTTTATCTTACCACTAGATGAGGCAACTTCTTTACTCATACGTGGAAAGGGGCCTGGATTGGGACCCTTTCACAAAACCCCAGCCCCATAATCTGGGATTTCAAACTGGAGTTGAAGCAGTGCAGTGTCTGCTGTTGTTTAGACATTCTCATTGTCTGAAATTGAAGATTTTTGTGGGTGGTCCCCCTCTGTTCGGTGCCACTA
This sequence comes from Cheirogaleus medius, assembly GCA_008086735.1. Taxonomy (NCBI): domain Eukaryota; kingdom Metazoa; phylum Chordata; class Mammalia; order Primates; family Cheirogaleidae; genus Cheirogaleus; species Cheirogaleus medius. The sequence continues at coordinate 14,066,718 of VBSM01002035.1, forward strand.
TCAACAAATGTGTGGAAAGCAGAAATAACCAGAGATGGGGCAAGCTTCAATCAGCTCTGCCTTAATTGGCGAGTCAGATGCATTTGTGGCACAGGCAGAATCAATTAGGGAGCGGGGCTCAGAGACAGCCTGGCCCGGCCACCCACCAGGCACAGAGAGCTCCTGCAGGTGTCTCCGCAGACCCCCACCTTCTCCTAAATAAGGCTCCAGGACTGCTGAGTTTCCCAGATAGTATTCGACTATTTTCAACTCTTGGATTTTTCAAGAGTTCCTGCTACCTGCCAGGCTCATTCCAACCCATCTACCCAATCCCTTCCTTTCTCTGCAGGGCTGCCCCTCTGAGGGACCTTAGAGGTCTTTCTGGCTCCCAGGACTGTGTCTTCAGCATCAGGCTGGCTCTTGAAGGCAGGGGCCGTCCTTTCTTCACTGTCCCGCCATCCCTGGCCCTGGGCGGGAGTCCAGTGGGCAGGCAATGGCAGACCTGTCTGTTGTATGGGCCATGCTGGTATTGCTGGCAAGTTGGAAGGTGGCTTTAAGGCTAATATGGAATACTTTCACAAATACAGCCGTGCTGGGAAGAGGGCCTCATCCACAGCAGGGAGGCTTTGCCTGTGTGATGTGCTTCCACATAAAGAAAGCCCACTCATTTCTTATTGCACAAAATAATCCAGAGTACGGATTAGCAAAAGGAAGAGAGTTGTAAATTGTGTATAGTCCTATTATCGAAAAGAACCAACTAGAATATTATTGTTTTTATATGGAAGGCCATCATGTATCAGATATGTATGCTTTAAAAAAAGGAAAGTTAAATTGTAACTTATTTAAGTGTCCTTTAAAATTAATGGTTGTGATAGCCTTTGCAGACCCTGAACTATTCTACAGTATTTTAGATGGCTACACAGCATTCCAACCTTCTTATTGCCAACAATATAGTTTGCTTTTGGGGCATTTTATGCTTTTATAAACAATGCTGTGATAAGCATCTGCATATAAATATTTGGATATTTGCTTGATTATATCCTTGTGATAAATTTGTGGAATGGAAACTGGTATTACCTCCCCAAACTCTACTTATCACGGTCTTCCTCATCTCAGCAGATGGCAGTCCCAGACTTCTAAGACTCAGGCCCAAAGTCCCAGCATCATCTCACATCCTGACAGCAGCAAATCCTGCCACCTCCACCTTCAAGAGAACCAGAATCTGTCCCTGCTTTATCCCCTGTGCCACCCGCCCAAGGCTGAGCCCCCACCCTCTGTCCCCTGAAGTGCGGCAGTGGTCTCCTAACTGGTCCTTTCCCACCCTCTCCTCCTCTCCAGCATCCAGTCTAGTCTCCACTCAGGAGACGCAGGGATGCTGTGTCTTTTCAAAATAAAGGTCCATCACCAACCCCTCTTCTGTGGTCTACATGCGGATGGCTCAGAGCCTCACTTAGAGTAAAGCCCAAGCTGTTCGGGTGCCCCGTGCTGATCTCCATTCCTGAGCACCCTTTAGCTCTCAGACCTCATCTCTCTGTTACTTCTCGCTCACCCGGCTTCAGCCATGCTGGCCTCCTGGCTGTCCCTTGAGCCACCAGGACTTGTTCCCACTCTAGAGTGCTGGCACTTGTGCTCCTTCTGCTTGGAGGATGGGCCCCAGCTACCCAAATGACCGGCCCCCTCCCACCTCAGGCCTCGGGTCCCCTTGCTGCCTCCTCAGAGCCATCTTCCCTGACCTCGATGTTGAAAACCTCAGCCTCGCTGCCCTCCTTCCCGTGTGACATCCATGCAGTGAACTGACCGCCATGCGTTCTGTCCCACGCTCGGTCATTCGTCTCACACGTTAGAACGTGAGATCTGTGAGGCCTGACTCGACAAATGCCTGTCGAATGACGCAAACATACATGGAAATGAAGTGTTGTAAAACAATAAAACAGAGTAGGTTGGCAGAGGTTGGCTTGGTGTCTTCAGGGAAGACCCTGAGGAGCTGCCAACTGGGGGGGGGGTGGCGGGACCGCATGAGAGAAGGTGCGTCGTGCGGGGCCTCGTCAGAGGTGGGCTTGGGCGTGTCTTGGGCCATTCTGAAGAGTCCGTGTTCCCTATAAAACACCTCTTGAAGCCCTTGGAACACTTCACACTGGGCAGTGGCATCATGTAATTTGCATTTTTAAAAAGTCCCTTTGAGTGCTACAAGGGGAATGCACCCTATCAGGTGAGAATAGAAGCAGACGCCCTAGAGGAGGGTCCTTCTCAGAGCCTGCGTACACTAGAGCAGTGACTTGGACCAGGGATACAGTGGAGATGAGGAAAAGTGGATAACTCCAGAGCCTGTTTTGGAAATAGACTTGGCAGGATTGGATGGTGGATTGAATGTGGACAACAAGACAGAAATTTAGTGCACTTCAGGGGTGCAGTGCTAAGTCCAATGTTCATATGTGGAGGTGCCCGTGCCATGTGGACTTGACTATGCCTATCTACTATACAAATGCTACTGCACAGTATTCATGTACTGTATGAATATATACTGTGCACATATGGTACTAGACGACTCTATACTGACTAGCGTCAAAGAAGAGTAGCTTAGTTAGCTTTGCTAGACTGAGTGAGGTTCCCCGTTTCTTCCACAGGAAGGTTAGACACATAGGGGGGTGTCCCCCTTAGGAAGCACGAGTAGCTCCAGGGAGAAGAGGACCAATCAGGCTACCATAGCAGCCCCAGATTCTCCTGGGAGGAAGAACACCAGAGACGGGGTTTAGCAAGTACTAACTCCTTCTCAGTGTAAGTAAAAATGGAGGAAGGAGGAAATGATGGAAGAACAGGAGCACGGTAACATGTGAATAAAGACAAGGGACAGAAGGGTCACAGAGGGACATTGAGCAGACCAGATATGGACCAGATATATGAAAGGACATTCTAGACTATTAAGAACTATATGCATGCAAATTGCTGCTTTTGTAATTCCCCCCCAGGCATATCTAGTTACAAGTAAATACATGATGGTGTTGGTTTCACTAGCACATGACTTTCATATTCATGGGTCAACCAGAGAGATAGCTTCAAAGACTGAAATATTTGTGACTGTGCTTGCAACTAAATCTGGGTTTTTAAAAGGAATTTCAGAAGTAGATATCAGATATATAACATTTAAATTTTACCCTGCTAAATCAAAATAAGGCACAAGTTATCTAATAAGATGATTTTAAAAATCTCTTAATCTGTTGTATGTGTAAATAGTAGTACTATTAATTAAGATGACTGCATTCATTTGCAGTTAACTGGTAATGACTTTTGATAACTTCTGTAAAGTTTATAGGAGAGCAGTTGCTAGTGTTGTGGGGAAAAGGTCACTGACTTGGAGTTGGGAAAAAATGGCTTTTGTTATTTACTAAAGATTTATAAGGAAGAAGGTTTGAGAGGAGCACAGGTAGAGGCCAGCAATGCCCCACCTCAGATCTTGACATATCAGTGTTATAGGTTCTCCTTGATTCATGAATAGGAACCTAGATACTCCCACCCTTCCCAGGAATTGCTTAACACCTGCAGGGAAGGAAGGGCCTTGCCTTCACGGGTAAATAAGCCTCACAAAGTTACCGTACTTGAAAAGAGATCCAGAGATCCATTTTTGAAAATAAAGTGAGACCCCAAAAGGAGGACTCTCAATCTTTGTTCAGTACAGAAGAGATGAGATGTTGAAGGTCTGTCTATAATGGGATCATGATAGTTGTCCATGAGAGGGAAATCTTACAGATACATTTTACGCAATTGACTTCTTGACTTTAAGAATAGGTGTCACCAAGGTCTGTTGAGTACAGAGCCAGCAGCCATGGGGACACAGTCTCATCCTAGTTGCCTGTGGGTATTGGGCTGCCCTACGTCCATCCCTCCCTTTTAGTGCTAAGACTGAAATCTTGGCAGGGCCATAAATTGACAAGTTGATGTCCCCTGTCCTCTCTCACAGAAGAGGCTGATAAAACTTTCTTTCCAGGACTCCAAAAAGCCAAGACAGGGAAGATCCACTGGCAGCACACTCACTCCAGTTATAGTGCCTGACTGTAGCCGGCACCCTGGGTCCTCTCGTTTATTCTGTGAGCTGTCTGATATCAGCTAGACTGAGTTAGTTTCTGTTGCTTGCAACCAAAGAATGCCAGTGCACTAGAAAATGAGCTTTCTGATAAGTCAGCGTGCACGCAAGCTATCACTTGGGAGTGTCGCTCTCACTTGCGTAGCTCCTCTGTGGGCAGAGGCTTGAGCTGCTTGCCCACAGGCCTTTGAGTGTTCGTGAACATGTGGCTCCTGAGTAGTATGTGTGACTTGGGCTTCTCAAGAGCTAAAGTCTAGAGGACTGCTGCTAAGGAATATGACCAGAATGTCCCAAACTGTTTTTCTTAGAGAAATTCCAGTCAGTGGACTTGTCGGCAGAATTCACTGAGTTGAATTTCTCTGAGATCTAGAGAATTGTACAGCTTGAGCCATGCTGCTGCATTGGTTTGCAGGGGTTGCTGTAATGAAGTGCCACAAAGTGGGTGGCTTCACACAGTAGCAATGTGTTGTTTCCTAGTTATGGAGGCTCGCAGTCTGAAAACTGGACTGTCGGCGGGGCCATGCTGGCCCTGAAACCTGCAGAGGAGTCCTTCCTCGCCTCCTCCTGGCCTCTGGTAGTTTGCCTGCAATCTTTGCTGTTCTTTGGCTTGTCGATGCATCAGTCTAATCCTCTGTCTTCGTGTGGTGTTTTCCCTGTGTGTCCACCTTCATCTTCTTTTTTGAGACAGAGTTTAGTTCTGTCACCCAGGGTGGAGTACAGCGGCACGTCCATAACTCACTGTAGCCTCCAACTCCTGGGCTCAAGCGATCCTCCTGCCTCAGCCTCCTGAGTAGCTAGGATCACAGGTGTGCACCACCATGCCTGGCCAATTTTTAAATTTTTTGGTAGAGACAGAGTCCCACTGTGTTGCCCAGGCTGGTCTCAAGGTCCTAACCTCAAGTAATCCTCCCACCTTGGCCTCCCGAAGTGCTGGGATGACAAGCGAGAGCCACCCCGCCCAGCCAGGCGGTCTTCTTATAAGGACACCAGTCATATTGGATTAGGGGTCCACACTATTTCAGTATGACTTCATGTTAATTTAACTAATTATGTTTGCAAGACCATTCCAAATAAGGTCACATTCTGAGGTACTGAGGGTTAGGACGTGAACATCTTTTGGGCGATGCACAGTTCAACCCATAACACTGGTTGAAACTCACATGCCTATGACAGTTACGAGAAGTCTCAGGCTCTTCCCCACACATGAGGTGGCCTTTGCTTGCCGTACTGTGGACTCACCTTCGAACCTTATCCATCCCCAGCCTCTGCTGTGCATGCCGGTGACATAGGCTGCCTTTTCGGACACACAGTGTTCTTTCCAGCCCAAACTTGCTCTGCTATGCGTGGAATGCTACCTCTCCTGTGTAGTGAGACATTCCTGACCACCCAACCTGCAGTAGCCCATATGCCCAACTTCACTCTTTCTCGACCAACCCATCATACAGAACACTTGTTACCTAGTGTTAAGCTATTTCACCTTAAATATTTTTTAATCTGTTTATTGTCTTGCCCCTCTCCTGCCTCCACCAAATGGGATATAAATTCCATGAGGCCCAGGACCTTGTCTAATTCTCCCAGCACTTACAACAGATGCTCAATAACCACACTGTGAACCTCCCAGCAAAGTGTGTGCCAGCACTGCAGTGAGCACTGCTGTGGATTCCAGGGCCTGTCGGAATCGGAGAAGTGAATTGGCAGTAAGTGCAGATAGGAACTTACTGACAGCTGTGCAGCATGTATAAACAGTCATCTATAGGAGAAATCATTTCTTACGGATTTGGAGAGATTTTGTTCCAGCTCATTGGAGTGACTTTGTCTTCCATGATGCCTCTAGATTAAGATGCAGAGTCCTTACTTAGCAGAATAAAGTGCATTTTAATTCTGAAATGAGAACCGAGTCTGGCTAGTTTATCTAGCCTAGAATAACTATTCCTACTTGTCTTTATTTTAAGGCAGAACAATAGCAACAAATTAGGAAAAGGTTTATCAAGGCGTCTAAGAATCAACTGCTGTTCTCACTTGACTATTTAACGTGACTTTATTTTTTTAAGTCTTTTTTTGGTTTTATGTATTTTTTCATTTATTGATCACATAACAACAACTAGTGCCTTCCTCCTATGAGCTTTTTGTTTTACATTTGGGGGGACCGAAGAACAGCATTTCTAGGGCTGAAGGAGTCAGTCTCTGTACATCCAGGAGGTTGGTATAATGGATAGAGGAAGTATCTTTAGGCAGCAGGGCTGTAAGGCACAGGAAGTGAGTTGAATTCACAAAGACTTCCGCTGGGCCCTTTCCAGCTCACATGTGAGGTGCTGCAGCCCTGTAGATGCAGCCAAGTGCAGCTCATGCTGAAGGACCGGGTCTTTGAGTCCTGGACCAGAAGAAAACAAGGCCTGAACACTTCTTTTTATCCCTTCTCCAATTCCTCTTTGCACCCACTCTGAGTATAAAAGGCTAAATTAACATACTTACAAGGTATCTGCAAACTTTAAAGGAAAATGCACCTGTCGCCCACTCTTGCACCGTGGATATCTGCTTCATGCTTGCCTGCCTGTGGCTCTGATAATATTCAGGCCTTCTTCCCTTTCACAGGAGTTTTTGGAAAGGGTATTGACAGTCTGTCTCAGAAGTCAACTTGAAAATATTTTCCATGTTGTCCTTGAAGCCACAAGAGCAATAAGTAGACAAAAGCCCAATTTTCAGATTTTCCCTAAAATAGTATTTTACTATTGCCACAACACTGGGGGAACCCCTGGGCGTGGGACTGGCACTGCACAAAGGGAGGACGTACTTTCTGTGCCTTCAGTGGGCATGCTCATGTCTCCATAGGTCAGTTTCCCCTGCCTCCTCTTGGGTGTCCCTAAGGTTGCCAGGGTGCAAAACAGCTGTTCCTGAGCGCGCAGCACTGCAGGCTCTGATCATGGAATGGCTCCTGGTGAGGCTGTTTCTATCTGGACTCCTTGGCTCCATGCCATCCTCTCATACGTGCCCCGGCAACACTCTCCAAGTGCTTTAAAATCCCCACAATGCCACTGCACCGAATGGCCAAAATGAAGTATCCTGACCATACCAAATGCCAGGATGCAGAACATTTGGATCTCCCAAGGTTGGTGGTGGGAATGTAAATGGTGCTGCCAGGCTAGAAAACAGTGTGGCAGCTTCTCATACATTTAAACATACACTCTCAGTATGACCTTACATGTGACCCGGCAGTTCCACACCTGCATATGTACCCTAGGGAAATGGAAAACTGTCCACACAAAAGCCTGCCCATGAATGTTCATAATGGTTTTAGTTGTAATCACCAGAACTAGAAACAATGCAAGTGTCCTTTAGCAGGTGAATAAACTGTGGTACATCCGTACAGCGGAGTAAAGGGGAGAGAGCTGCTGATGTGTGCAACAAGGTGGGCGGATATTAAGGTCATTACACGGAGCGAGAAAACACAATCTCAAAAGGCTGTATGTGGTATGAGTGCATCTATCTGATATTCGCAAGGTAAAATTGCAGCGTGGAAAGTGATAGCGGTTGCCAGGGGTTAGGAGTGGAGGGAAGGAGGGAGGTAAAAGGGCAGTGCAGCGGAGTTTCTCCATGGCAATGGAGCAGTTCTGAGTCCTGACTGTGGAGGCGGCTACGTCAGTGTGTTCTTGTGATAAAACTTCATAAAACTGTACACACAATCTTAAACATTAATACAAAAATGGGTGAGATCCAGATGAAGTCTATAGTTAGGTTAATAGTATCGTACCTCTGCCAATTTCCTGGTTTGATCATTTTGCTGTGATAAAGATATTATGATTGGGGGAAGCTGAGGGAAGGACAGGGGAGCTTTCTGTTACTAGCTATGCAACTTTTATGTGAATAAACAACTGTTTCAAATAAAAACTTTCAAAAATTCTGTTACTAGCAACTAACAATTTCTGAATATTTACGAGTTTCAGGCCCTTTGCTCAGTACCTTACATCTGTCATCACATTTGACCTTCCTCACAGCCTTGTCCGGAGCATTCTGTTTTCCCCATTTTACTGGGGAGGAGACTTAATCAAAATCACAGGCCAGGCACTATGGCACAAACCTGTAATCCCAGCACTTGGGAGGCTGAGACAGGAGGGTTGCTTGAGGCCAGGAGTTCACAACCAGCCTGGGCAACATAGCAAGACCCTGTCTCTACAAGATATTAATGTTAAAAAATGTTAGCCAGGTGTGATGGTGTGTGCCTGTAGTCCCAGCTACACAGGAGGCTGAGGCAGGAGGATCACTTGAGCCCAGGAGTTCAATGCTGTGGTAAACTATGATGATGCCATTGCACTCCAGCCTGGGCAACAGAGTGAGACCCTGTCTCAGGAAAAACAAACAAACAAACAACAAGAGTAGCAGGGCTAGGTTTTGAATACAAGTGGCCTCACTCCAGAATTTATGTGTTTGATCACTATTAGATTTTTTCTCCCTTACCAAGCTTTGAGACACAAAGCTCAGTGTAGCCCACGATGTATGTAGACCACTCGGCTGGAGATCTCAGTTGTGTTACTGAAAAATGTGGCTTTTACCCTTGGTGCTTGCTATGCTGAGCATAACAGATTTAAAAGTGTCTTGGCTCAAATTTCTTTTCACAACAAAAGTAAGAAGGATGTGCGTATTTTCTTTTAATGCATAATCTATCTTAGAAATGTATTACTAGAAATCCTCTTGCCACAGGAGAAGCTTGCTGGGGTAGGGGGTAAGTGGGACGGGGCGGTAAATGAAACCCATGGCATGAGGCCCTTGAGTGGAGTGGAGCCCTTGATCTGGGCTCTGACGCTTGCTAGTGACCTTGAGCCAGTTAGCCTCACTGGTTGGTTTGTTTTCTTACCTACAAAACAAGGACAAATGTCCCCTGACTGAGCAGTTGAGAGGCTGTTATAGACTGAATAGCGTGCCCCCAGAATGTGTATGTTTATACCCTAACCTCTAATGTGACTGTTTTTGGAGACAGGGCCTTTAAAGAAGTAATTAAGTTTAAATGAAGTCCTAAGGGTGGGGCTGTGATCCAGTGTGATAGCTGTCCTTTAAGAGGGACAGGAGGGATACACAGGTACAGAGAAAAGGCCATGTGAAGGCCCAGTGGGGCGGTGGCACCTGCAAACTCAGGAGAGAGGCTTCAGGAGAAAGCGACCCTGCCAGCTTCTTGATCTTGGACCTCCAGCTTACGGAACGATGAGAAAATGAATTTCTGCTGCAGAAGCCACCCAGTCCATGGTATTTTGTAGCCCACGCCTACAGAGGTTTACTCAGATAGGATCTAAAGGTGTTAGAAAAGTCTCAGGTGCTGCTTGCACATCAAGTGACAAGCGTGGCTGTAGGAATGCGACATCTAACCGTGTCTCCTAGAGAGAGCAAGTCTGTGCCATGCTTCTCCTTCTGTGTTGGCTAAGCTGGTGTTTCTCAAAAACATGTTTGAGGGAACAGTAGTTCCATGATGAGATCTTAACAGGTGTGCTGATGGAGAGCATGGGGAAGGAGGTTTTGTCATCAAAGAGAGCTTAGAAATGTAAAATTAAACAAATTTAAATAAGCCTCTTTGCTCCAGGACTTCTCAGAGTCTTTCAAATGTTCATGTACATTATTTAACTCTCTGAGAGTTAAATAATTTATTTTGCAGCATTTCCAAAACTTTTCTAGGAAGACCATTTAATCAAGGTAAGTTTTGTAGGTGACAATTTAGGAAATGTTGTTGTGTTAGTTTCCTTGGGCTGCCATAACAAAGAATTATACCACAAACCGAGTGGCTCAGAACAACAGCAATTTATTGTCTCACAGTTCTGGAGGCTGGAAGTTTGAAATCAAGGTGTCAGCAGGTCACGCTTCTGCTGAAGCCTGTAGGGGAGATTCCTTCTTCCTTCCTCACCTCCTGGAGCTTCTAGTGGTGGCCAGCAATCCTTGGCTTGTAGATGTATCACTCCAATGTCTGTCTTCTTCATATGGCTGTCTCCTCCTAGTGTATGTCTCTATCTCTTATAAGGACACCAGTCACACTGGATTAGGGGCTCATCCCAATGACCTCATATTAACTAATTGCATCTGCAATGGCCCTATTTCCAAATAAGATCACATTCCAAGGTACTGGGAGTTTAGACTTCAACATATCTTTTTGGGGGACACAGATTAACCTACAACACCTGTGATAAGTACTTGGCAACTATTGGAATAAATGCCCTAAAATTTTGCTTCATTGTCTTTCATTTTTGTTTCTTTCAGAATATGCTGCTCATTTTAATTTTACATTCCTTAAAGTGGAGGATTGTAATCAGCAGTGTGCAGGAGACTCACATATAATGCTCTTTTTTTTTAAACAAAGTACATTTGCATTTCCTACCCACCACAAGATGCTGATCCAGTGGGAGCTGAGTGATGGGTGTTAATGCAGGTTTATGTGAAGACTGCAGCATTTGAGAGGCTATATGACTGTATCTGGCTTCTATATTCCAGAGTTTTCTAGGACCCGTGTTTTGGATCTTTTCAAATACCTCTTCTCCAACTCTTGGCTTTTATAGTTTCTCCTTCACCTCAAAGTAGTATCGTCCTCTTTGCAAGCATGTTGTCAGCATATCTCGTCCTAGAATCTGGGGAAGCCTGTGTAGGCCAGGGTTGTATCTGAGGTTTATTCTGATTGAGTGACTCGGCCAAGCCTCCTGCCACAAAAGCCTTAGAGAGTTTTCTCTCAAAGTCACCATGGGGCCTGAGCAAAGTGTGAATACGGCCTGGCTGGGTTGAAATACGAGTTACAACTAACTGCACTCCGTGCGTGAGGTTCCATGTGTGAGGATGCATGGAGTTTAGCTGTGTTTTAGAGTCACACGTTTCTGTTATAATTGTCAACCGTTTCTCAGACTGTCTTTCTGCTTTGGGAGGTTATTTGAGAGATCTTTGCTAAGCAGCTTTTGAATAACTCTTTCTCAATTTCCACTTGTCAATTTATGTCCCACTTCTGAAAACTCAGATGACAAATGACTTCCCTCCACAGACAGCATCACCGTAGCCAGGTGGTCTTTTGTCTTTGTCCTCAAGGTCTCCGGGCTGCCCCTTAGAATCATTCAGCAGTGGAGTTGTTTTTCTTCTAAAATGCTGACCGGAAGACCATTTTGTTAATTTAGTGCGCCTGCTTGTGTGCTCAAATGAGAAGTTTCCGTGAAACTAGAAACATGGGATATTGAGGCCTGGGGCACAGGACTATCCACTCTCTTCTCTGACTTGCAGTCAGACAGGGGATGAGTACAGAGAAGAATCTTCTCAAACCTGGACAAGAATTACCATCTCGGGGAAGGTAGTATTTAATACATGGTACTACCTTGAAAATTACGTTTGTATTTTGGCAGGATGAGAAGGAAGAAGAGTAAAAAAACTTTGGTGCCTATTGAAGAATCCTATATTGGAGTTATGTGGCAGTTTCTGTCTTAAACAAATGAATTCATCACACATAATGTTAAAGGGATGTTTGTTGTATCTTTTTTAAAAGATGATGCATCATATTAACTGACTCATAGTGCTATATACATTCTCAGAAGGACTACCTGAAGAGGATGAGATTTAAAGAAAGTATGGCAGTGCCCACATTGTCTGTCTTGCCCTAGGAGTGGAGACTCACGCCAGCCCTGCCATCCTACCAGTTGGCTGTTGCAGATTTGACTTCCTTCCCTTTCCTCTGCTCTCCTCATGGCCTCCTGGGGAGAGAAGTGGGGGCTTGCAACCTGAAAACCAGCAGAGCTGATAAGATGCTTTCCATAAAGCGCCCCCTGTTGGAGGATAATTTATTTCTTGTAAATGGTCTGATGCTTCTTGGTGGGACACCTTTGACCTCAGTAGGCTACAATGCCTATTCCTCCTGTTTTCTTGAGGAAACCCTCTCCCAGACTCTCCCTGTTATTGCAATGACATTAATCATTTTGTTCTAATACTCATAATTGTGGTCCACCTTGAATCAGAAACCACCCAGGGACCCTGAGCAACAGAGGAAAATGCCAACTAGGCTTTGTGGAAGTGAAGTCAGGGGAGGTCCAAGGAGGGCCTGAATCCCAAATGAAAGCTACTCTGACTCCTACAATTATTATATTTGTGAAGAGTACTATCCGGATGTCACATGATTAGCATATTTTGCTATTTTTCTTTCCGTGATGGGAAACAATGATTTTCTTTCTAAAGTCCCTTTAACTTCAATTAGAGGTGAGATGTATTAATTAAACTGCCTACCAGGCTGAAAAGCAGATAACCTCCAGGGCACTGGGAAGATGTCCTAACAACTGGGGAAGAGCCAGCTCTGGGAAGGGATAAGGCCAGCTAATGAGTCTGAGGAAGCCTCCTGGCTAATCACCACTTGAGAACTTAGTTTTTCAGCCAGCTGAAATTGACCCACCAATCCACAGTGTCAGACAAGACTAGACAACCCCACCCCCTTACCTCCACAATCCCACATTGCCGGGGCAGATGGTTTGTGTGCAGAGGAGGGGCCCCTGCATTTGCTGGGGCTGGGAGACACAGGAGGGGTTCTGGTGAACTGCTGTGAGAAAGGACCACACCATGGCCAGACATGAGGCAGCCATGTGCATCATGGGCCGTGTTCACAGGTGTACACAAACAGTAAATGTCAGGAGACTGTCTTCACTAAGTGGATCAAAGTTGCAGAACGTAGCAGAGTAGATATTGAGTGGACCTGTGACTTTAAGATACAAGACCTCCTATAATGCACTTTTTATGTTTATTAATTTGCATTTCCACCTGTCAGGTAGACTGCGCATTTTCAAAGAGGCATTTTGCTTCAGAAAACAACTTGGATATTTAAAAGAGATGTATCTTTAATCTTCTGACAGTGAATTAAAAACAGAAAAAAATTTCCTTTATCGACGTGTCATAAAATTCTTTATTGGAGAGGTTTCTTCTGCTGTTTTGTTTCCCTTGCTAGTGATTGAATTTTAATTTTCTGTAATGGGGGCATGCATTTTGTCTGTAAAGCTCTCTGTTGATTTCATGTCCTGAGGTTGAAAATCCATACTTCCATTTCCTGTGGATTACTGCTATTTGTTTTATAGCATGTAAATGGCCCTGGGCCTCTGTTGCTCTATTCTTTGAGGTCCATATTCCTGTGTACTCTCATGGCCCACCTACTCTTTGATAGGAGCCCCTGAGAAAGGTTGTCTGTCCCATAGAATGAACCCCACAGCTTGTCATTTGATCTTACCTCTGGGTCTTAAGATCTTTTGATCCTTAAACAACCGTTCTAGCTTGGTGCACCATGTTCCTTTTCCCTTTCTGTGCTCTGGCCTCAATGACCTTATTACAGTTATTTATGTATACTATTTCCTCCTGCCCAGGGCCTTAGCACATCCTATTTCCCTACCTACAAATCTTAAGCCCTAGCACCCCTACGTTTAGCTCTAGGTCCTCCTTTAGTGCCTTTGTTCTATACGACCAAAGCACCACCAGCCTCTCCTTACTGGCATCTGTTACTCTTGCATGCATCTGTGTGCTTATTGATCAAGTCTCTCTCCACTGGCATGGGAACTCTATGGGAAGAGACCCGTTTGCTCTTGCTCAATTGATCAAGTACAGTATGTGGCATTTGGTGGATTCTTAATAAACATTTGATGACTCAATGAATGAATATAAGCCAGCAGTAGGGTAAGGATATTGGGGTAAAATGTGTACCATGAGGAAAGAAGAAGAGCCCAGGGTAGCAAAGATGTGAGGATAATATAGTCAGACTTGAATTTACCTAGTGCAATGGGGATGGACCTAATGGATGTCCTAGGAGGTCCCTTCCAGGCCTGGGAATGGAACCTGAATTCTCATTATGGTACTGGCCAAGGGCAGAACCTGCCTCACTGAAATGTGAACCTCCTGCCTTTTTCATCAAATTGTTCTAACACTAACATTTCTTTGCCTCGCCATGTTTCCTGTTTTTGGAGTAAATTCCTGACCAGGGTCTAGCAAGTGCTTCCCCACTTCATTTCCTTGTCATTTTGCCTATCACATTGGGGTAAAATGTGCACCATGTTTCATGCCTTTCCTGAGCTTCCTGGCTGCCACGCCACCATTTTCCTTCTTGGCCCCTCACTTGGTCCCTTTCAGCTCTGTTTTTCTGCTTCTCCTTCCCTGTCATTCCTCAGGTGTGTACACAAAGAGACTGCAGAGGCTATAGACAGTACATGGTTAAGAATGGTGGATTTATTGGTCTCTGTAGAGAAATGGCTGGTTCTATGTCAGGGGCAGAAGATGAACAAGATGAGCCTGTAACATCATGCCCCTTGTGACAGCAGGAAGCTGTCATCTATTGTAGCGACCCCGAAGAGAAGCAGCTCCCACTAGCCAAAGATGGGATAAATTGAGCCTTCCCCAGCCCCCTAAAACCAAACAAAAAAACCCTCCAGCAACAGAGAGAAACACACAGTATATGTTACAACCCATGCTGACACTGAAACAATGAAGCAGAAAAAGCATTAACGATACTAAAAAAGGGTTTGGGTGTTCCTCATTGGTCACCTTTGTACCAATCTTTATTTTGAAAACCAGTAAACAAATAAAGAGAGGCTAGCGTTTATCCAGCCTTCCTCTGCAAGTGGTTCCTCAAATAAGTAAATAGTGCAAGAGAGGAAGCTCTTGTTCATGGAAATTTTTTATCTAATAAATGAAGAGGACTGATAGAATTAAAATGTCAGCATGTTGTATTCCCTAATGATTTAATGAATCTAGTCATGGGGCTTCCATGGCTACCACCATCACAGGGAGACTACCAGGTATTTGTCTGAAGGAAGTGACAACCATGAATGAAGCAAATGCCAGATAAACACATAAATAGGTGGTCAAACCTGACTCTGGTCAAGCTGCTAAATCTAACCATCGATTTACTGTAATAGAGGGGACAGAAGAACATAAAAATGGCACCTTAGGAATGCAATCAGGAAAATATGGATTCTGGGATGCTCTTCATGATTCACAACTTGATGTCTTCAACAAAAATTTATAAGACAAGTAATGGAGGGGGAACTCTAAAATAAGAAACTCAAGAGACCTCTCAGCCAATCACAATGTATGGACCTTGTTTGGATCCTGACTCAAACTGTGTAACTCTGATGGACATAAAGTGAAATGTGTATTGTGGTTTTGTTTTTAAAAGTTATTTTTTCTTTCAGAAACATATTATATATACTGAAATGTTAACAGATAAAATAATAACAGATAAAATAATATGATGTCTGGGATGTGCTTCAAAATAATCTGGATGGGGTTGTATTAGTTATCTATTGTCGCAGAACAAATTACTCCAGAACGAATAGCTTAAAACAAAAAAAACGTATTATAAATAGTTCCTGAAGTCAGGAATCCAGGAACAGTGAGCCAGGCTGTTTTGGCTCAGGGTCTTTCCTGAGGCTGCATTCAGGATGTTGGCCGGGGCTGCAGTATTCTGAAGGTTGGCTAGGATGGAAGATGTACATCTTTGTTCATTCATATGCTCGTTGTCAGGAGATGTCAATTCCTGATAGCTGTTGATTGGAAGCTTCAGTTTCTCACTCCACAGGACTGTTCCCAATGAAGCAGTTGGCTTCCCCCAGAGTGAAGTGCCCAGCAGAGACCTGAAGAGGCACCATGGTGCAAGCCATAGTGTCATTTACAACCTAACCTGGCAAGTGATGTACCATCACTTCTGCTATATTCTTTTGGTCACAAAGGCCAACCCTGGTGCAATGTGGCAGGGCCCTCCATAGGGTCTGAATGTCAGGAGATGAGGATCACTTGAAAGCTGGCAACCACCAGGGAGAGGGGAGCAGGTGGTGGCGGGGTATTGAAAAACAAGATTTGCCATGAGTTGATAATTGAAATTTTCCATTATAAAAACTATCTGGAAAAAACAAAATTATGTATTTTAGAGACAGAATGCTTGGATTTAAGTCCCAGATCTACCTTTTATTAGCTGTGAGACCTAGTCAAGTGATGTAAATCTGTTTTCTCATTTGTAAAAGGAGGGTAAGAAGAGTTCCTGCCTTGTCTCTTGGGATAATTGCGAGGATTGAAGAAGACACAGCCCACCAGTGCTCAGCATCAGGGCTGGTGTGCAGAGAACACCGAATGAATATTCATTGTCAGTGACATAATCTTCTCTTCTGTCTTGGACACTGTTTTTCTGCTAGGCTTCAAACCATCCCAGGACCACCTATTTTCTAGAAACCCTTTTCTCTCCCTTTTTAGGGGCATATTGTGATTTTCCCTGGGAGAAGCTACCATTTGTTTCTTATCCCCCTTCTATATGTATTCCCCACTCCACACGCTGCTGTAGAGGGAAGGGCTGACTCGGTGTGGAAGTGTCTTTGGGTACGTCTTTGCTTCCGTGGCCTGCGTCAGCAGCTTTCTCTGGGAATATGGACTTTGCCACTGCCACTGAAGGGCTGTGCCCTGCAAGAAGCTACTTATAAGTGACTATTCTGGCCAGGTGTGATGGCTCACACCTGTCATTGGGAGATGCTTGTAATCCCAGGGCTTTGGAAGGCCTGGGTAGGAGGATCACTTAAGGCCAGGATTTTGAGACCATCCTGGGCAACATAGTGAGATCTCATCTTTGTAAAAAATAAAAAAGAATTAGCTGTATGTAGTGGCATGTGCCTGTAGTTCCAGCTACTCGGGAGGCTGAGGCAGGAGGATTGCTTGAGCCCAGGAGTTTGAGGTTACAGTGAGCTATGATGATGCCACAGCACTCCAGCCTGGGCAAATAAGTGAGACCCTAGCTCTAAAAAATAAAATAAAATGAGTTGACTGTTCTTATCTGCCCAGCATCCGTTCTCCTTCCTCCTCTCCATGAAATCCCTCTCCTTAGAAAACTGATTTGGTGAAGTTGAGGTGGAACTTTCCCCAGTTCTTGGTACATCTTAGAGTTTATCTACTATAAAAGGTCAAGACTGTCAAGTTCAGACATGGGCACATGATCCAGGCCTGAATAAGTCAGGGGTCCCATTCTCTGGCCACCCAGACACATAACCTAAGCTGGACTAATCAGTGTTTCTGGGGACATTTCTGATAGTATTAATAATATTACTGAAACTGGTCTTGTATAAAGGTGCCAGATTTAGAAAAACAAACAAGGCACTCAGTTAACTTTGAAATTCAGATAAACAGTGAATAAGTTTTTAGTTTATTTGTTGCTTATCTGAAATTCAAAGCTAATTGGGCATCCTGTGTTTATCTGGCAGCCCTAGCTCTTGCCAGTGGGCAGGCTGAGCTGGGAGGGGTGAGGTTGATGATGTAGGCAGCTGTGTGGCCAAGAGCCTGCTGGCAAAAGGAAGCCAAGCAGAGCGAGGAGATGGATTAGAAAGAGCTGAGTGCATTGCAGAGTCCTGGTCCCTCACGTCCCCGAGGAAGCTGCCCTCCCATACTTCCCATTACAGGAGCCAAGGAATTTCCTTTTTCTATGTGTGGACTTGAGTTTTGCTGTTGGTTTGTTTTTAGAATTTCAATTTCGATACTTTAATAGGTTCAAAATAAAGTGCCTTAAGGCATTGCGAGCCTTAGGTACCCTGCTAATAAGACCTAATGTTTACTATGCGCCGGACTCTGTGTTACATGCTCTGTCTGAATTGCCTCATTAAATCCTCACAGTAACTCTGCGTGGTATAAATGAAGAAATGATTGGCCCAATAATTTACCTTCTGTGAAGTTATAATGATATTTCTACACATATGTACTGTTATGTGGGTACAAAGATGTTTACTGTAGTCATGTTTGAAAAAATAAAATACTGAAAACCTAAATTTTCATCAGTGGGGGACTGATCAAATAAATGTCGATACATACCTTAAAAATATATGTCTAGTGCTATACAGAGTATTTGTTTATTCACAGGCTTGAATGAGAATGGAAGAAATTCAGACAATTAAGTTTAATAGTCATTTAATTAAGTTTGTCAAAATACAGAGATCACTGAAACAAACGTATTTTAATTGAATACAAGTTTTAAAAATGTATTACACAAGTCTCAGCAAAAGTTCCAATCTAGGTGTCTCCTGGGTCACATGTCTTTGCCAAGCTCTGCCAGAAAGGAACGCTGCGGCCACTACAGGGGCGAGTGCGCCTGCAGACCGTGTCTCGGCCACGCTGCCCGCGCGCGGGGCTTTGAGTCGCGCCGAGGACCGTCCCGACTGCGGGGGACGGCGGACGGAGGTGGGCCCGCGGGCTCGGCGCCCACCGCGCTGCCCTGGCGCTGCCCGCCGCACGGCCCTTCACAGCGAGGCATCCTCCGCACCCGGCGCCCAGTTTGGAGCCAGCGGGAGCTCTGACTTCTCTCCGCTCTGGCTCACCGCGGCTGGCGAGAGCATTCTTCCTCCGAGAAACAGATCTGAATCGAATCGGGGTTTTCATAAAGTTTATAAAGGATGGACTTGGACCTTCAGAAAGGTCCGAAAGACGTGCAGGGGGAGGCCTGGCGTCCGGGCGCACCGTGCCGCGCCTGCGGAGACACTGGCCGGCCTCCTGTCCACTCCTGTCCACGACGCGTCTCCTCCGTCTCCTGGCGGATCTCGGGGCCCGGGTCCCTGAGGCCGCTCACAGGTCAGCATGACCTCACGAGGGGGCAGTAAGCTCCTACGTATGGCAGAGAGTCCTCTCGGACTGCGCCTTGCTCACTGGTGGGGTCACTAGCGCGTCCCCCTCAGCAGTTACTCGGAAATGGGACTGCTTTGGTGGAGGTGCCGTTCCACTTCAGGTATTTCCCTGCTGCAGAGTGGCCAATGCCAGGCTCACCACCACCATCCTACATGGAATAATTAGCGCTTTTGCCATCGAAAGGATGCGTAGCTAATCCGACTACCTGGTATGAAAGAACAGTCACTGCTCACGTCCCGGAGATCTGTCTTTTCTCTAATTTGGCACTGGCATTCAACAGCTGCTACCTTCAGACGCATCAATTTGTTATACACAACGTGAAGGAGAAATGGGAATGGCTCAGACGTGGTTCTATCGGTGTCTGTACTTTCTCCCCCAAATTGCAAACAGCTGGGCCTCCCTCACCCATACCAGCTTTCTTCAACCATTCTGAGTTCATCTTTGAGAAATACCACGTCACTGCTTCCCCCACCAGAATCGAATGACTGTGCGATTTACTGGAGCTGGGCTTTGAAATAGCAGCATCACAAAATGCGTATCTTTCCTGTAAAACGTGTGGCCTGTGCACTGCCCTAGATCCCTGAGGTATTTGCCCAAAAGAGACTGTAAAATCCCCCCAGGGGAGTTCTCAGACTAAACCAGAGCATGGGAGACGCATCCCAGGTTGAGGTTGGGGTCAGGGGTGGGAGCGTTGTCAGGAGGAATTATATCAGGATGAAGAGTCCATGTTTATATTCCATAGTCTTGTGGTGTGATGTCCATATCAGGTGGAAAGAGAGTTATGAGCACCCTCTGGGTCTGGGACAAATGGGCTTTGGCAGTTTGGGTTTGGAGCTCGATGGTGATGGGACCACAGAGCTCTTTGGAGGTCCATTTGGAGATCTCACTGAGGGGTTTAGCATCAGAATGGGTAGGCATGGTTGTGGGAACACTGCTCATCTACTCAGGCTGACTTGCCTGATGGCCATATTTCTGTTTTAGAAGAAGGCAAGTGGTACCGCATCTGTTACTGACAGAGCTGAAAATTGGAGAGCCTCCACAGGGTACTCTCACCTTTAATGCCTTCATTTAAGTTTGCCGATGAATGTGTACCTTGAGCCACCTGAAAGCTACATGTACAAAGTGACCTACTACAGTCAAGCACACTTGAGGACACCTACACTGCAGCCGCCCACTAGAATTCTGTGCTGCCTGTGAACGGACAGGACAGCAAGGAGCAGGGGGCACCATGTGCCACGTATCTCCTTTGCTCACTTGCATGCTCCATTGTGTCTGCTGGGTTTTACTTACAAATCACAGATTTGAGAGTAAAATTAAGAATTTCAGGACAGTGGCAGCAAAGCATTAAACCAAACACAGGATCCTTCTGTGCATGGGACCCTGGGCCAGCCACTGCACAGGCCACAAACCCAGGAAACCAGCCCTGAATGGGAGTGTGGCGTTCACGAAACTGAAGTCTCTGTGACCTCCTGCATGCTGTACTTCATCAGGGACGTAGAGAGCTGTGCCCTGTGCATTGGGGAAGAGCACAGTTACACAGGGGTTTACATACAAGGCTCAGTGCCTTGAAACCCACCCTGCTTCATTGTTGCTGTGCCATCTTGGGCAAATTATTTCACCTTTCTAGGCTCTGTTGGCCTATGTGTAAAATGGGAATGTAACAGTACCTTTATTTTAGGGGTGTTAGGAGGAGCAAGTGGAGTATCATATGAAAAGCACTCAGTGTCTATGTACAGACCTCACTCAGCCAATGCTGGCTGCCTTCACAGGACTCGGCAAGACAGTTTCTGAAGCCTCCCCGGGGCTGAGTCGCTGCGGCAACTCTCATCCCTGCCCTGTGGCTGCAGAATTCATGTGTGCAGTACTCGAGTGACCCCGATGGGCGTCACTGATAGGTGGCTATTAGTCCTCCCCCAAATAGTGCCTCTACCCCCAGCCAGGACCACCAGCTCTCAGTGGCTCTGTGGAGGGGGCATTGTTTTGTCTTCTGAGGTCCACTTTCCATTTGCCTCCCTGCTCTGAATTGGGAGGACTCAAACGTTTATTATAATTACCTAGGCAGGAAAAAGTGCGGTTGCTGTTCTCACGGAGAGTCATCAGGATGATTCCACTGAACCAAACGCTGGTGGAAGGCGAGGGTTGTTTCGCTGGGATCCTGTGCTGGCCTGGGAGCAGGGACTGGCTGACGGAGATAAGCGGCGAGCCGGCGCCTGCTGGCACCGCACGGGCAGCGGGGGCGCCCAGCGGGCTCCTCGCCCCAGGCGGCCGGCTGCGCTGATTGCTTTGGCCGCGCGGCCTTCTCCTGGGCAGCGGCGTATGCTGCACGAGTGCCTGAGGCAAAGATGAAAACCACCCGCCGTCTTTATTGAAGTTTAATAATGAAATGGAATTGTCACCATTTCCGATAAACTATTTTAATTGAGAAAAATAATGGAAACCGGCCACTTCCTGGTTCATGGCTGTTGAGCGTGTCCCTGTCCCGGGCAGTCTGGAACCTTCTGTTCTGTAGCTGTGCTCTTGAGGACGCACGGGGCTTGGGTCCGTGAAACCAGCCAGTCTCCATCCGCGGAAGGAAACCTGGCCCTTGCAGGGTGACGTCAACCCTTTCCCAAGGTATGTTGTTTGTCAAGTTGCCAACAAAGAAGTTGGCCTGGAAGGTGTTTGGGGTATAAAGCTTTCTAGGATTTTAAAAAAAAAATTCAAATGTTGAAGACAGTCCTTTCTTTTAGTGAATATAAAACCAGAGTAGCCTCACATGTTCTGTCCCCACAGCACTGTCAGATGACTTCTCTTCTCCTGTCCTGTCAGCAAGGGGTCAGCACAGCACCCCCTGCAGTAAGAGGGAGACCCACGCACAGCTGAGGGAGGTTCTTCCTTGGGCTTATGTAGCGGGCTTGCAGGGCAGTCCTGCCTGCTGGTCCGAGGCCGTGATGCTCACTGCCCGGGTGCTTTCCCATCCCCATTTCACAGGGCACAAAACTGAGGCCAGAGAGCCACTGCCTCAGGGTTTCAGCCAGTGAATGGCAGGCTTGGTATTCTGCCTCCCAGTTCAATTTTTCCCCCCGAGTTCATAGGGCCTATATACCAGTTGCTGACATACAGAGAAAATGAAAATGCTGTGATGGCATTAAATATAACACTTTCTGAATCTTAACAACGGCTGCAACTGGGAATAGAGAAAAAGAAATCCATGGTGATGAGGAGGATGCAGGGCAGTCAGCCAGGCCCCGTCCTTAGCTTCCAGGGTCTACCTTTGGGGTACATGTGGCTGGGATTCATCTTCAGCAAAACCACAAATTCCTCCGTGCCACAGGTAGTCAAAGCAATGGCTGTTAAATCCAGGAGCACTGAGAGCCTGTCTTGCCCCGTCTGGCACAGGTGTGTAAACCACACTGGACAGTGACAGTGACTGAGAAGAAGGGGAGGAGGGAGCATAGGTGACATGATGGCGGGGATGCTTTGGAGAGGTATTGTCACTGTAGGCAGGGGGCAGGCAGGGCCATTGTGATAATCACAGGGGTCCTCACAATTAAGTGGCCCCAATCCAGCTAAAACTGGTTGAGCAAATTTACTGGCCCACTTACCTAAAAGCCTAGGCCTGCCTGGATGTGGGGGCTCGAGCCATGTTGTCCTGGTCCTGTCTTGGCTCCTCCAGTGTGGGCTCTGCTCTCCCTGGCTCTCGCCTTCATTCAGGTATGCTCTTCCTGTGTGGCAGCGAGCTGACTGCTGGCAGCCCAGGCTTCCTCCCTGACCTTTCAGCAATCCCAGTGGAAAGAGAGAGCCTTTTCCCACACATTCCAGCAAAAACCCAGAGGTTGGGTCAATGGCCATGTGTGACTGTGGGCCATGGATGAAATTCACAGATTAGACAGGCCTGATAAATAGAACCACCCCTTGATCTGGGAGGGAAAGAGATGCTGCCTCGCCTAAACCATATAAATTATAAGGTGGTGGGAGAGAAGGGGAATCAGAAGAAGGGGATGGATGCTGGACAGGTAAAACTCACACACATCCACTGGGTACCGGCCTTGGACTTCCCCCTGACTCACCATTCATCGTCAGTGGCTTGGCATGGAGGAAGGACTATTTCAACCTTGCGTCTCTGGGTCAGTGCTGTCCAGTTGCACTTTCTGCAATGATGACGATGTTCTTTAATCTGTGCAGTCCAGTGCAGTAGCCACTGGCTGGCCACATGTGGCTGATGAGCACTTGTAATGTGGCTTAGTGCTACCAAGGAACTGAATTTTTAATGATCGGTGATTTTAATCACATTTAAATGTAAATATCTACCTGTGGCTCATGGCTGCCGTATTGCACAGAGCAGCTCTTAGTGGAAGTCACATCATGGGACCTAGTTTCCTGAAAGGCAAGACTTGTTTTTGGTAGGAGATTTAGGTGGACGGTTGAATGCAGCCCATAACCTGACTTGGCTCAGGTTATGGAGTGGGAGAAAAGGGAGTTTGGAAATGACAGAAGAGAGAGAAAGAAACAGAGTACTTCCTCTGTAGCATTATTTGGAAGCCCTTAACTTGAGGAAATATTTTTTCCATCTAATATATGAACCAGATTTGTACCAGCAAGAAAGAGAACACAACTGACCTTGTTATAAAAGCAAAGTGAAAGGAACTCCAGGAACTGCTGTTGCGTTTAACTGTAGGTGTCCCATAATAAGGCAACCACTGCCTGAAGTGGCGTGTGACACACAGCTACATATAGATTAAAAGAAAAATTAAATATTGTTCAGTGTTGTTAAAAAAACACACAGTGTAAACTTGTGTGATGGAGCACAATTAAATGTAATAGATGGAAATGACATTTGATGAATGGAATGAACTTGGAAAGGCAGAACCTGGCCACAGTGATGTGAACCTGGGGCCAGTGAAAAAGCCAGATCTCAGCAATCTGTGGGATGGGTGCTTCACAGGGCTGCATGCCCCACGGTATGTGTGTGACCACAGTTGGGTGATGCTTGCTGAGCCTAAGTCCTCTTGGTGGCTGGTTTCCAAGGGTGGTGGTTGGTGGTGAAGGCAGACTGCATCTGCAGTGGGGACTCCTGGCTTCCTCAGGCATTTGTCACCAAGTGACATGGAGGACCTGCTACGTACCTGGCACCCTGCTGGGCCGTGGGAATTGGGCAGGAAGGAAATGGAAGCACAAGGCTTGGCTCCTGGCCATGTGGTTTTCCTGGTTCTCTGGCCCTTGGCATTTTTCTCCCCTATCTCTCGAGCCACTTGATCATCACCTGTAGACTCAGCCCCAGCCCAGGCACAGGGATGAAAAGCAAACATTCCAGAGCCAGATTGCCCAGGTACATGTTAAGCCCATGCCCAGTGCCTCCCATACAAGGTGCTCCAAAAAACAATCAATAAATAAAAGCTTTTATTTTACCATTTACAGAAGCAACAGATGCATAGTAGAGAGAATGAGGGCATTACAGTAGGTGAAACAGACCTGGATTGAAACCTGGGCCAGGCAGCTAGGAGGCGTGTGAATTTGGACCCAGTGCTGCGCCTCAGTCCCCCCATCGGTAAAGTAGGACAATGGAACCTCACAGTGTTGTTGTGCCTAACACAGAGCAGGCTTCAATAACGGTGGCTGCTCTGGTGGGCCGCCAGGGGGCGAGGTTGCCATGGGGAAGGAACGGACCAGGGAAGGGGGCTTGTGGGTTGTATTTATCCCCAGGGTGAGCCACTGATTTCAAGTCCAGCCTTGGTTTACGTTAGGCCTGGTGTCAGTAAAGCTGAATCACCGCGAGGAGCCCACCCAAACCTCGGAGTCCACACTGGCTCCATCTTGCCAGCAAACCTGTAGTGTACCCCGATGCCTAGTGCCCTCTGCCACTTCTTGAGGGGCCCAGGCAGGGCAGAACAGCATTTTAGGGCTATTGCCATGGCTCTGGATCGGTCTCTACGATCTGTTTTGATTCTGTGCTCAGGTTTGGGGGCCCCAGGCTGTATGTTAGACACATCCTGAATGGGTGTCACCACCTGAATGCTGATGGCTTGCTGGGGACGTTGCTGAGTACCAGGGTGTGGTAAGAGAAGGAAAGCCACTCCTGGGCCAGGAAATCACCCTTCCTGCTCCTCTCCCTCCTGCTAACTCCTCCAGCCAGTTTCCCCAGCAGACAAGGGTGTGGACGCCTTGGGGAGAGAATAATCCACTGCGAAAGAAAAGGAAGGGTTTAGCAATGGGTGGATGAGAGAGTGGTGTCAGGTAGCTGGGCGCTGTGGGCATGGGCTCTGGGCCGGGGCACTGCACACACGCACACGCACACTCACATGTGCTCCTGGGCACATGCCTGGACCCACTCTTGCTCCTTTGCTGGGTGGCAGAAATGGGGGTTGGAGTTTGCAGTTACTTATTTGTTGTCCCCTTGAGTCTCCAGCTGATGCTGGGCGTCTGCAGAACCAACACAGCCAGAAGGGACCTGCTCCAGAAGAGGCTCATTCCATTCTGCAGCCTCTTTGAAGCTGTCCTGGATTTCTAGCCTGTGTGGAATCCCTTGCCATAATTACAGTTTTCATGTTGTGATCCAGGCTTTATCGTTGCTCCTTGGAGATTCCTGTGGAGCACCTCCTGTGCGCATCAGATATGTGGGAGACATGGGGCAGAGTAATGCCCTATCTCGAGGAATTTCAGTCTCAAGTGGGGCAGAGTGTAGTTAGGTAATTGCACACCTGGAGTCTCAGTGCAACGTGGACCTGAGTATGGGGTGGAGCATGGGGCTGTAAAGGGCGCATTCTAAGCTAATCCCAGGGGCCAGTCTGGGAAGGTCTCCTGGGGCGGGAAGGGGGTGATGTCCACACTGAGCTCCCAAAGCAGGTGGGAGAGAGCAGGATGGGGGGCGGGGGATGGGCTGAGTGTGGGTTCCCGGTGGAAGGGAGCATGTGCAGAGTCCTGAGTGTGACCAGGAGTGGGAGAGTAGGGGGCAAGAGAGAGGAAGAGTCACAGGGGATGAAACTAGAGAGGAAAGTGGCAATTTTGTGTGAATTAAGTACTTTTCACCAGAGTTCGACTAACTTCTTTTCCTAAATTGTAACAGAAGCTAAAACATGAATATTGAAGGTAAATTTTACATTGAGTAAGTTCTTATGTTCTGGAGGTAGATGGAAAAAAATAAATCATGACCGCTTGGGTTTGAGAATGGTTGGTTTTGCCATAGCCTACGTCTAATTCATTCAAGGTTGGTATTTCGCATAACAGGACAGACACTAATGGATTTTCTGCTCTGTTGTTTCAGCACTTCAGGGAGCATCTGGACAAACTTTTTGCAAAAGGAATCGGGATGCTGGATATAGCTCTGAACGAGGCCTTCAACATCCTCAGCGACGTAAGCTCCTTTTGGATGTGCCTTTCTCATCCACAGGAGAAAAGATGGGATTTTAAAAAAATTGTGGACCAGCAATATTGTCAGCCCTGGCTGTGACTGACCAAGACCCACAGGCACGGATGGGAGGGTGAGGCTGGCCAGCCATGTAAGTCACTGGAGAACCAGGTGCCAGCTGGCAAGGGCAAAGCAGCCCACTGCTGTGTGCAGAGGACGGTGAAGTGTGGTCACTGGACTTATCCACCATGTTTGCTGTATGAGTCTGGGGCCATGGGGTCACTCAGCATTCGAATACCTTGTGATGCATGTTGCTTTCCACTTGAGAAACTCAATTTCCTCATTCAGTAAACTGATTTCTCACAGGTGTCTCACCGAATCCCCGTCTGGGGGACGTTCAGAAGAGAAGGGCTTCTCTATGCAATGCATTTAGGGAGTGCTACATGCTATTCCTATCCTGCTCTTCCTCTGGCTCCTTGGAGGGTTATAACATGCAGTAGAATATTCAAAGCTCCAATAAGTACTGTATGAAAAATCCTGCTTAACCTGGTGTTTCTTACACTTCTTTGAACAAAGAATCTCCTTTGCAAGTAGCACATGTTAACATGCTGTGAAGCGTGTTGGGGAATCCTGGGCTGATGATTCTGACCCTTCAATCCCATATGTTAAGCTAGAACAACATGCTACTATTGTTTTCTTGTTACTCTGGGAGGGGTAGCGGGAAAAACAGTGACTATCAAGCCAGGTCCTTTACCATTTATTTAACTATGTGCCGCATGCTTGTCTATGTTGGACGTCGGGAATACAACAGTGAGCAGAGGAGACAGCCTTTGCCTTAGTGGCCCATGTTCTAGTGCAAAGGCCAGCAAACTATGGCCTGTGAGTCCAGCCTGCATTTGGTGTTTTGACGTTGCGCTACGGTGACAGAGTTGAGTAGTTGTGAGAGAGAGGCTATATGGCCTGTAAAGCCTAAGATAGTTACTCTGTAGCTCTTACAGTAAACGTTTGGGTACCTCAGTTCTAGTGGGAAGAGACAGATGAGTTGGGCAGTGCCGTGAAGAACAATAGCAATATTGTTCCAGCATGGTCAGAGTGCTGGGAGGAGGGAGAGATGCTACTTTATACAGTGAGGTCAGGGAAGTTCTAACTGATGTAGTGATATTGGTGTAGAGAAGAAGTGAGAGAGCAGCCATGTGGGCATCTCGAGGAAGGAGCTTCCAGCAAGAGGAACAGCAAGTGCACAGGCCCGAGCAGGTGTTTAGCATATGTGCTATACAGGAGGCCCGTGTGAGGACAGCAGGGTGGGCAAGAGAGAGTGCTAGGGAATGAGATCGTGGAAGTAGCAGGAACCCAATCAGGTAGACCTGGAGATGCTAGTGAGGACTTTGACTCTTTCTGTGTGGAGTGGAAAGCCATTGCAGGGTCTGAGCAGAGAATGATGTGATCTTGGGTTTCTTCAGCATTTTGCTGGCTGCTGTGTTTAGAAGCAACTCTAGGAGAGCAAGGACAATAGCAGAGAGGACATTCAATTATCTGGGTAGAACATAATGGTGGCTTGGCCCAGGGAGATAGCAGCTAAGATGTTAAGAAGCAGAAAAATAGAAACCACTCAAAGTAGTTCAAATAGTAGGAGTTTAATTCAGGGAACTGATTGCATAGGGGATGCAAAGCTGGTAAACCAAACAAGGAATGAAGCAATGCACAGATTAGCACCGGCAGGGGCCATCTCCTCTCTAGAGCAGGGGGTATAGCAGGTGAGAGGGGTGACAGCAGAACCTAGTCACTGTGGCCATCCAGATGGGACTAGAAGTGTGGAGGAGGCTGTCCAGAAATAAGTGGGACCTGGGAGGGGAGGACCTGTCCTCTGGAAGCAGTCATGGCCAGAAAAATGCCCATCCCCTGGAACAGAGAGAAATAACTTAAACTTAGACACACCTTGTCTTCTTCCTTGCTCCTTCTCTCCTTTAGATGAACCTTGTCAAAACTGTGGGGGAGCCTGGATCTTGTGGTTGGCAGGAAAAAGGCATGGGATGGTTTGAGAACAAGCAGGCACTAAATGGAGCAAATCCATGTTGGGTGTCCATCAGGAGCTGGAAGGCCAGCTCAAGGCTCCCAAGGCCTTGCTGCTGTTAGTCCCAGACAGCTCTGCAGGGAGTAAATGGAGGCGCAGGCAGGTGAGTCATTTGCTCACCATTGCACAGCTTGTATGTGGTGGTGAGTTATATCTGACTCCAAAACTCAGTTTTTACTACTTAGCTACGCTGACCTCTCAAGCGAAGGGCCAGCTCTGCTTTCCAGACTCTCCTTTGCCGATAGTATCTATTGGCACAAAGAAGGGTATTTAGGTTTCAGTCCTGAGCTGGTGTCATGACTGTGAAGGAGAAGACAAAAAATAAGAAAAATAAGCCAAGTCAGTTTCTTCAATACAAACCCAAAGCCATTCCTTCTCATCTCACTCTGAGGGGCTGTGAGTTACAGATAATTAACATTTAGGTAAAAGTCCGTGTTTTGGACAACAAATGTGTTACCAGCACATTAATAGTTTAGAAGCATAGCTGGCCGGGCCAGGCTGCACCTGTAAATTCTGGTGTGAACCCCGGGCAGCTGCCTTCTCAGGACTGGAGCTCTACAAGGCAGCAGGCTGTTTCCAGGTGTTGATACTGAAAAGGCTTGTCATAATTTTTTTTTATTATTTCAGCATATCATGGTGGTACAAATGTTTAGGTTACGTGAGTTGCCTTCCCCCCACCCTTACCCCCGGAGTCAGATCTTGAAGCGAACCATCCCCCAGATGGTACGCATTGCACTCATTATGTATGTATATGCCCATCCCCTCCTCCCCCCTCCAATCTGCATGACACCCAATAAATGTTATTCCTATATGTCCACTTAGGTGTTGATCAATTAATACCAACTTGCTGGTGAGTTCATGTGGTGCTTATTTTTCCATTCTTGAGATACTTCACTTAGTAGAATGGGTTCCAGCTCTATCCAGAAAAATACAAGAGATGCTGTATCACCATTGTTTCTTATAGCTGAATAGTACTCCATGGTATACATATACCACATTTTATTAATCCACTTGTGTATTGATGGGCACTTCGGTTGTTTCCACATCTTTGCAATTGTGAATTGTGCTGCTATAAACATTCGAGTGCAGGTTGTCCTTTGTTCTTCTGGGTAGATGCCCAGTATGGGATTGCTGGATCAAATGGTAGATCTACTTGTGTTGCTTTAAGGTATCTCCATATTGCTTTCCACAGAGGTTGAACTAGTTTGCAGTCCCACCAGCAGTGCATGAGTGTTCCTAACTCTCCGCATCCACACCAACATTTATTGTTTTGGGACTTTTTGATAAAGGCCATTCTTACTGGAGATAAATGATATCTCATTGCCATTTTGATTTGCATTTTCCTGATGATTAGAGATGTTGAGCATTTTTTCATATGTTTGTTGGCCATTATTCTGTCTTCTTTTGAAAAGTTTCTATTCATGTCCTTTGCCCACTTTTTGATAGGTTGTTTGATTTCTTCTTGCTGATTTTCCTGAATTCTAAATAGATTCTAGTTGTCAGCCCTTTGTCGGATGTGTAGCTTGCGGGAATTTTCTCCCATTCTGTGGGTTGTCTGTTTGCTCTCATAACAGTTTCTTTGGCTGTGCAGAAGCTTTTTAATTTGATCAGGTCCCATTTGTTTATTTTTGTTGCTGCTGTGATTGGCTTTGGGGTCTTCTTCATAAATTCTTTGCCTAGGCCAATGTCTAGAAGAGTATTTCCAATGTTTTCCTCCAGAATTCTAATAGTTTCACACCTTAGGTTTAAGTCTGTTACCCAGCATGAGTTGATTTTTGTGAGAAGTGAAAGGTGTGGATCCTGTTTCAGTCTTCTACATATGGCTATCCAGTTTTTGCAGCACCATTTATTGAATAAGGATTCTTTCCCCCTGTGTATGTTTTTGTCTGCTTTGTCAAAGATTAGATGGCTATATGAGGATGGTTTTATATCTGGGACTCTGTTGTGTTCCACTGATCAATGTCCTTGTTCTTGTGCCAGTTAAAAGCTGTTTTAATGACTATAGCCTTGTAGTATTGTTTGAAATCTGGTAAATTGATGCCTCCCATTTTGTTTTTATTGCCTAGAATTGCTTTTGCTTTACAGGGTCTTCTCTGGTTCCATATGAAGCATAAAATATTTTTTCTGTATCTGTGAAAAATGACGATGGTATTTTAATAGGGATTGCATTGACTCTGTAGATCACTTTGAGTAGTATAGACATTTTAACAATGTTGATTCTGCCACCCCATGAGCATGGTATGGTTTTCCACCTGTTTATGTCCTCTGCTATTTCCTTCCTCAGTGTTTCATAGTTCTCCCTGTAGAGGTCTTTTATCTCCTTAGTTAAATATATTCCTAGGTACTTTATTTTCCTTGTTGCTATTGTGAAGGGAATTGAGTCTTTTATTTGATTCTCAGTTTGACTGTTATTGGTATAAATGAATGCCTTTGATTTGTGTGTATTGATTTTGTATCCTGAGACTGTACTGAATTCATTTATCAATTCAAGGAGTCTCTTGGTTGAATCCTTGGGGTTTTCTAGATATAATATCATATCATCAGCAAAGAGTGAGAGTTTCATCTCTTCTTCCCCCATTTTGACAACTTTAATTCCACTCTCTTGTCTGATTGCTATAGCCACTACTTCCAGCACTATGTTGATAGAAGTGGAGATAGTGGGCAACCTTGCCTTGTTCCAGTTCTAAGTGGGAATGCTTTCAATTTTTCCCCATTCAGTATGATGTTGGCTGTGGGTTTGTCATATATGGCTTGTATCATTTTTAGGTAAGCCCCATCTATGCCTATTTTGTTAAGCATTCTTATCAGAAAAGGGTGTTGAATTTTGTCAAATGCTTTTTCTGTGTCTATTGAGAGGATCATATGGTCTTTGTTTTTGCTTCTGTTTACTTGGTGAATTACATTTATAGATTTGCATATGTTGAACCATCCCTGCATCTCTGGGATAAAGCCCACTTGGTCGTGATGGATTACTTTCTTGATAAGACCATGGATTCGGTTAGCTAGGATTTGGTTGAGAATTTTTGCATCTATATTCATAAGAGATATTGGTCTGTAGTTTTTTTTGTTTGTTTGTTTAATCCTTTCCTGGTTTTGGTATCAGGGTTATGTTGGTGTCATAAAATATGTTGGGGAGTAGTCCATCCTTCTCGGTGTTGTGTAATAATTTCTGAAGGATACGCAACAGTTCTTCTTTGTAGGTGTGGTAAAATTCGGGTGTGAAACCATCTGGTCTGGGACTTTTCTTTTTAAGAAGGTTTTTTATTGTTGTTTCAATTTCAGTGCTTGGTATTGGTCTGTTCAGGAATTCTATTTCTTCCTGGTTGAGCTAGGGAGGCTGTGCGTTTCTAAGAATTTGTCCATTTCCTCCACATTTTCCAGGTTGTGTGCATAAAGG
>VBSM01002035.1:14100366-14146688 GCA_008086735.1 Cheirogaleus medius
TGCCAGCAGGCCAGACGTCAGGCCACCGGGTCTCCCCTGGCTGTGATGCAGGCTTGGGGGTTCCCTGCACTGGGTCGCCGCCTGGGCTGGGCACACGGCCCTCCCATGAGAGGAGGATTGCCCTCAAGCACGCTGATCTGTTCTTGAGGACACACACACCTTAGTAGGCTCGTTCAGGAATATCCCTTCTGTGCCTCGGACAATGCGAGACCAGGGTGCGCAGGATCTGGTCTGCAGGTCTGACCTCTGGGCCCTGGAGTTCAATCCCTGACCCCACCAGGGAGAGGAGTGCCAGTCCTAATTCCCCCACGGGGAGCCCAAGCTGGGTCGACGTCTCTCAGCCTCAGGGTCTGCCCTGTTCTCCTGGAGTCACCAGGCCAGCAGTACCTGGGAGGGCTGGTAGGTAGGGAGCTCCCCGTCTGAGTACCCCTCAGTTAGCTGTAGGGCCCCAAAAGGGAAGGTCCCATTTCCTGGAGATGCCTCTGGCTGGTGGCTGTATTGTCTCTCTCGGCAGCCGCGGCAGGGACGGGGGAGGGGAGAGTGGAGCAATATGGCGCCTGCCGAGTGGCTCAGGTCTGTGCACATGGAGGTGCCCGAGGGAGTTGGGAGTTGGGAGCCTGGTGCCGCGTCCACAACAGGCTTACAGCTCACTGGCAGCAGCTGTCTCTGGGCTGGTGTCCGCAGGTCTCTCCAACAGCGGGGATCCCGCCAGCAGTCCGAGATGCAAGGCGGGGGAAGTTAACCGCTCCAGCTACCCTTGCCGCTGGTCTCCAAGCTGCTCGGGAGCCTTTCTCCTTCCAGTTCTCCTCTGCAGCTTCTTCCTGTAGAGTCTCCTGTAGTCTCAGGTCCCCTTCCTTCTGACCCTTGTGCAATGTAAGTTTGTCTGCTTGTTTATTCTTTTCACTTTCTTCTAAAATTTATCTTTTTTGCAGAGAGGCTCTGGCTGGAGATTTTTCTCGTCCACCATCTTGTCGGCTCTTCTGACATAATTTGAAAATCTGCTTTCTTTTATCTCAGAAGCCTAGTGGCTGGAGCAAGAGGAGGCTCCTCTGAGCTTGGGAGTCCCTTATTTGGAAGTCCACCCCACAGTGAATGTCTTTTTCCCTGATCTCTGGCCTAGGTGGTGAAGGAGTGGGGGTTGGGAGATTGTTGCTGTGTCATTAAGTCCCGGGCCTCTGAATCGGGTGGGCTGGGCTGAGGAGCTTGACTCACTCAGAGCTCACTCTGTGGCCTTCAGAAAATGATTCTCAGTCCCACCCTTATTTTCTTATCTGTAAAATTAAGATGGCAATAGGCCCAGCAATGGCCACATAAATTGCTCAAATAAAAGGCCCAGTGCAAAATGAAAATGCAGAGTCCCTTGTTCAAAGTTGTTAAGAGTTTTAAGGGAGTGATAGCAGAGTGTTGAACCAAGTGTGGAGCCTTGGTCAGTGTGGGCCAGGTAGCTGTGCATGTCACACCTCCAGGAGGCGGTGCTGATAGACCCTTCCTCATGGGTCTGAGAGTGCAGCCAGATGAGGCGGTGCCTGGCCCCTTCCAGCAGTGTTGGGCTGGGTGAGAAGTGCCATCTCCTTGACCACTGTGGCACTCGGTCTCTAGACATAGCTCCCGCTCTGATGCTTTGACCCTACTTCCTGTCCAAGACCTCAGGAGTGTCTGCTTCCTTTCATCTTCCCCTTTCTTCTGTTCCTTGCTCTGGAACCCCTTCTCTGTCCATCCCTTCCATGTGTCACTTTTGTTCTCAAACATTCCTAAGCCAGCATTTCCCATAGTCTTTCCAGGTGGATACCGGTCTGCTGAGATATTCCAACACAGGGGTCTTGGTCAGGGCAGGGAGGTGCCATCCTCCTCTTGGAGACTCACAGTACACATGCACAGATTAAAAGCCTTGAGAAGTTCTACAGTGAATGGACCTTTTAAAATGTGTTTATATCAGTACTCAAGTTTGGCGACTGAGGAACATTTTATATCGTATTGTGAGCTCAGTATTAGCATCTTGTATAGAAGTAATTCATGGTCACTGACCATAGTTTTGGGCAGAATATCATTGTACACTCCAAGTGAGTATATTCACACTCCCACACGGACCACTAAGACCCAGACAAATCACCAGTACACGGTGGGTTGTTTTTTCCTGCGTCTCTGTGAGGGAAATATTTTTGAACAAGGAAATCCTCCACATACCTCCCTGCTCTGTCTTCCCCTGTAAAAACCCCTCTGGAGTCTGGCCAATCAGAAAACCACATGGGCTAAACATAAATCCTGGAAAGCAAGAAACTGAAGCATCAGTAAATGTTACAAAATGCCCTTGTTGGTATTGGTTGGCAGTTGGCACTATATTTGTATGAATGCACTTTTGTCTCATCCTGTCTCTTGCCACTGGGCTTTTCAATAGCCAAACTCTTTGACAGACTCAGAGATGGTTAATCTACAATGAAAACGAAGTTTTCTCTATTTTCTACTTCAACAATATGACCTTTAAGTGATATAATTCTGTTCCTGTGTTTTATACCTGCCTCTGCAAGCCAATATGAGATAAAAAACTATTTTACATACTTGGGCAGGCATGTTCACACACACACACACACACAACTGAAATTGTGATTGTGGCTTAGAATGGTTCAGAGGTTACTATAATTAAATGGAGTTAATTCTGTCTTACAGTTACCTGCAATTTCATTTTCAGTGTTTGCTCAGATGACTTAAAGGCTTGCAGTTGTTTATACAAACGGCTTTGAAAGGAGCATTCAGATAAACTTCTAAGCCCCTTCTAGCTATTGATCTCCGCTGCATTCATTAGATTCCGTCAGAACACAGAGCCAGTTTGCTACAGTAGTTAGCATCAACCTTGTCATGTGACAACTGCAATTATCTATTTTGGCGATGAATGTGATCTTTGCAGTGATTACCTTTTAAAAATTTTTCTTAGCCAATTAAATAAAATTTGGTGACATTTCAAAGACTGTTAATCACAACCAAATGCTCTAAATGTCATGATGCATTGAAATTTTCTCTGCTAACTGATGAATCACTGAGCTAATTGTAGTTCATCATCAGGCCCTTGTCATTGTTATTATTATGGAAAACGCTTTCATCACTCTTGCTATTCAATAAAAAAAGTTTTAGACAAATATGAAGAGAAGAGATATTACTCATCAAAGCATTTGAATTTAATTGCATTCTTCAAAATTCTCCAGCTACAGATTGCAGCAGAGAATACCAGGGGCCCAGCCAGAGAGGAGAGTAATGCTTTTAAATAAACAGCTCCTAGCAGCCCTTTCTGCCTTTTCTTATATTATTCGGATACCTTCATTTCCCCCCATTTCTTTCCTTTTATTTGGGAAATTTTCCCAAGATGTTTCCAAATGAGTCACATGAACAATAGCCTTAAGGTATTCTGGCTTTCTTTCTTCCTGAAGCACTTACTACCTGAAGTGTAGATCACTTTTATTCAGTGTATTGTTGTTGGATTTATGCAGTGGTGTGGAGGCTGTGTTCAATGCAGCCTCCCCAGAACATCTCCAGGACAACCTGTTTATAGGACGAGGCTTACAAGGCTATTTTTTCTTATGGTAGTAAGGAAGAAAATGCATTTCCATGACAGAGTCTTAGTAGCTTCTCAAAGTGGGGAGGAAAAAGTTGGGTGTTTATTGAGACTTTGAAGTCTGGTTGAAGGTGGGCCTTTCCGTGTGAGAGCAGGGAGGAGGCTTTGTTAGCATAGGGTAAAAATCTTAATATTACAGTTAAAGATTGGTGGACACAGCAAGAGGAAGATTTTGAGGTCAGGGCTTCAGAGAGTCTTAGGGTGTCAATTGTCCTCTGATGCTTTCTATGGAAGCGTTGATGGATCTTTCGGGAAGTTCCTGGAACAAGCAATAAAGTTCTTTGCAAGTTTTATCTTCCTGGGCAAGTGTTTACTAGAGTAGTGAGTTATGTTAATAAAGGCAGTAAAACAGTAGTCACATGGAAAGCTTTGTGGTGTGACAGTTTTCATTTTCAGGTGTTTCTACCTACTAACGTGGTGGTATCATGGGCCATGTCTACTCATGAGCTCAAGTGCGCATGCACAGTCTGAGTTGCAAGTGCCTGGGACTCAGAATTTAAGGCCGTTCACACTCATAGTCACAGCCCTGGTGACTGTCTTGTGACCCTGGGACCCTGGAGGGGATAGCGGAAGAAGAAGCAGGAGAAGGAAATGAATGCTTGTGGAGCTCTACCATGTATTGCCATCAGCTCAAGGACCTTCCTATTATTGCTGAAAGGTCACAGGGTATGCGAAATCTGAGAGTAAATTCTAGAGCCAGACTGCCTGGATTCAAATCCCAGGTATGTCAGATAGTAGCTGTGTGACCTGGGGCAAGATAGCTAATTTCTCTGCCTCAGTTTACCCACCTGTATAATGGGGATATCAATAGTACCTACCTCAGCGGCTAGTAAGGATTAAGTAGGTTTATACATATAGCCCAGCATACAATGAGCATTTAACCTGTGTTATACCAACCATGCAAGGATATTATACCCATTTAATAAATAAATAAATGTTTGCCTAGGAAGGAGAACTTATCCCAGGCACATAGCTGTGGTGCTGGGATGGGACCGAATGCTCCCACTATACCATGGCACTCCAGGCATGTTTTGAGTTGGTTTTGCTCTGTCCCAATATGGCCGAAAGGCAATCCTGTCTAACCATCCACACATCCATTAATCTATCCATCCATCCACGCATCTGTCCGTCCCTCCATCCATCCATCCATCCATCCAGATATTTATAGTCTTCTCTCAAGTTAATGCAACTTCCAATTTCACATTAGACTTCTAAGTGCATGGAGACTGGGCGTTAACAACTTCATCTTGAGTGCTTTGTTAGCTCTCTGGTTCACCAGTAGCCAGCCAGCAAAGCCAGGGGCAGCCTCCGTCCTTCCCCAGTGTCATGGTCAATAGACTGAATGTGCCAAGCACACTCCCACTCTGTGCCTTTGCGCTTACTGTTTTCCCTTTCTGGAATGCCCTTCCCCAGATACTCACCTCCTTCAGGCATTATTCAGATGGCGCCTTCTCAGTGAGATGTTCCCTGACCGCTTCTTCTAAAATTGCCCTCCCACACACACACATTTTCTATCCCCCTTCTTTGCTTTCCCTCCTTAGCATCATTATCAAACACACAACATAGTTTACTTATTTACTTATTTTTGTATGTCTTCCCAAGGAGACTACAAAGCTACAACAAGGGAAGAGATTTTTGTATGTTTCATCCCCAGTGCTCTGTGGTCACTTTGCAGATAATTTTAAAATAAATGAATAAACTTTGCAGATTATAATGGAGGGAGTTTTTAACTACTAAAGGTTAAAAACTTTTTGTGTGTTTCCCATGCTTCAGCATTTCCATGTGATTGTACGGCTTTTAAAGGACATGGTGTTGCTTTGAATTGTATCATTAATAGCATTCATTAAAGGAATTTTTCACCTCTAATTCAAGAGAAGGACACACTGCTCTGGCAACCCTATCTGATCATTCTCGCTACCACTCACAAAAGCTGGGAGCTTTTAAAATCTTACATAAAAGTGAATGTTGAAGAAGTTTAGGCTTTTGTATACCAGTGAGCACAATCTTGGAAATTCAACAGGCCATACATACTAACATATAAACGAATACATAACGTTACATGCTAACAGTGTATATTTTAAGCAAAACCTTAAAAAAGAGTTCTTGGACTTCCAACCTGAATTGTCATCGTGTCCCTGACTTTATTCTCTCTATGTCTAAAACCTGGATTTTATTATGTGGTACATTCTGTACTTGTCATACCCACTCAAAGCAGCCTCATTTAGATTTTGAAAGAGATGTTGCCTCTCAGATAGCATTTCATTCCATGTAATATGTCCCTAAAAGATTATTGTTCTAACTCCCTTGGACTTGTTTTCTGAAATGCAGTCCATGCTTGAAGGTGAGAGAGGTTATGCATCCTAGAATCTTACTTCTCACCCCATGTGTGGTCTGTTTTTAGATCAAATTTGTCACAGCAAACATGGTGATCAGTGCAGAAAGGTGCAGGTTCTGTTTTTGTGGTGCACAATGAGTTCTCATTTTGAGAGGCTTTCTAAGTCCCAGACCTCATGCCTCTAAAGTCTCACAGATACACAGAACTCTTTGATGTGTGTTTTATTTTGAACTTATTTCTTTCCACAGTTCAACCACACGGGACAAGGAAGTATCTGCAGCCAGGCCATCATGCTCATAACCGATGGGGCGGTGGACACCTACGATACGATCTTTGCGAAATACAACTGGCCAGATCGAAAGGTAAGTGGATGCCGATGCCATCTGTGTGTGGAGTGCACCGAGACTCTTTATTGTAATCTCCAGAGTCTCCACAGGTAAGTGCTCGTGTAGACGTAATCTCATAATGACCTATGGTTACCCAGCCTTGTGTTTTTTGGTTGACCAAAACTGAAGACTATGGATTTCCTTGTTTTAAAAATTAACGTTTTTTTGGAGGAGACGAGAAATGTGGGGAAAGACAGTGAAAAGATTCATTGTGAAGTGTGCTTCATCCATACTGGGCAGTGCTTTTCTTTGTTTTTATTTTCCTTGGAGCCAGACCTGCTTGAAGGACCCAACATCTATAGAGTAGCGAGATCAGCCACGGTGGCCCTTCAGCCACCTCCTGTATGTATTGTGTTTGTAAAGGTCCTCCCTGCACCCCCATGGCCACCCAGATCTTCTCTCCACCCCCAGTGCCGTCCCCATCCTGGTCAAAGCTTGTCTGCTCTCTGCTCCTTTGTTTTCTAAGTTGGCATTTATTAATCTGATGAGCCCGTATGTTAGTTCATCAGTGACTGATAACAGTATTTTTGGTGTCTTTTGATTGCTTGAAGCCAGAGGTTCCTCAAGCTCTTAGCCAGTCTGAGTTCCCTGAGGAGATTTTTTAAATTATGGATACCTGGACCCTACCCCACACCTACAGCACCAAAATCTCTGGGGATGTGGCCCAGTAATCATTATTTTTAACAATTCCTCAGTGGGCACCAGTGGATTGGCAATTGGTGGCCCCTGTCTTATCTAAATGGTGGGATTTTAACAGGGAAGAGAAGTCAGAGTGGGTGCCTTTCTGAAGGTATCACAAAGGTCTTTTCCTGTTCCATGTGCCGATTGCATCATCCTGATTGTCTCTATAGGTACGTGAGACAGACCAGGCCCAGTCCATCCATTGCTTTGTCTGCTTTGCATATACAATTTCAGGGATTAAACTAACCCTACACACTTGGCAAAAAGAAACAAAAGATAAATGATAACATTGTCCTCCATCTGTATCCAAGGAGCATATACTCTAGAGGGAAAATGAGATGGGAGATGTCATTCCACATTCCCTTAGGCATTCTTGGTCCACACGTGTCTCTTGCAACGCTGGCCTCTCACCTGAGCAAGCTGAGCCTGGTGTTTGGATGCCAGCTCCTTCCCCTGGCGCCCAGCTTTGCAGGTAGCCATCGCCTCTGAAGCTGGAGGAGGAGCTGGCTGGGCTGACTGCGAACGTGGGACTCCGACCTGTCACCTGCCCAGAAGAAATCTGGGAATAGATTTAACCCACCATATGCACTGAGTTCAGAACCCAGCCCTTAAATAAAAACGGAGGATCACTCAGACAGCGATTTTAGATGCCAACAGTATTTTGGGGGTGACTTCCAGGGACAGTCAGAGGCCAGAGTTAGTTCCCGATAAACACATGTGATGTGAGGGAGAAGCATGCTGGACACAGGTGCATCCGTGCAGCACATAGCACAGTCTGGGCGTGTGGCAGTCCTAATTCACAGACCCGCCGGATGGCCAAGTGACTGAGGGAGCCAGGTGGGAAGCCCCACCACAACTGAACAGGGGTAGGACCTTGGACATTTTGCAGCCAAATAAAATGTTCACAGGTGCCATGATATCTCACAACATAGTGAAGGATAATTTGCATTATTTAGGACTATTTAGAAAAAAGAAGAAGAAAGCAAGGTGGCTTTTTAATAAGCAGCTCCATGAATACCAAACGTTTTATCATGTAAGTCTAATGTGTTATCTCACATGAATTTTTCCCAGTTAGTGATACTTGGTGGATAGAATTTGACCAAGAATATTGGTATTTGAACATCCTGTTCTTACTTGTGGGTAGAGGCATAAGATAAGGGCTGCAAAGTCCTAATGCTACAGACAAAACACAGATCTCTCTGTATCTTTCCAGATGAACAATATTGATCTTAGGCCAGGTACATTCTTGGATTAATTGAAACCAGGGTCCTGGAAATAATGTTACATGAAGCAGTTTCACCTACTATAAAGTATTATCAAGCAGAAGCAGACTTTTTTTCTGTAGCAAGAAGGTCTTTTTTTATGATTAGAAATTAATAGCAGGTTCCCTTCCACCTGCACCATTCTAGATAGTTATTAAAATATATATAATAATACATTCTCTCCTTTATGAACTTCCCTGTGAGGGTGCAGTTAATAAAACCCCAATATGCACAACTGCACAAAACCCCAACATAATTAGCGTTGCGTTGAAGTGAAGTGATGTGCAATGTCTAAGCAGCTGTCTTTCTCCCTTATTTTGAACGTTAGCTGTCTAGTAGAGGCTTATGTCTTGCTGTAGTTGACAATCTTCAAGACTTTAAAAACAGGAAATGGGCTCAGCAAAGGGAAAAATTATGTTAAGACTGGAACGTGATTCCCATAAAACAGGGGTTCTCGAACTGGAGCAGGCTTCGGAATCCCCTGGAGAGCGTGTTCCGCCACCTTGCCGGGCCCTACCTCCATCAGGAGCCCAGGTGGGGTCTGGGAGTTCGCATTTCCGATAAGTTCCTGGGTGACGTTGGGGCTGCTGCTGGGAGACGACACTTGGAGAACTGCGGCCACAGCCTTGGCCGCGGCGTGGGCTCGGCTCCTGCGTGGGCTGCGCCACGTTGCTTCCCTCTGCTTCCCTTTCCACGGTCCTGTCCCGCAGTCGGATTCCATGCACAGGTGTGTGTTTCTTGGCTCAGTACCTGTTTTTAAAACTGTCAATTACTGATCGACATTTTAAAATCTGGAGATATTATATAAAATTCTAAAGGTTTACTTTCTCCCATAATGGGGCACACCTGGTACTTCGGGGCCAACATTCCTGTATGGCAGCAAGTGGCTGGAGCTGAGAAATGCTGCCCCTCGGGCAGCAACCTCATGCTGCTTCTGGCTGTGACTCTCCCCACTGTGTCATTTCCTCTCATATGCCTACCTGCCCACAGGTGTGGAGGCCCTGACCACAGCTCCAGATTAAACAGGCCCTTGTCATTTCCCAGGCATGGCCTATACTGTATTTCCCGGCCTCCTGAGACGGGTTCTGTTCTCTTAGGTCTGCCCTGAGCTTTCCCTCTTCTCCTCCCGCCAGAGGCTGTCTTGTCCTCTAAACTTGAAACTCTAAAATCCCTGGGAATTGTTTTAGGGGAAATATAGCTTCCTGTCCAATACTGTAATTGCTTCTTGGCCTGTTATTTTCCTTCTTTGGTAAGTCCATGAAGACAGGTTCTGTACTTGTGAACAGTCTCACCACCTTGCACTGCATCCCAGCCCTGCCTAGAAGGGTGGTGTGGTGAGCCGGGGGCCCCTTCCCGAGCCCTGCACCCTTGTGTCTATGTCCCGGGTTATCTCTTCACCTCGAGTGTGGGCAGGACCGTGACTTGCTTCTAGCCAATATAATCCTGTGAAGGTGAAGGGATTCTGTCTCAAGTCAGTTGACATTTGAGCTAATTAAAAGGGATATTATTCTGAGTGGGCCTTATTTAATTGAAAACTCTTTAAAAGGGGGGACTGGACCCTCCCTGAAGGCAGAAAGACTCTCCTTGCTGGTGTGACGAAGTAAGCGGCTGTTAGGAGAAGTCCATGTGGCAAGGAACTGCAGGCAGCCTCTAGGACCCGAGGGCGGGCTCCAGCAGAAAGCCAGAAAAAAATTGGGCCCTCAGTCTTATGGCCCTGAGGAAATGCGTTCTGCCAACAACCTCGGTGAGCGTGGTGGCAGATTCTTCCCTAGCCAAGCCTCCAGATGAAAACACGGTCCAGTCAACACCTGCCTGCAGCCTTGTGAGACCATGAGCAGAGGACCCAGCTCGGCTGTGCCCCAGCTCCTGACCTGTAGAAACTGTGAGATAATAAATGTGCTGTTTTAAGCCACGACATCTGTAATAATTTGCTATGCAGCAACAGGAAGCTAATATAAGAAGCAAGGAGAAGAGAGAAAGGGAAGAGAATCATTGTTCATAGCAATGCTATTAAATATCCCCAAATCCAGTGACTTAAAATAATGACAATTTATTATTTCTCGTGAATCCGTGGGTTTACTGGGGGGTGGTCCTGGTCCACCTGGTGTCACATGGGGTCAGCTGGAAGCGTGGCCGTCTGCCTTGCTTCTCCTCCCCACGGTTCTCTCTCCACAGGGCATCTCCCCCTCCACTGTGTGCCCACTCTGCTCAGGACAGTAGCCCAGACTTTCTTACAGCTTGGCAGCTGGGTCCCAAGAAAGGGAAGGCAGAAGGAAGGAGGGGAACAGGCCAGCGGAGCACTTGTGGGTGTCATTTATACAAGCTATCTACCGCCTAACCAGGCCCTGCTCGAGGCAACTGCTTAATAAAACATTTTAGAGTGAGTTGGAAGGAAGAATGCATTATTGGTGATTTAACTCTGAGTCTTTGAAGGCAGCACCATGATTGTCTATGTAATATGTCCCTTGCCAGTATTTTATTTCTAAGAGCAGAAATGAGGAGCTATTTATTCATTTATTGCATGCCATTTACTTTTGCCTGATATCTGTTGGTTAGTGATTTAACTGCATCTTTTACACACTTGGAATAAAATATGAACT
Organism: Cheirogaleus medius; assembly: GCA_008086735.1. Lineage (NCBI taxonomy): Eukaryota > Metazoa > Chordata > Mammalia > Primates > Cheirogaleidae > Cheirogaleus > Cheirogaleus medius. Next base: position 14,111,235 of record VBSM01002035.1, read on the forward strand.
CCTCAATAACAAAGGGACTCGTCCCAGGATCTGCTCAAGAAATAAAGCTGCATACATTTAAATTAGAAAAGTGGCTGTGCCCACTATCTATGTAGTTACTCTTCCAAGTGAACCAAAAAAACCAAAAAAGGCCATGGAGCTATTTATCATAACTTCCCCCTGATGCACAAGATGGAGAAGCGATAGCTGGATAGTGAAGAAAATGATTAAATGATTTAAAGAGGAGTTTGCAAACTTTGGCCCGTGGGCCACATCTGGCCCGTTGTCTGCTTTTGCAGCCTGTGAGTGTGAATGATTTTTGCATTTTTAAATGGTCAAGAAAAAGGAGAAGAATATTTCGTGACATGAGAAAATTATATAAAATTCTGATTTCAGTGTCCTTAAATAAAGTATTATTTTAACACATTTACATGTTGTTTATGTCTGAGGGCAGAGTTGAGTATTGTGGCAGAAGCCATCTGGCCCCAAAGGCCTGAAATATGTATTAATACTACCTGGCTCTTTAAGGATATGTTTGCCAAGCCCTGATCTAAAGGAATCTTTGAAGAGGTTTAGACCAGTCAGTGTACTGCCAAGAGTCATTGAGATACCCTCAGAATTGTGATTGTGTGCATTGACTGGATTCATTAGAAAGTGGCAGTGGTGTTTTCCCTTTACCTTTACGTTGCTTTTTTCTACTTGAATAAACTGTATTAGCTACATAATAAATGGTGGAGGGTGCGGGAGATTTGATGGCAAATACTTCTCTTTGTGCTGTGCTAGCTCTTCTCAAAATGTTGAGTGGCCCTTTCTGCTTTTCTGTAATGAGCAGGTCTCTTTTCTTTCCCCCTCTCCTTGCTTTTCCATGACTACTGTCATCAGGGCTGGGACACTGTACGTGGTGATGGGTTGCTCAGTAGTGGGCTGCAAGGCTGGAACCCAGGGCCTGGAAGGCAGGGTCTTCATAAATGTTCCACTTGCCTGTCCCTTGAACCCTGTTTTGGTGGTGACATGGGCGCAGAGCAGAATTTCACAGCTTTCAGGTGACTAGAATAACAGAAGGAACCCTGAAGGGAATCCCTATTTGCAGAGACTCAGGAAACTGAAGTCTCCCTGTCTCAGTCAGCTTGGGCTGCTATAAAAATACCCAAGACTGGGTGGCTTATAAACAACAGAAATTTGGAGCTCGCAGCTTCAGAGGCTGGAAGTTCAAGGTCAGGGTGCCAGCGTGGTGGGGTTCTGGTGAGGGCCCTCTTCTAGGTTGCAGACTGCTGACTTCTCATTTATCCTCACGTGGCACTGAGCAGAGTGGGGAGCAAGCCCCCTCATGACTCTTATACAGGCACTAACCCCATTCACGAGGGCTCTACCCTTATGACCTCATCTAATCCTAATCACTCCCCAAAGGTCCCAACTCCTGATGTCATCATATTGCAGGCTAGGACTTCAACATATGAATTCTGAAGGAATATAAACAGTCCATAAGTCTCCCTGTTACTGTAGGGGCAGAATCAACCTACCCGTGGGTTAATAACTTTTATTTTGCCTTGTGTTACATTTTAGGGGTGGGATTTGGCCTGCAACTGTCAACAGAACACGTCTTAGTTTGTTTCTACTGCAGTAAAATAGCAATACAGGCCCAGGTGTGCAGGAGGGTAATGACCCATCCACTCCTTTTAGATGTCACTGCATGGGCTGTCCTTCACATGGCTCTGTGATGAGCCACAGAAGCATGCCAGAATGCTCAGCTTACTTCCTCTCCACTCCCCCGTGGGTTTCCCTCAACAAGATATTTTAAACCCATTTCTTATACCTAAATTTATAAAACAAAACTAATGATAGCTGATTCTTATTGAATGGTGAGCATTAGGTACTGCTCTAAATGCTTCAGATGGATTTAATTCTTGCAGAAACCTCCTGAGACGTGTACTATTGCTATCTCTTTTTCACCAGTGAGGAAACTGAGGCACCAAGAGGCTACAAAACTGCTTCAGGGTTCCCTAACCAGCATTTGGTGGAGCTGAAGAGACCCCCCAGCAGTCGAATGCTGAGTGTGTTCTCTTAACCAGGTGCAGACATCTAGAGGACAAAGCACAATCAAATGACCATAAGTGAGAGGAACAGCTGTGCTTACTGCACACAGTGTCCTCAGGACAGCAAGGCCATTGCCTTGGCCTCCTGCCCCAAAGTGCGGGAGGGTCTGCAGAGCATCGGGGACTCGGGGGTCTCAGCCTGTCAGTGCTGCAGGCGGAGAGAAAGAGCGAATTATGGGGCCTCAGGATGAGGTTGTCTGGGTGTGATTAAATGATTTTCCTCTTGTAAAAGGACAGGAGACCTTCAAAGGTAGATGCTATTTCAGCGATGTGTGCTTTATTGTCTGTTATCTTGAGAACAAAAGCAAGGATGGTCGTTTTGAGGCCATTTGAGAGACTCAGGGCCCTTGGAGGATCCTTGATGGATCTTTGGTGGCCTGGTGGGGACTGCAAGGAGGGGACAGGAGCAGCTGGCTCTGTGGGTTCCAGTGGGCACAGTGAGGAGCTGGGGTGTGATCCGAGGCTAGCGGGGAGCCATGGGGGGCTTCTGAACAGGGGAGGGACGTGAGCTGACTGTTTCGGAAGTGCTGTCCGGCGTCGGCCTAGGGGAGGTGGATGTGGGCTGTGCGTGTGGCTTTGGTGTGAACTCTCCCCATAACTGATGCCAGCGGTCTGGGTAGCAGACACCTCTGCTCCCCGTGGATGCTCCGGATGCTCCTGTTTCTCACTGCTGCTTTATTCCAGGGCTCACTTGTGTGGTTACTTTAGTCTTTTCCATTCTCCCCCCTCCCTCCTCCCTCTCTTTCTCCCTCCACAAATTGAAGCCGCTTTTTGGTCTGAAAGTTTCGCGTGAGTTTGTGTCACCGCTGTATTTTTTCAAGGGTGATAAATCCTAAAGCTGTCTTAGGAAAATAGCAAGAACATTCATTTCTCATGGTCAGTCGACGGTGTGACAGGGGAAGGCATTTTCAGTCTCCGTGTGGTGTGAGAGTCACCTAGGCCCTACTTGCAGCTGAAGGGAGAGTCGAAATGGTTCGTTGTCTCCAGTTTATTTTTAATTACTTCTGCTGGCATTAGACATCTTGTGACTGCAGCAAGAAGAACATGCCAAGACAAGTTAGGAACAAGGCCCACTGATGCATGGCTGCTGCCGGCCACTGAAAATGCATTTCACGGCAGGGACTCAGGGCAGCCGCCTGGCCACTCCTCTGGGCTTGGCATTGGCGCCTTGGCCTCTGCCCAGGTGCCGTTGACTTGGGAGAGCAGGTGGGGGGACGGTGCACACTCCCACCAGGTGACTCCCCCCATCCTCTAGTAAATGGCTATCCAAGTAGTCACTCTTTAGGGAAGCCACCCTCCTGGTGTTAGGGTCGAGTCAAACACTCTACTTGCCTCAGCTCAGTGCTTGACGTTTAGGTCCACCTTGTGGGCAGCACCCCGATTGACATTCTCATTTTACAGGTGAGGAGACTCAGGGGATTTAAGTCACTTGCTCCAGAGATCACACTAGGAAGCTGGAAGTCTGATCCTTACCACATTAGACTGTCCCCACATCCAGGGCTCTCAAATTGTGGCACACAGAGTCACTGAGAGGCTGGCGGTGGGGAACTTGCTAGAACTGTTTGTTTCTTGGGTTCCATTCTCTGCAGGTGGGACCCTGGAATCTGCATGCTCTAGGCAGCTCAGAGACTATACTTTGTGAGTTGTGAGGGGTTTAGTGCCCCTCCACATCTTGGTGAAGAGTGTTGGTCCAAGCTGGAGCACATGCAGAAATGCCACCCTGCATGGGTGTGTTCCCAGTGGATTGGGCAGGGTGCCATCAGGGGCGGGCACCTACCAGCTGAACAGAGAGAATTTAATGTTAAGAATTATTCACACTTAAAGCTCTGACATGGGTGGGGCAAAGGCTATATACATAACCTAAACATTTGTACCCCTGTAATATGTTGAAATAAAAAAAAATTAAAATAAATAAATAAGAATTATTAATCAGATATTGATTAGATGAAAGGGAAAAAGAGAACTTGGGGGTATAATGGAAGTTGTCACTGCAGGAAACAGCTACCACCTCTGTAGTTGGTGGGAAGAGGAAGGGAAGAGGTTATTATTAAAATTTAGAGGCTTGACCACATGTACTTACCAACAAATTGGTATTAACTGATCAACACTTAAGTGCACATATAGTAGTAATGTTCGTCGGGTGTCAGGAATGTGGCAGGGGGGAGCAGGGGATGGGCATATTCACACGTAATGGGTGCCATGCACACCGTCTGGGGGATGAAAACGCTTGAAGCTCTGACTCAGGTGGGGCAAAAGCAATATATGTAACCTAACCATTTGTACCCCCATAATATGCTGAAATAAAAAAAATAAATTAAAAAAAATTTAGAGGCTTGGAGGAGAAGCCCCACAGGGCTGAGATCCAGACATCTGAGATGGACATGCCTCCTGGCAAGCTGGGGTCTCTGAGCCCAAAGGAGGGTCATGCGGGGCTGGGACCCAGACTTTTGAGAAGAGGATACTGGGGTCTCTGCGGAGGATAACATGGGACTGATTTTGTGAGTGTTGGGAGAACTACCAACTCGATTCATTCACTGCTGCCGGAATGGACTGTCCCTGCCAGGATGAAGAAGCCTTGCTGCGTGAAGGAATTGAGAGTGAGAAGCCACAGCAGGGAGCAAGCAGGAAAGAGCAAGTCCCTCTTTTTCCCCCTTGGGCGCAGCAACCCCCTGTTGAAACTGTTGGCAAGACCCTAGGGCAGACACAGGCTAGGAACAGCTGGCAAAGCAGAAATGTGGCTTGTAGAGCCCCAGTCCCAGCCCCTGCCCCAGGCCCAGCCTCACAGAGCCCAGCGAATTTGGTGCAGAGACAGGTTGGCTTATTAGCAGGCACACCCAGTAATAACCGGAAGTTTGCTGAATAAGTTCTGCTTTATTTGCAAGCTAAAGATATGTCTAGTTCTTACCTTCTGGGTTTTTATTTCCCTTGGACTCTCTGGGTGTGCTGCCTAATGGAAAGAGGATGCTGTCTGGATGCTAACAACTTTGTTTCACATCTATAAAATGGGGCTAATTATACATAACTTGGAGTGTTAAGAATTAAACAAGATGATGTGCTACCAAGCTCTGTGCTGGGCACACAGTAGGCAGAGTACATGGATAGCTCTATTTTATCATTAGTTACCATAATTTTCAACCACTTGCATTGTTAAAGTCCCTCTGCTATAGTTGAAACACAGTTGTACTAAATGGATTCATGATGATGTGGCAATATTTTTTGGATGTGGGAAATAGAAAGTGCTCTTTTATTTCTGAATGTGGATTAATCTTATGCAGTGTCTTGGCTGGCTTATAAGAAGATTAAAGTATTCAATTGCATTTTCAAAACATTTCCAAGCCTTCCTTTTTACCTATTTCATGAATAAGTATATATGCAGTTTATTTTTTACCTAAACTTCTGGTATCTTTCAAAATATACTGTGAAATATTTGATCATTCTACATCATTAATTAGTGACAAAAGGTAGCCCAATGTTCATCAATCCAGATGAGCTGCAGGAAAGATGAGACTGTCTGTATTAGTGAAATGTGAAAAGGGCGTTTGAAAAGTAGTGTTGCTTTTGTATTATTTATCCCTTTTCTAGAGTAGGGTCAAGGCTCAGACTATCTTGGTAGATGTCCAGGCTTTACTGTTTCTGAGCTGGGTGACTTTGGGCAAGTGAGTTAATCTCCTTGTGTTGTGGTTTCCTCATCTAGAAAGTGGGGAAAGAACCATGCCCTCCTTGCGGGAGTGCTGCGTGGGACTTGTGAGCAGTGCCCAGCATCTAGTGTGTCCTTGGGGAGTAGCAAGTGCGCCAGGAATGTCAGTGATGGAGAAGAGGGTGATGGTCCATGGGATCCTGGACAGCTGGTGCATCCAAGTAAAATTCCTCGGGCAGCCTACGCTGCTGTGAAGACAGAAGAGGCTATGGACTTTGCATGGTATCCCATTTGATTTGCTCTTCCCTGGCAATGAATGGCGTTGACCATTTTTCCATATACAGTTGGACATTTGTATGTCTTCTTTGGAGAACTGTTTATTCAGGTCTCTTTCCCATTTTTTAATCAGATTATTTGTTCTTTTGCTATTGAGTTTTAGGAGTTTCTTATATATTTTGGAAATTAACTTCTTGTCAGATATGGTTTGCAAATGATTTCTTGGATATGACAACAAAAGCACAAGCAATAAAAGCAAAAATGGGTAGGTGGGACTACATCAAACTAATAAGCTCCCACATAACAATCAACAGAGTGAAGATGCCACCCATGGAGTGGGAGAGAGACCCTTTGGAGACTGGAGGCAGATGGTACCAGTGATCCCCCAAACCTCCACTAGAGTCAGGAGCCAAAGTCCCAGCGATGGTCAAGTCCTGGCCTGATGGGCGCTTGTTCATTCCACCCTCCTGTCGGCATGTCCTCTCATGCCTTCTGTGCAGCCCACTGTCCTCAGCTATGCTGGGTACATGGCCACTGCAGGCCATCTGCACTTCTGTTCCCTCTGTCTGAGACACTTGGCCCCAAGATTTCCACACTGAGTCACTCCTCCCGTCCTTCCTGTCCTTGCTCAGATATCACCTTTTCAATGAGATCTACCCTGACCACCTGATTTAAAGTTGCCCCTGCCCCCGACCTCCAGCCATCTTAGTCACTGCTTTCCTTTCATTGATAGCACTTTTCGTCACGTATCAAATTAGATAAACGGCATAAGGACGTGAATTGTGTTTGCTGTCTCCTCGGCTAGAAGCGGAGCCCTGTGATACAGGTGCCGTGTATGTTCTGCCTTCCACGTAGCCCAGAGCAGGGCCTGGCACGAGTGTGCATTCAGAGTGCCTTCCTAGCAGGCACTTTGCCGGGGACTTTATAAGCACCACCTCATTGATCCTCACAGCATTTTTATGATATAGATATTGATAGTATATCCCTTTTATAGGAGAAGAAACTGAACTGAAAGCAGGTTAAGTAACTCAACTCCAAAGCCCATTCCTTTAACCTGCTCCAGCACCTCCTCCCAGTCTGAGACCCTGGGGCGGACACAGAGCACAGTGGCTGACCCTGGGCTGCCCTGCTGAACTTCCCTGGGAGTGCAGAGAACATCTAGTGACTTGGTGAGGGTTGCAAAGTGTGTCCTGAGTTCTAAACAGTGGTGGACTAACTGTCAGGAAAACTGCCGTGGGGCAGAGGGAGTGACCTTGGACAGGAAAGGCTTTCAGGTGGTGGAATTTCCCAGCACCTGGAACATCTCCATGGCACTCATCGCCCTGGTGATGGTCGGTGCCGTTATCTCTGCAGTGTTTGCATTCTCTAGCAGGCAACAAGATCAGTTCCTGTCTTGTTCTCCCTCAAAGCTTAGTACCTGGCACAATGCCTGGGGCATCGTCAGTGCTCAGTAAACGTTCGTGGAAGGAGGTAAGAACAAGTGGGTTTAGGTCAAGGCAAGGTCTCTGCACCCCGCAGACTCTCAGCTGCCTTGCATATTTGATGGCATATGCACACAGAGGAATGACTTACCCTTTGAACTTGATCCCAACAGCCCAAGCGGAAGGATTCCCAACCCAAAACCGGACCGTGAGCTTTGCATCTCCTAGTACTTAATGCTCTTTCCACGTTGCTAGGTCCTTCTCACAGAGGAGCCTTTTGCTTTCTTAGCTAACTCTGTTGGTAGAGAAGTCACCTTTATGCCTCATAAATGAGGTTCCTTCTTCCAATAGATTCAGGGAAACCCTGTATTCTGTGCAGGCGGATGGACACTTGTGCTCCCTCTTCAGACATCTGGGGATGAGACCTGAGGCTCCCAATGCCAAGTGCTTTTGGCCATCAACTGATTATCTGCCCGACTTCCCTCACTGTAATCATTTCCATACAAAATATGCAGGGAGGAGATTTATAGGGCTTAGGGAGTATGTTCCATTACTGCAGCCCAGTGCTTCAGGCCCTGGCTCCTTCCAGACCCTTCTCTCAGCCCAGGGTCTCCTACAAGAGCCTCTACGCTCCCTCCCTCCCTGGATCTCCATATTGCCTCCGAGGTCGGTTTATTGCTCGCTCTCTTCTCTTCCTTCCTCAGGGATTTCTATCTAGGAAAGGAAGCAGCTGAGGGTGGTGACGAATGGGTCTCTCTGGGGGAGGCTGCACAGAGGCATGCTAACTGTCGGGCGCAAAGCCTGCCGCCTGCCGAGCCTCCTGGGAATCCGTGCTGGAGCGCAGTGTGGACGGAGAGTGAGCTGGCGGGAGGATGAACCCAATGGCCACGAGGCTTCCTGGGGCCCATCACAGAGAGCCCGGAGCAGATTTCCAAGGTGTGCTGTGATCTGGGGAGGCTTAGTCTGGCTGGGGCAAGTATCTGGAGCCTTCTGGGTCAGAGCCTGAATTTTTGGCACTCTTACTCTTGTGTCTATGAATCTGATCCTTGGAACTTGTGGAAACTTTAGGGCTTTTAAGATTTAAATTACTTTAATTTTCCTTCCGCATAATTAGTTTCTGTGCCTCAATGAGACAGAGACAAAAAGGGGTGGTTTTAGAATTTCAAAGAAGACTGTTGGGTTCAGAACTCCAAACGGAAGGATGTCGATGTGAGCCAAAGAGATACTACAATGTGTTTTCTCCCCACAGAACAGTTACCTTAACTCTCCTAAAGTACTGATCCTTTCCCTTCCTCTCAACTTAGGAGATGGCCATTTAGGAGCTCTTCTTATTAAACAAAACTTCTGGGCCCCTGCAAATAAAAAAAAAGAAAGAAAGAAAGAAAGAAATTCAGAGAAAGTTGATTTAAGCTAGGGATTGCAACTGGCCCCCTGACTTCAGGCAAAAGGGATGGAGTGCAGAACCTGGCATGTGGGTCTCTGCTTCTGCCTCTCTTAGGCAGAAAACTTAAAGATTCTCATTCCTGTGTTGCTGCTATAGATTCACCAGAGGTGCTAAAAAGAGGATGTAGCAGTCTCTCCAAGACTTTGGGAAAGCCCAGAGGAACAGCCCTGTGGCTCACATGGACACCCTACAGCTCACAATTTTGTCTTGAGCTGTGTTTATGTATGTATGTGTGTATATAAATGTATATGTATATGTGTGTGTATGTGTGTATATATGTATGCATGTGTATATGTGTGTGTATTGTATATGTATGTTTATATATGTGTGTGTGTATATATGTATGTATTACAAATAATAATTCCACATCTTCGGCGAAGCATCCCCTGACTACCACTTCTTTTTCTGCTATGGACTTTCATAGCTTGTGCTATTTTCCCTAATGACACCATCAATTATAGTTAAAATTAGATATTCACTTTGGGGTTTGCCTGGTTATTAACTCTTTGTGAGTTGTAAACTCCTTAAGGGTATACCATGTCTTTCTCCGTCACCAGTGTTCACCCAGCGCTCTGTATGTCAGCACACGGTAGCTGCTTCACATGAAGTGTGTGTGTTTGTGTGTGTGTGTGTGTGCATGGGTGGATGATGGGTGGGTGGGGGTGGTTACTTTAAGCCTCTCTGTCACTGAGGACTGAACACAAAGCATGTGCTTGTAGGGTTGAAATGCTCGAACCTTCAGGTACAGGGCCTGACACTCCCCCCACTGGCTTACCCGTGATCCCTGGGAGGTTAGGCTTGTTGACCAGAAGAGAAAAGAGTCTAAAGTGAGTATGCCCCAGTCCTAATAGAGTAAATACCGTGCATGACATCCAGCAGGGTTTGGGCACAACGTGTCTGACTCTGAGGGATGTGAAGAGTTTAGGAAGTCCTCTTGGACAGGAACAGCCAAGAGTTCCCTTAGAGTGTTATTGGTGGCCCTTTCTGTACCTCCTCCTCCAAAGGCCCTCACCTCCTCCTTGTCTAAGCCCCTCCCTGCTCCCTCAGCCACAGGCCAGCAAGAGCATCTGCCGGTCGTGGTCCGTGGCCTCAAGCTCTCTGCACTTGCTTCTCACCAAACTGCAGTGCTGTTCAGGTCCACGTGGCTGGTGTCCATGGTGGAGTGGGGCAGAGTACTTAGAAGAGAATAGGAAAGGAACATATTTTCTCAGTGTTGATGTAGAAGGAGAAACCTAGTGGGAGTAACCAAGAGTTAGAGTCTTACGTTTGAAGGACTGAGACGCTGAGTTTGATGTCCAACTTAGTCTTGAGCTATGTGATCCCAAACAAGCCACCCAATCTTTCTGAGCTTCTAATCTGTAAAACACCTTGCTAAAAGGAGCTCCGTCCCATGTTGTTGTAAGAACCAAATGAGCAAAGGCATGTGGCAGTACCTTTGGTCCCATAACCAGTGAGGGGAATTGGACAAAATTCTTGAGGCAAGAGAATGGGGCAAATGAGTCAAGATACCCAAAACGTCTTCAATGGGAGTCGAGGCCTGAGAATGTGAAAGTGCTTAAGAGGAGCCCTCCAGACCTTTCTGGAAGTATCTCTGACAGTCCTTGCTGTGACAGATATGTTCATTGACTTAATTTTAAAATTTACAGCCACTACTGACCAGCCTCTAGGCGCCGCCTCTGGGACCTGCCCAGTTGTTTGAGTATCTCTTTGGGCCTCGGTGTCTGTGAGCCAAAGGGAGGGTTGACTTGTTTTAGAGACATTGAGGGATCTCCTGTTGTCCTCAACCCCACCTGGGACACTAAGGGACTCAGAATTATCTGTGTGTGACCCGGCCTTCAAGGTGCCAAGATTTTGATCAACCTGTGGCAGAAGGCTTGTGTGAAGCCTTTCCCGATTTTCTTTTTTGAAACACAAATGAGATCTGGAATTGATCCCAGATAAGACATCTGCCTCTTAATTTCACTTCAGAGAGGCAGGATGAGAAGAAAGGTGATGAAGACAACTAAATGCATTTATGATTTATGCCCCTGTGATAAATCAGTGCATGATTTCTCCCCAAAATGTGGTCACTGCCCGACTAACTCATACCAGCTGACACATCTGCAGGATGCAAGGGAGTGGGGGCTGAGCCCCAGCCCTGCCATGTGCACACCAGTCCTGGACCCCAGCACCCGAGAGTCGGGGTCTGGCCATACGAGAGGGAGCTGGGCTGTGTGGGGTTAGCAAGGTGGCCACCTTCTCCTCCTCCAGTCTGTGTTTCCCTTCCCTGCGGCCTGATGGTGCCGTCATGTTCTGCCCGTCCTTGGTTCATCTCCAGCATTCCTTTCTGCGCTTGCCTTCATGCGTGGTGAGTCAGATTTTTCCATTTCCTAAAGGTGATTTGAGCAGGCCCAGTTCTCACCGGAGTCCCTCAAAGCGAGTGGGGAGAGTGGAAAATCGCATTAACTCTTTCATTAACTCCAGCTGTGCTGCGCCGAGTGGGTGACGGCAAAGAGGTTTGTCCCACGGGCCAGCTCCAGGCCTTCCGGGCTAGCTTTCTGGAGCGCTAACCCGAGCGGGTTTGAAGGGCCAGTGTGGCCGGTAAGGGCGCCAGGGAGCAGCGTGTGCACTGTGCCAGGCCAGTGCTGCCCCCACGCCCCGGACTTGCCATCCCTTTCCCCGGAGGTTTCCTCATGTGCCGAAGGCCCGGCCTCGCCTCTCTGAACTCAGAAAGCCATATCTGCATGTTCTAAGCTACTCTGTCATTGGAAATTTTAAAAAATCTGTTGAACCGTTTTTGGCTGCGTGGCAGTAACAGAGCAGCTGGATTGCTTACTTCCTCACCCCTTTTTTTTTTTTTTAAGCATCATCTGAAGCTAATTTATCCAGGAGTAGCTTGGTCTTTGTGGGGGAAAGTCACATTTCATTTCATAAGTTACCTGCAAGGGAAACTGCCTGGTTGTGCCTCTCATTTGCCTCTGTTGAAAAATGTCTTTGTTCCTCCATTTTTTTTTTTTTTTTGCCTTCCATTACATAAACTTGAGAAATTCTTTGGAAAGTGCCAAAGCCCTTTTCTGGGGCTTGACTGGGCGGTGAAGCCCCTGTTGGTGGGAAGAGGCAGAGTAGGAGGGCGGGAGGCCGGCGCTTTCTCTGGGAGACAAGCAAGGTTGCAGCTTGGCAAGGTGCGGGAGCGTGGGGCAGCGTGTGGCTGGAGTGTAGGCGCGCTGTGGGTGGGACATATGGGCTTCAGCTGGCACCTCTGGAACCGGGACCAGACTGCCCTGCTCCAGGCAGGCCATGTATAGAAGGGGAATGAGCCAGCTAGTAGAGGTCGTTCATTTGGTGTCTGTGCTGTTCCCGCGCATTGCCGTTGTTCCAGCCAGAAATAATGTACCTGCAGCTGTGTTTCTGTAGGACAGTGGGGACATCTAATAATATATCAGGCTGATCTAAGCTGCCTTTTCTCCAGCGATGCCCCAAGGGGAAGATCTCTACTCCACTTTTATGTTTTCCGGTGGTACTAATCAGAAACCATTGCCGTGGAAACGACTTGTCCTGTTTGGTCCTCTTCTAGTATGGAGTCATAAATTAAAAGGGAGCTGGATAGATTCTGCTTAATGCCAAAATGAAATCCTCACATACTTTGTTGGATATTACATAATTAGTTGACTTCTCAAAGGAGTGCTAATTATGCCTGTGGAATAAGCTCAGGGTAATGAAATGCATTCATCGCTGGCAGGCCATCTGTTGCGTAGCGGAGCACCGAGTCAGTCCTTCGGGGTTCGCCTTCTCGCTCAATGAACAAAGCTTTATTTACAGCCACAGAACTTGGACATGAAATACAAAGTTGTTTTATGATGTACTTCTTTTTTATTTCCTCCAACAGAATCAGTTTTCTGAAACTTCATATACTGTGTAAATGGCCATGTGTACAGTAGCTATGCTAATCCCAAACTTAAAGATTCCCTCCTCAAAATCATTATTAGTAAGGCTCATAATACCACAAAAACTGCCAGAGTTAGGAAGGGACTAATGACAGGGGCCAAAGGGAATGAGTTCTGTGACCCCAGATTTTATTAACTGTAACATTAGTACCGAGTAAAAGAGTTTGATGGATGGATATTTGGGCAGATGGATGGATGGAGGGAGGATGAATATTTGAATGGATGGATGAATATTTAATCAGGGAAGGATATAGATAGAAGAGAACTGACTCAGAAAAAAATCTACCTTTGGATATATTATCCAGTATTTGATTGCTAGAGAAAATGATGAGGAAAAAGAGAGATGTTTTTTTTCCCCCTAATAATTTCTTATTTGTAAAAGGAAAACTCAAGAGTCTTTGAATTTCTCAATAGACAGCTTTGAAAGGTAACAGCAAAGATGTAGGAAAAGTTGACTTGGAGGAAAATAGGAGAAATGTCTCTGAGAAAAACCTGGTGAGAGAGAGCTTTACATTCCAATAGCTTAAATATAAGATAAAAGTGTATTCTTTATAAATAAGTCATTGGTAACCTCACAAAGTTAGAACAAAGCTCTGCTTAAATTTCCCTTAGCAGTAGATTGTTCTGTGTCATATTAGTGAGTGGAACCCAAGCCAAGAAGGAGCCATTCAGAGTGACATTTATGGAGTGTTACTGCCTCAATTTCTATATTTAATAATGAAGATGCTCTGTATGAGGAGATCTATCCAACCCCGTTGCTGACACAGCAATAAAGAAAAGTCAGAAACACCCGTTGCCTTTTCTTCTCCAATTTAAGGACTCATTACTCTCTTCTGATGGCTGCAGGTACCAAAGGCACATTTGTTGTGAAGTCACCTCCTCTCCAAATTTGTCCCTTGAAATATATAGAGAAAGAAAAGCCTTAAAGGGCATTAAACCAAGTTTTCCTAAGACAAAATATCAGTCTTATTTTGTGACATGTGATTCAAAGTGACGGGAGAGGGGGATCACCTGGTAGTGTGTAGGGAACTTGGCCTTGCATTGCCCCCAGCATAGACCAAAGTGCTTTGTGCCATCAGCCACCTCTGTCTGGCAGCAGAACCCTTGCAAGGGCTGCTTGTGGATGGTGGCTGAATTCTCTGGCAGTTCGCTCATTCTAGGCATGGGTTTTTCTCCAAAGGGTCTTTGACCGAAGGGTTAGTCCATTCATGTTTTTAGCAGAAATGGTTCATTCCAGCTTACATTCCCAATGATCAGTTCCCTCCTGTTAGTCGCTTATCTACATTTTGGCTGGCACACCGTAATTGCTGCATGGGCACTGTTTCAAGAAACCCTTGATTGGATCCATCATAAGACACTCCTGTAAAAAAGAATCTTTTCTTGAGTTATTGTTTCAAATATGTTAGAATCCTAGAACCTCAGGATTTAAAGGAAACTTAAAAGAGTGAAAGATATGAATTGGTTTTCAAGACTAAATTATGGCCCCTGCAGGTCAGTTTTGTTTTGTGCTGGTTGGATACATAATCAGTAACCATCCTCCAAAGCAGAGGCTGGGAGGGAGCAGTGAGGGTGAGGGTAGATGCCATTTTCAGTGGACAAATCTGCTTGCAATGGTTAGTTGAACATGTTTTCTTTTTATTTCTATTCGGTCAGAGACAACATACCTACTATCTCTCAAGGACGGTATTGAACCCTGAAAATTGGTGCATTGCCTGTCATTGCATAGACCACTTTCTGCTGAGTTAAAGGAGAGACACAGTCGAGTTTGTTGAAAAATAGTGATACACATTTGGAACATATATTAAAAGAGTTAAAATAGACATTTGAAAATTTGAATTTTGTGTCAACTTGAGATGGTGTTAATAGAAAAAAGTAGATTTGGCAAGAAGAAAGGATTTTTTTATTCAAAAATTCAAGGGCTATATGTTATAACTTTGCTGTGTTTAAGGAAAACTATTTTAAGAGCAGATACCACCAGTGGGCCTCAGGAAACAAGACTGAAAAAAAAAATCACCTGAGCATGAAAGGGAAGGCCTTAAATATTAGTAATAAATTAGGTCTAATTTTTTTAAAAGAAGCAGGTCAGTCCATCATACAGTTCCTTGAATTCCCTCTCCTTTTTCCATGCTGAGTCATTAGCATCCAAGAGGCAGAAGACCCTTGCTTTTGTTCTCCATGTGCACAATAACATTTAATCAAGTGCAAACAGCCTGGCAGAGTCCAGGAGGCCAGGATCTGCCGGCAGGAGTGCTGCTAGGACTAGCATGGTGGGTGCAGTGTACTCTGGGGACAAAGAACGATGAGGTGACGTGTGGGCATGCCTCCACCATTGTTCAAAGAGGCCACTGTGGCCTTTTTGCTATGTTAATTACAGTGGCAAAATCTCAGTCAGTGTTTACACAGGCTTATTGCTCAGATGGAGAAATGCGCTCTGAGCTCACTCTTGGCATTTGCTTTGTAGTATAGGGAATTCTAAGTCTTTTAAATTAAAAAATTTGTTTTGTTCATTCTGGTGTTAGAAATGTAAATATCTTCACCAAACCTGCATGGATTGCTGCAGTGGCAAATGAGTTTGTCACTTCAGCCACTTGATGCAGGGCACAAGGACTCTGCAAGAAGACCCAATACCATCGATAGGGAGCCACTCAATTCTGTGCTTTCTGCAACTGTTCCTCCCAGATGGCAGTGCCCATGTGGCCTGCAAGGCCCTTCAGGGGTCTGGCACCTGGTCTCTGCCAGGCTTCACCTAGAACTTGGGCTGCGTTTGCTCCAAGGCACAGGTTCCCTCCCCCAGAGCGCGTGTGCATGTGCCGCTCTGTCCCCTGCAGCGCTCCTAGGACTTGGCACACACGCCTTTCAGATTTCAGCAGCCTCAGTCATAGTCCTTTGTCATGTTTCATGCAGGACAATATTCCTTTTTTTCCTGCGCATTTACATCTGTTTCTTACATTCTCCTCGGTGGTGTTGTCTTCTTTGTGTTTGGCTCCTTCATTAAACTGTAAGCTCCACAGCAGGAGACTCAGGGCTGGCTTCATGGGCATGCTACCATGCAGTGGCATGGAATCCACACTTCCTTTGGGCCCCATACTTGACTTAATGCTCTGCTGTTGTCATCCTGAAATCCATAATACTTTTCACAATTTCATTTTGCACTGGGCCTAGCAAATCATGTGTTCAGTCCTGGATTGGTGCCATGCCCACATTTCTATCGGATCTCCAGCATGCAGTATGTGCTCAGAAAGCATCGTGTAAATGAATGTGTCAGTGACAAAAGGTAATCTCTTTTCGTTAGTGCATGAAGTATAAAATTTCTAATACCTAATATCAAGTCACGATGTTACATATTTTCCTAGTGGCTCACTGCTTAATCTTATTCTTTTTATAAAGTTAAGCAAGTGCAACCACAATTGAAGAAACATGCATATTATGATCTAAGAAAAAGAATTGGTTGCAAACTATAGGAAGTATAAAAATGGACTGGTCTGTTGTTAATTTTTTCGTTCTATATTTAGAACCTAAAGGGTCATGTTTAGAGAGCAAAGATGTTAATTTTCTTGCAAAGAGTGCTGTAGTGAGCTGGGCGAATACTGCATTGGAGAAAGTCTCCTTCAAATGATAAAGTTTGGACAGTGACTGGGGATCTTCCGAAATGCAGAATATAAATGCGTTCCCTTGCATTCATTCAGAAACAAGGGGACACTGAAGAAACAAAATGCCTAGTTTGATCTTCCCATCACATAGCTTGGGAAACCTTGCTCTCCTCTGCAGCAAGCTTGGCCAAAAGTCTGCTGTGTAGTTCACGGAGAAATTGCAAGCCTTCACAGTTTTATACGGCATGCCCATAAGTTTTCTGTCACTTGTCTGACTTGGACATATATTTTCCCATTCTCCCCTGCCCACCCCAAAGGTGACTGCTGCAGATTGTGAAGTTGGCAGGATTTTCCAGGCTGTGCCGGCACAAGCTGTTAATAAATTAGGTTCACAGAAGTGTGTTGGCAAGGCGTTTCCTCCTGGAGTTCATAGGCCTTCCAGAACATTTATGTCTCATTACAGCCCATACAGCAGTTTATGCCCTAATAAATCAGAGAAGCTTTACAGAGATGGGCTGGACCATAATGAATCTTTCTGTTGGCATTTTCCCTTTACAGGCACAAATAATGGAGCAAAACTGCCACATCTGGCCACTCTGTAAGAGAGAACTCACAATGGGAAGCTGTTTCTTAAGCATGACAAAGGTCATTGCAGGTTGCAGGATTGATAGGAGGCAGCTAGAGCTGTGAGTGACAAGGTGGAATGAAGCCATTTATGAGCCTTGATCACTATGATTATAGGCATTGGCGGGACTGCCAGGGTGCTGTTCTCCTTCCCTGTGATGCACCTCAGTCTTTGCTGATTTTTCACATTTAATTTGTAGACCCGTTTGCTGTCTTGTAAACAGCGCAAGCAGACATACACTTTCAGCGTGGTGCGTGAACCTGTTCACTTTGATCTATGTTTCATTACCTTGATAAGTGCACTCCCTGCTAACTGGGAAGGGCCGCTGAGCGGACCCAGAGGGATCCGCCCATCCTGCCCAGGCCACCTCCTCTTCCTGCCTTCCCTCTCCAGCGGGAAGGCCTGCGTGGCAAAAGCCAAGTAAATGTGGAAATTGTGGTTGATAACGTGGCCATGGTCACAAATGCATTATTTTGACTGGGAAATCAACCTGTCTCTAGTGGAGGTTTATCAGTCGTACAAAAGAGGCATAAATCACATTAAAAACAGCACCTAGAAATAAGTGAGGAATTTGTTTGTAGGGCATTTTCACAAGAAGACCCATCCTCCATTTTGGAAGTTAACAAATATTGATCATTTCCTCTGTGGATTGGTAGCTGGAGTCTCATTTCATTGGAGGAAAATTTACATCTAGTTAAGAAGCTATCTTATTTTTTCTTCCATTTCCAGTCTAGCCGGTCTGGGATCCTGCCCTTTGCGGGACTACTGAAGAACTTTGGAGACACTTGGGCTGCTCGTTTGTGTTCACAGAGAGGCTTTTGGGAGCCCTTGGAGAGTAGAATATATCTAGCCAGACTTATTTCTATTCCATACAGTCTTGGCTGGTGCCTCTTCGATAACCACTTTGCTATTGGGAAGGCACAGGAGAGAGCCAGCGAGGGATGCGTGATTTATCGAAAGTGACAAGGAGGGCAGAGCTCCTCCATCAGCCCTCAGCTGCCCTCATATTTACATAACACCTTTCCTTCCAGTGTCTTCCCCGGCAGATGGCCAGGTGAGGTTCAGGGTCTCTGCACGGAAATACAGCTGCTCTAGGGAAGGCACGGGGGATCTTCTGGGCTGTCTCCCAGCGGAATTATGCAATCGTCCGTGAAGGGAGGAGGCAAAGTCACTCTGTAGCTGAAGCAGCCCTGGAACTGTAGACTCAAAGCCAAGGGTTGCTTGCAGATTGGGAGGATGCCAAGTCCCAGCACCCTAACACTCAGGAATAAAGTAAAATCCTGGGTGAGTAACTGATCACAAGTAGGTCTGCTCCCGTCTGCCCCTGCTGTGATAGGAGAGTCAGTGAAACTTGGTGGGGTCACAAAAGGACAGTAATGTGTGGACTGAGATGATTGTGCTCTGCCAAGGGAAAAAGAGTCTACCCTTCAGAGGCATCTGCAGGTAAACTCTGCAAGTTCTCTCATGGCCCTGTTCTGTCAAGGGCTCAGAAGCCAAGGAGGTACCTGCTCTGCTTGGGATTTTTGCTCTGGGGCGGAGCATGTGAGTATCTGGAGACCTCATTTGGGACAGGATGTTGAATACACACAGCTGCTTTTTTAAGGTTTCCATTTGAAACTGGTTGAGCCATAGCAGGTAATTAGCACCTTTGCTGTTGGAGCAAGCGGTGCTTTTATTGGTTGGAGTTTCTTAATCAGGCTGGCTCCTTTGCAGTTTTGGGGAAGAGAGTCTAGAGAAAAGCGAGGTGTCGTATGTCCCAGGAGATGAGGGCAAGCTGAGAAAACAGCCAAAGGGTCTGGGTTCAGTTCCCCACCCCCAGTGCCATGTTCTAACCCCACCACGCAAGTTCTTACCCCACTTTGGCCTTTTTCTTCCTCTGAGATCATAGGTAGACCGCAGAACCTGTTCATATAGCCACACTTCTCGTATGTAAAATGCACTGATGGGGACTCTGGCCTCGTCTTAGGGCTCCTTTCCAGAATAAAAACTAAGGACAAAATGGGTTTGTTGGGAATAGTCTGTGCTATTGCAGGCCTGAACATTTTGGTCCTTTAACTGACCATCACATTTATGGGTTGGTCAGGATTAAGGATGTGTTCTGGGGGCAGCCAGTTTGACCTTGCCAAGATGTCAGCTAAGCCACTTTCAAACGGGATGACCCTGTACAAAATGCATAAGGCGTCTGTGCCTCAGCTCTCCTGCATGTGAAACAGGGATGGTCGTGTTAACTCTCTCTTAGGGTTAGTGCAAGGATCAAAGCAGATAATGCCTGTAAACCCATGACACGGTGGCCAGCACAAAGCAAATACTCAGCAGGTGACAGCTGTGAGTGATGACAACGATGCTGCTGCTGACATTATTACTTTGGGAGCCCAGAGTTCAGACACCTGGAAACCAGTTCAGGGGTGACAAGTAAATTTAATCTCACATGCCACCTTCTGTTGATGGGGGACTGTGTTGTGCGAGACTTGGAGGCTATGCGTTGGCTCCGTGGGAGCACTGCGATCGCGATCGGTTAGGGCCTCTGCTTCTGGAGACAGACTCGAGGGTGAGGCCCACCCATGCGTTTGCCCTCTTTCCTGCTTCACTTCTGTCCTATGTAGCTGTGTATTCGGGGGTAAATTCAGTGCTCTTAGAGTCTATTTTTAAAATCCATAAAATGGGAAAGTTGGGCCAGATTAGTTTCCCACTGAGTGGGAATTTTTCAGCCAAGTGTTTAAAGATGTTGGGGTGGGGTAGAAAAGATTATTTGGGTAAGTTTTAGAAGTGCTGTGTGCAATGTAACAAGTTAAGGCAGGTTTTTTCTTTGTGGGACTTTGCAGCACCTTCAAGGTGACTGAGAATTCTAGGAGGGAAACATATCGTTCTTCCAAAACTTACCTGCTCATGAACACATTTGTTTTTCAAGTAGCAATGTGTGAGACCAGTGTTGCACGAATGGACTTTGAGAAATTAGATGATTCCCAAGGTCCATTTTCTTCTCTCCAAATTCTCGAAATCTGCATGTCTCAAGCACTTAGATAATTTGATGACGGCACTGGCCCACCATGAACTTTTCACACGTTATCAAAACGAAACTCCTTCTTAAAGGCCACACTAAATGATAATCCTTCATGCTTGGAATAGCTTTGAAAAATATCAAAGGTAATATTTGGTAAAGCGCTAATCCTTAACATTTATAAACCTCTTCACTCGGAATCTCAGCTTCAACTGCAGATCATTCTGCTGTGTTTGGCTCACTCTGGCTAAATAAAGCTTCTTTCTGGATATCTGATCTTCCTCTCTGGACTGATCTGCACGGGGGACCTGCGGGGTGAGAGGCCTCACTCTCCTCTCCACCTTAGAACCCAGTCGCCCTTCAGCCTGTCGAAGCTGCCCGAGAGGCACCGGACATGGCTGGCGTGCCCTTGCACAGGCCCTGTGGCAGCCGTGCGCTCTGGGGCAGGTGGGGCACAGCGAGGGGGCAGCCAGGATGGCACAGGGGATCTAAAGGTTTCCCATGGATAGGTAACTTTTCACTTTGCGTGACACCTGTCAGCTGTCATCCATGAAGGTTGTTGAAACTACTCTGGGGTAGTAATCATGCTCTCCAATAACTTAGGAGATTGGTCTCTTTTAGCCAGCAAAGCCTAGGACATGCCTGGAACACAGACGTGGTCCCCAGTGTTCTTTTCTTCTGCTGATGACACAGAGAACTATTTCTTCAAAGGGGTCCCACGAGTATGAGCTTCATTCATGAGTGAGTGAGCGAGTGAGTTAAAAGAGATGGGAATGTGGATGTTAAGAGTGAGAAGCGGAAGGAGGATGGAGGTTTGAGGAAAGAAGCACGTATGCTATTCGCTCAGGAGAGTTGGGCAGAGAATTGATCAGGAAAAGGTAGAAGGATGCCCAGCCATGGGGAGGAACCACTTGAGATTTTTAATTATACCTTTAAAGTGGGACTGGCTGACACAGTGTGTGTGTTTCTCCAGCCACGTTTAGCTGCTTGGGTGCAGGCCCAGAGTAGGTGGAAAGATGGGCTTAATCATGGTTGGGGCTCAAGTTGGATGGAAGGAGAGTTCATGGAACTGAGAGTGGATTCAAAGGGGAAGGAGCCTTGGAATCTTGAGGTAGATAAGGAAGGAAGTGAGGATGAGGAGGAGGTGAAAGACAGTGGAGGATCAACTATTTTGAAGTTTCACTGGAGGGAAATGAGCTAGTGGTCTGATAGCTGAATTTAGAAATTTAAGATTTTGGAGGGAAACCAGTATTAACAATGGCAAAGCCTAGGCTGTAACCATGGGAGACAGTGGTTGAAGTGGGGTAGAGGACACCATTATTGAGAGAGATGGTTTTAAGGAATTCAGAGGCCATGATTTTAATGTCACCAAGAAAGAATGACAACAGGAAGATAATGGAGAGAGAGCCAGTGAGCCCAGGGCTTAAGTATTCATGAAAGATTAGGAGATCAGGAGCCAGCAACAAGAGGGAGCACAGGTAGTCTAGCCTGACGGAAAGTGTGTCTAAGGAACTGGGCATTTTCAGAAGGAGGAAGGAGACATTTTGGGTTTGGCAACAAGTAGCAGGGACGATGCCCCCTTGAACCTCCGGTCGGGGTGGTGTGGGAGCTCCAGAGCCATCGCTTGGCAGGAATGGAGCAGCAGAGTTCCCCAGGGAACAGACAGGTTTGGACAGCCAGGTGGAGCGCGAATGCTGAGAGAGAGGTGGAGGGTTAGGAGGATTTTGCTGATGCTGGACCAGGAGTTGCAGAAGGCACGGACAGGGAGTCGGGAGCGGCAGAGGGCAGGGTGGCGGGGGCACCCGCGTGGGGACGCAGATCCGGGTCAGGAAGGCTGCCCTGAAAGCCTGGGCGCTCCCTGTTGATGGAGGAGAAAAATGATGAAAGGGTCTCTGGCCCCTGAGGAAAGGTAGGCAGTCAGTCTTCTTCATCATCTCTGCCTGAAGTCCGAGACGTAGGCAGCGGGCAGGGACGAGCCTGGGACCCCGCGGGCGCAGCGCTGGGGTGCAGGGAGGAGCCCCGCGCATCGGGCCCCCATCGCGGTGCGCCCTCGCAAGCACCACCCCGTTGCTGTCTGCCTTCCCCACAGCCATCCTGTATCCCACTTGAGATAAACAACGAGTAAAACTCTGAACCATCAAAGAAGTTTGGGAGACGCTGCCTCCAGTGTGCCCTCTGGAGAGTGACAGAAAGGAAGGCTCTGAGAGCCCGGAGCAGGGATTACCTACTGACTCTGTTTGCCTCCGCAGTTCCCAAACCTGGTCTCTGAATTCCTCAACACTTGCCCTTCCAGTGACGATGTCCTCCACCCCTATTCAGCCACCCACCCCCCCGGTTATATCCTAGACTTCGGATCGTTTGTTTTTCCTTCTACAGGACCCCTATTGATACTCTGCAGAAGTAGTCTTCTTTGGAACATGCTTCTGGAAGCACAGGGTTTCAGTCCCAATGTGACCACCAGCTGGCTGTCCCTCCCCTCACTGAGCCTCTGGTTCCTCATCTTTAATGACATCACCCATGCAGGTTGCTGTGGGAACTGTGCATCAACACATGCTTGGCTTGTAGCAGGTCCTCAATCAATGTTCATCCCTTCCTCCTCTTTCCCTAGCAGCTCCTTGGATATCTGGACATTGGAACTTAAATTGCAAACTCCATGTGTTAAAAGGAACCATGTTCTTTACGTATAACAGAGCTGATGGAAGGAAAGGTATATGGGGGTTTGGAAGCATGCATTGGTTTCGTTGCCAGCCCACATATGCACCTGCTGTGACATCTTCTGCATCTCTCCCAGCACTCAGCACAGTGCCTGAGCCTTGGTGGGACCCCGGTAGACACTGACTATGTACCTGGGTACTGTTGGGTTGCTCAGTCCCTCCTGTGGCAGGACATACACTAGGGGGTTGTGGAGAGGGATGTGTGCTGGGTGCTATATGCTGGGCTCTTTGCAGGACAGAAGGGTTCAGATAAAGGAGCCAGATGGATGAAATCTGGAGAAATGACCTTCTGCTGCCTCTTATCTAGGTCATTGGGATTGCCCTTCGCATGGGCTGGCAGGAATCACAAAGAGCAGAGACCCAACCCACTTTCTCTAAGGAACACTCCTGAAGTTCTGTTAGCCAAGGAAGGTCAGAGGAGTGCTGTCAACTGCCTGCCAGAGAGAGGACAGTGGATTAATTAAACCTAAAAATAAACTTCGATTGAAATTGCTCTTGTAGGTGGACAGAAGATAGATTGTCTAGGGCTAAGAATTTTTGAGGCCATCTCCCTTGCATTTAACTTTGACCCCTAAAACAACTCAGGTAAAACAATTGTTTTGGTGCCAGGTAGGGAGGGAGTCAGATGTCCGCATTGCTTTAGTTCTGGTTCAACACATTTAGGGAGTTGGTAGTTAGTTGCAGCATTTTTTCCCCTCTCTATTTAAACTCAAATGTTGTGTGGTCTTTGAGATTCAGAAAGGAGTTGATATATATGTACCCTTGAGCATAATCCCCCAGTTAAATAAATAGATGTTGTCTCAGGAACAAAACTTATCTGATTTACTTTACAAGCTTGTTTTCTTTTTTTGTGCCCCCAAATATATAGCTTGACATGCTAATCTTAACACTGTTGTAACATTGAGTGTTCTTGAAAAGGAAATAGCAATAGTATTGGGTACCATAAGCCTTATAGCCACTTACTAGAAGGTAAACTCAACTGGCTTATTTTACATAAGGGAGCCTAATTTTGGTAGTTTTGTAGGAGGAGGAAAAATAAAAAGGAAAGGCAGACCTGAGCATATGTGCTATCTTCTAAGTTTTCTCTTTCTCATGGCCAAGATCTGTAAATGGCAAGATTGAGTTGATATTTGAACTCAGGAAAAAATTAGCTATCATCACCTGAGTTTACAATTGGTACTCTTCAATAAAAATAATTGGATTCTATTTCAAGACAAACAGATTGAAATTCTCTTCAAATAAGCATTGTGGTTTAACGTACCTTCAAAAGCAATATATCAATAATGGAGGTACAGAGTGAGTAGATGAAAATTCAATTAATGCTTTGAAGCAATTAAAATAATATTTGAAGAGTTGTCTTTTGTGGCCAAAGTACTTTCTCCTTACTCTTCTGTCCCAGAAATATGTTATAAATCATGTTTTATTATTATGAAATATGACTGTTCTTACCCGTCAATTCATTACTTGGGTGGGAAAAGAGTCAAATCTCTGAACCAAAGAGAATATTAGAATCATGTTGTAGTGATCATGGGAGTCAAGTTGCACTGACTAAGCCATGGGAGGAGAAGAGAGGAATTTTAGTCTTAAAAACAGATTTTCATCAGAGACAGAGAAGGGTGATGAACCACAGTTTTGGGAGCGAAAAGTGAGTTACCTTTAGGGTCTTGAGTGATAAATGTGTGGTGAGAGACAGAGTGAATCAAGGGGTGAAAAATTCACAGAACGAAAAGGCTGATTTTTGTAAAAAAGGCAAGGGAGTCAATGGAGGTAGCAGTAGGTGGGCTGTATTATTGAAGACTTCTTTGAATATAATAATCTGAATCTAAGGGTCTGAAAAAAGTTCTGGGGCTTAGACCCAAGAGAAGGAAGGGACCTAAGGAATTCCTAGGACAGCAGGTGTGCTCTGTGTTTTAGATGGGCCTTCCTAATTCAGCTTGAGGTTTCCGAGAGCGAAGCAGTCCGGCCACAGCAGAAGTTACAGGGCTTTCTGCGCTAAGGTTCAGTAACTGTATGACTTCAGGTTTGCTGTTCATGTAGAAAAAGGGGACAAGAAGGGAGGCTGCGAATTGAAGAATTCAAGAGAGAGAGAGAAAATTTGATAGGAAAGGAGGGACATATAGGAGGTCCTGGAATTGCAATCACACACAAGGGAAAAGAACACAGTAAAAAGTAGGTGATCAAATTAATTAACTGCATAAGTATTTCTTTGCTTTTTCCTCTGGTTTAAAAGTCTAAATGGTGATGAATTAAAGGTGCAAACACTGGCATTATCATGAGATGAGAAAGATGTGCAGGAGTAGCTCAAGTGAGAGTCTGAATTGGAACCCCAAGGATTTCTGTTCTATAAAACACAAGTATTCCAAACTCAGGAATAGTCTATCCTTAGTGAATAGTGGCGCAGATAATGACTGAAGACCCTTACATTTGGCCAGCTAAGACCACAGAGTCCAGAAGATGGATAAAAAGTTCAAGATTTAACTGTGAGCTGCTCTCATGCTCTGTGAGAACCAAACTCCTCTCCTGGGAAGTCCCCTGCCTCTGGGCTCCCAGCGGTCCTTTTCCTTGTGCCTCCCTAAGGCGCCCTTAGACTCCATCTGGAAGAGAAGGGGCTGTGGTGCTTTTGAATACCCTGGGTACAACAACTGCAAAATAATCAGCCCTTTAGGGCTGCCAAGACTGGCCTGCTCTGGGCATATTCTTGGGTATTATGATATTCAGAGAGGCTTTGTCTCTTCCCGGGTCTACTCAAAGTACCCTTTTCATATCACATCACATCATATCATGTCATATCATATCATAGTTTCAGGGAACTCCTGAGACAGAGACGGAGGACTCTGAATCTTCCTGGGGAAGCTGGAGCAGCAAGGGGTCCACACACAGTCAAGTCTCTTGTGGCTTCCCAAAATGTGGTGTGCCTCTTGCTCAGTGCCAGACCCTCTGCCTAGCATGGCCCCTTATCTCTCTCTCAAGCTCCTACTCATCCTTCGAGGCCCTACTCAGAAGTGCCTTCCTCTCTGGCAACTGCTGACTTAGGAAATGAATTCAGAAGTCCATGCAGACCATTCTTTGAAAACCCGCTTCATGGTGGGTTCAAGATCAATAAAGTGTGACCCGAGCAGCACTGAGTAGGTGAGTAGGGTCCAGTGGAGAAACCATTTCTTATTTTTCGGTAAAATGGTAGACTTACTACAAATATTTTCGATAGCAAATAAAATTATCTTTTTGGAAATCGCCAAATTTGTAAATTAATTCAAATTTTGAAACTTTGAAAATGATAGATCTGAGTGAGATATTTTGTTGCTGTTAATTTAAATTCAAAAACCTGTACTTCATAAAAACTATAACAGTGGAAATAGATAGTTTTAGTTCTTCCTCTTTAATATAGGAACAAAAGATAACTTTTGTGAGGGCAGGTCATAGGGCATGGTTGGGAGAGGCTAGAATTGTAAAATAGCCTCCAGATTCATTTAGACGCTAAAAATTGTTTACTAGGAAAAGATAATCACCAACTCTGTCCCTGGATCGAACGTGTAGATACCCCCAAAGATACGCACTCAGATAACTGTGGAAAAGGAGAAGCTGGTAATCTCGTGTGGCTCAGCAGCCCTTCCTCTTTATTACAAGGTTTTGTTCTGTTGGCTGCACAGATGTTTTTGATTTTTCTGGGTGTGTTTATATGTTTGCAGGTTTCTAAGGCTGTGCTCATGAATGGAGTACTTATTGAATTTATATGTAGCTTTCAGACAGTAAAAGCTTGCTTAGGCTTCTTCCATTTGCCCCTGCCCCCAGCCTGGGTGTTGCCTGAGGAAACTGTCTTAGTATCCTCTGGTTTTCTCTGACTCGTGCCTCCTTTATGCTACAACATTTAAAATATTTAAAAAGGGACAAATGGCATTTGTGAATGTAGTGGTAGGACCATGAGATGCAGGAATTGACCCGGTAGAGGTGGTCCTCCAGGAAGCCACCGTAGGCTACCTCTACAAAGACAAATGTGACTTCCAAATCGAATTCAGATTTGGGTGCTTGGGAGATTTTTCAGAGTTCCAGCTATGTTGTTCAATTTAAAAAATGGAGTTATAATCAATAAGGGGGAAGGGTGAGAGATCTCTTCCTCCGGGTCTGTCACTCCCCAAGAGTGAAGGGACACTCCCCCTCTGTGTGCCCAGCGCTGCACAGCCCTGGGGAGACATAGACACCTGGATCAGGGACACTGTTTCTAAGTGGGAGAGCTGTGTGGTCAAGACAGAGAACGTGTCTTTTTTGTTTGTTATTATCTAATAACTTTGTTTTCCTAATATCCGATAGCTATATGGAG
Organism: Cheirogaleus medius; assembly: GCA_008086735.1. NCBI lineage: Eukaryota > Metazoa > Chordata > Mammalia > Primates > Cheirogaleidae > Cheirogaleus > Cheirogaleus medius. Next base: position 14,138,250 of record VBSM01002035.1, read on the forward strand.
TTCCTGTTTTTGAAATCTTCCTTTCTTTGTTAGTATAAAAGACTATCTAGAGTGAGAAGGAAAAAAACAGACAAAAGGTCTGACTTGTGACCGCATCTCTGAAGTACACTGCACCATGTCATCGTGGGCATGGATAGAAAGGATGGTTGAAATATTAAACCAAGGTGAACATGATGATATACAGAAGAAAGTAGAGGGCTGGATCTGTGAGAGAATGTTTTTTAACACTTAAATGTCTATATGATCCAAGCTTTTAATTGGTGAACAACTTAGGCTCAGAGAAAATAAGTAATTTGCCCAAGAACCAATACATGGGGGACTAATACATGCCAATCCACGTTGGCATGATTGCAGAGTGTTACATTTCTACTGTGTCATGTTGCCTCCTGTTGTGCCTTGTTTATATAAAACAAAACAAAACGAACACATGACACACATACACACACACACCCACAAAACCTTAGTGATGTTGTGATAACAAAGAAAAGTATTTTAATATATTAATAATAATGAGAAGGAAACATAAGCATAACTATATGTGGACTTAATGTTCTTCTATATGTTTTATATTGTTAGAACATTTAGAATGAAATCGATAAGGAATAGAATTAAAGAACTGCAAGTTTAGAAAGCGAATGTAGTTAATGTTCTCAGAATGGTCTTTAAATGTACCCTCTTTCATAAATATGTCTGGAAACCTAAAAACGCAGGTTAATCTGCTTCTCACAAGGTCACCTGTGGTGATTCCAAAGCAGCAGCTTGGGCTGAGCTTCACTTGGAGAGACAAAGTTGACACCGAATATGTTCTTACTACCTCACGACCCACTGCCTTCTGTAAAGCTGAGTCAGCCCTGATGACATCTTTGAAGCTGAGCTATTAATTTTAGCTTCTGAGTTGATTAAATTTTATGACAAAACAGTGCAGCGAAGATAAGACAGCAAAAATTGAATCCTGGTTATCTTGCAAAGGCAACTAGATAAAGGTTCTTATAAACAAAACAGTATAGATTGTATCCTCTTCCCCTTTATTCACTCTTCCTCTACAAAGATTCTCACTGACAGGAACAGAAAAGAAAGAGATAGAACTAGAAATTCATTTCTGAAATGGAACACTGAGCATCAGAGTGCTAATGAGCTTCCTAAGTGTCACCTGCTTTCTGCAGCCCCACATTGTTAGGAGAGAACTTGCATGGGACAGCAGCTCACCACAGAGTTCTGAGTCCCCTGTCTGCATGGGTAGGGCCTCTTGGAGCCAGCTTCTCTGTATGGACCAGCTTGCTAGGTCCAGAAATAAAAACACAAAAGCAGAATCCAGGCAAAACCCTTCCATGTGGGCTTGGTCAGCAGTATGAAGTAGAGCCCAGTGCATTCGAATCCAGGCCTTGCTAACTGCTAACCCCGTAATGGTGGACAAACTCTCCAGGAACAGTTTCTTCACTTGTGATTGGAAAGAGTGTCCAGAGTGGTGAGCATTGACATAATGCACACTGCACCCCTGGCACAGAACGTGGGATGGGGAAATTGAGCCTTCAGTGTCCACCACTCTGCTTCCCCTCTTCCCGTTTCATGACCACCACCACCACCAATACGATTAGTTTCCCAAGGCTGCCTTAGCAAAGTACCAAAAACTGAGTGGCCTAAAACAACAAAAATGTATTCCTTTACAGTTTTGGAGGCTAGAAGTCTGAAACCAAGGTGTCAGCAAGGCTGTGCTCTCTCTGTAAGCTCTAGAGCAACATTTATTCCATGTCCCACTTCTAGCTTCCAGCAACCCTTGGTGTTCCTTGGTTTGTGGCAGCATAACTCCAATCTCTACCTCCTTTCTTTTTCACATGGCTGTCTTCCTTCTGTGTGTCTGTGCCCAAATTGCTGTCCTCTTATAAAGGACATCAGTCATTGGATTAGGAGCCACCCTAATCCAGTACATTTTCCCCTTAACTTGATTATAGCTGCAAAGACCCTGTTTCCACCAAGGTCACATTCACAGATCATGAGGGATAGGACCTCAACGTATCTTCTTGGGGGCCATGATTCAGCCAACAACAAATATCATCTTTATTTTAGGCCGGAGGGAGCCTTGGCTTCTTCCTGGATCAGACGCATCCTCTGAAGTCACCTACTTTGCCAGCTGCTGTGTCTTCTCCTTCCCACTCCTGAATGGACACTGCAGATAGTACTAACGTTTGCTTAGAGATTGCTTCTCTGGACTTGTTCTGTCTTGTTTTCCCTTTATGCATTTTGTGGTTTGAATAGATATTGTAGGTATCTGATCAAACGGCAGGAGATACCTGCCTCATTTCCTGTAAGGCCCAGGAGACAGCATGCAAAATTGAAAACCATTATTAAAAGTTTGTCATGTCCAAAAAAATCTCCTCTGTGTTGAGAAGCTCCCAAGCGATCACAGAAGTTGTGAGAGCAGCCCAGTGGGTCCAGCGGGGTCAGTGCTGGCTGGCTGATGCGAATCTCGGCCTTTTTAGAGGAGGGTCTGCCAAGTCACCTTATCCTTCAATCCCTGTTTACTTGCATCCCACCGCTTGGAGCACGGGAATTTGTAGAGACATCTGTTTACCTTCGAAGTCAGCAAACCTTGAAAACCCTGACTTTGATTAAATGTCACCTTACAATCTACCAGCTCCTGCATATGTATCTTGGCAGCCAAATGTGGAAAATGACAGGGCTCTAGAGAACAAAGGCCTGTGGGGCTTGTTTCAGAAGACTGCTCAGCAGCTGAAAGTGCAGAGGGATGGACCGTGTAAGGCCAGGAGGTCTTGAACTGGATCTGAAAATGAGAAACAATAAAATGACCTAAATAAAAAATTTGAATGAATTGAACGAATGAATGTATTAGGGATCCTGACCATTTTTCTGTAAAGTGCCAGGTAGTGAATGTTTCAGACTTTACAGGCCAGCGCAGTCTCTGTTGCAGCTACGCAGCTCTGCCACCAAAGCACAGCAGCAGCTGTAGACGATGTGTAAATGATGCCATAGCAGTGTGCCAGTAACACTCTACTTGTGAAAACAGGCAGCAGTCCAGATTTGACTCCTGGGCCATAGTTTACCAATCCCTGGAATGAATCAATCAGTCAATCTAATTATTTTCCTTCTAAATGCCTTTTTCTAGAAGCTATATAGTACAATGATTAAGGGCCAGGTTCTGAAGAAAGAACACCTGGCTTCAAATCCTGCTGTTGCCGTTGACTAGCAATGTAACCTTCACCTCTCTTTTCTCATCTGGGAAGATAATATAATACATACAAAGTGCTTAGCATGGTGGCTGGCTCATAGTCGCTTTACATAGTAACCGGTGGTGGTCAGCTATTATGATAGATAACTGCAAAAGGATTCTTGTTCATAAAGGGCACCCTGGGTCATTTTGTGTTTTGTGGTTTTTTCCAGTGGCTGTCACCTGATTCCGTCCACCACCTCATCAGGTGAAAATCACCACCCCCTCTTCTGTGCTTTTATGCTGTAATCATTAACCTGCCTCCCTGTAGGCTGTGGGATGCTGGAGGGCAAGGACTGCCCTTATACTTCCATACCCTGTTCTAGTACCTGCCGCAAATGGCGATCAGCAAGTACTTGCTGAATCACATGGCTTTTACAGAAATGTTTTTTACTGCGGCATTGTAACTGTCCTGTTTCTCGTAGCAGGACTGTGTTAATTCAAATCGGGAAATAAAGCAGTCTCCCTACCTAGCTAGATCAGGGTTTGCCAGAATATAACTATGGACCAAGTCTGTCCTGCCACCTGTTCTTATAAATAAAGTTTTACTGGAACACAGCCATGCTCACTCATTTACATATTGTCTGGCTGTTTTCTCACTACGGTGACTGAGTTGAATAGTTGCAACAGAGACCATGTGGCCCACAAAGCCTAAAATATACACAGAAAAAGTTTCCTGACCTCTGGCCCAAACTCTTTAATAGTACTCTGACTAGCACTTATCATTCAACTGCAGATTGTGTACAGGAAAGATGTAAAGTTGTCAGTCTATCTCAAGATTCATGGTCAAATATTAAAGTAATGTTAAGACTGAATCTACAAACCAACAGGAGATAGAGGAAAATTTCAGTTATTAGATTAAAGTTTAAATGTTTTCCCAATTTACATTGTATTAGGTTTCAAACACTGAAATTTAGGATTAGTATATGACTGAGTTTCCCAAACTGTGCTCCAAAGTCCCATGGGCTGTGACAGCAAAATCCCTGGGGCTCTACGAGACATTTTCCATGTCCAGTACTCAGCACGGGTTGACGTTCCGTGAACCGGTAGCTTCAGTGGACCATGCTCTTTCCTTTTTGTGTTACCACATCTTTGTGAAGATGGGTTTTGGCAGTTGATGTGATTAAAACACAAATATCATGTGAAAAATAATGTGGACCTGGCAATGAGGGTTGGTATCCAGTGTGATTTCAAGGCTTGAGGACTTGTGCCTGACCCATCAGGTGTAAATATGGTTAAGGATGACATAAAATATTATTTTTTCAAATGCCTATTAAGTTGTTAGGACATAATTACTTAATAAAAAGGACTATTAGATATTTATTTTGACCTAGAGTCATTGTGAATTAAGAATGTTTTGGAAGCTCTGGTATATGGTCTTTATAGGGAGCATATCTGAGTGCCAAGAAGATAAACGCAATATATTCTGATATTTAAAGGGGACTTTCCTTTTTCTTGGGAAAGTTTTTTCTAAGTACTTTTTAAGGAAATAAAAATTCTGGTAAAAAGAAGGGAAAACAGGGAATCAATCAATTCAAAACTAGCTGGTTATATGTTGGAAAGGTTTGGAATGGAATATCTAAACCAGAAGGAATCACTTGGGTTCAGCTATTTCAGTAAATAATCATTGAGTGCTCATTGTATGTTGAAGACACAATACTGAACTGTGTTTGCAAGAATCATTGTAGGAATCATTTTGACAAAGCAACCTGACTTTCAAAACCCTTATGTCTTCTACACCCAGATGAATTTGATTTTCAAAGAAGATACTTAGTGCAGTGCTTTGCAAGCTACTCTTCTGGGAAATCACACTGGTGTTAGACACACCCAGTCACTAGAATAACTTTATTACTGAGGATAATTCTTCTGTATACACACCCACCACAGGTACTCTTTGTCTTGGTTGACACCTTGGCCAACAGGTTTTTTTAAATCCGTGAGAAAAACTCTGTGAGTCTATTTATCTTCTCATTGCCATTAACCTGAATGTTCTTGCTCAGTGATATGCATTGATTTCCTTCTTCCAGTTTTATTATCAATCATGTTGAGTAAGCAACATCATGTATTTCATATTTAATTATTTAATAGAATCACACTAGTCTTTAAATACAGAAGCAAAGAATTAGCAGGTTAATATCCTTAATTAACAGCAAACATGACTCTTTGTCCCCAAGAGCATGGAGCTCTTATTCCTTATTTTGTATTAATTGGTCAGATATTCATTATAAATATCCTATGTCTTCCAAATTACCTGCTGATGTTAGCACAAATAGAAGCCATTTGTATCCATAAGGAGCCACTAATGTATTTCCTTCTTTTGTCTGTCTTCTCCATACTTATGTTTTGTTACCTTTGCCACTTTGTCCTTTCCTTCTGCCTTTCTTCCTATGTCACGGAAGGACATGGAAGGACAGGAAGAACAGAAGGGAGAGAGGGAGGAAGGGAGGGAAAAGGTAGATTACACAGCTGTTAAGAGCACCAATGTTGGATTCAGTGAGGTTTATATTTGTATCTGCTTGACTGAGTATACTTTATTCTTTAAACCTCAATTTTCAGGTCTGCATTATAGTGACAGTAAAGCAGGCTTTAAGGGTGGCTGTAAAGAGTGAGTGAGGTAATATACATAAAGCGCTTGACGTAGTCCCTGACACAGAGGAAGCTCAAAGCCTTAGCTGCTACTATTGATGGTAATAATCGTGTGCTGGTTGCCCACTCTAGCAGTCCATTCACGGTCTTTCCTCTGCAGCAGCATGTGACCAGGCAATCTCTCCCTCTCTTTGAGCTATTTCCTTTACTTGGCTGCCAGGATGCCTGTGTCTCTTGGTTTCCCCCTCATCCAGCCTCTCCTTCTCAGCCTTCTTTTCTGATTCCCTCTTAGTTCGTTGATCTCAAGTGCTCCAGCCACAGTGCTTGGAGCTGCTCTCTCCTCTCTCCACATTTCCTCCCCGGGACGTGATCTGATCCAGGCTCATCTCTTTCAAGTCCATCTCCAAGTTCATACCTCTCACAGGGTATGTCCAGGATAGCCTCTTTCCTGAAGCCCAGACTTGTGCATCCAGCTGCTCCCGGCATCTCCACCTGGATGTCTCACGGCCTCTCAGACTCCTCACGTCCAGAGCTCAGCTCCTCATCTGCCTCCCGGCCGGTTCTCCCTCAGCCACCACATGGGGTTTGACGATGACACCATCCTCTTTGTCGCACAGATCAGAAGTCTGGAGTCACCCTGGATGACTCTCTTTCTCTCATATCCCCATCCAGTGAACCAGTAAGTCCTCCTGGCTGTGCCTTTGGATATATCCACTGTGACACACATCCCCTACCCTGGTCCAGTCCATCACATGGATTTCCACAGTAGCATCCTAACTGCTCTCCCTGCCTCCTTGCTGCCCCTCTGCAATAATCTGTGCTCCGCACAACAGCCAGAGTGATTCTTTGAAAATGTTTGTCAGCTCATGTTTCTACCCAATCACCATCCTTTGATGGCTCCCATTTCCTCAGAGTAGAAGCCACTTTCTTACAAAGAACCCCATCTCTATTCCCTTCATTCATGTTCCAGCCTGGCCATTCGAATAAATGTTAGGCCACAGAAATAGCTTTTCTCTTGGCTAAAAGTGTGGTCCTATGGCGGTCCTCTTCTCCTCCCCTCCCCGGGGTATTCTGTGCAAATTGCTGCGGCAGCTGGGCACGTTGCTGCCAGGAGACTTCCCAATGGCTTTGCGATGCCATACAAATGGTGTGATGTGTCTAATCAGCAAAAGAACATACTGTGGCAGCTCACTTGATTAGCGTCCCGCCACACACAGGCGATATTCAGTTCAGTGGGAAGAGGCAGGGAGAGGAACGCATGATGGAGGCCTGGCCATATTTAGATTGCTTGGCAAGAAGAGGTTATCAGGATGCCAAAGAAAGGTGCCAAAAGTATATTCCCAGCAGACAGCTTAGAAAGAAAAGTAATTATAGTAATCTCTAACGCAAAATCCTTAGTTTATTAACATGACAATGAGCAAGTGCTAAATTCCTTCAGACCCCAGTGTCAGGGAGAAGGGCCAGCTTGGGCTCAGAGAATGGGGAGGAGGAGCTGCCTTTTCCTGGAAGACACAGTTTTTAATTTATTTACTGTGTGCTCAGGGAGAGGTTCATGTTTGCAGTTTTGTTTATTTGTTTGTTAGGCCTCAAGAGCTTAAAGAGAGTGCAGTGGACTTCATCAGTCTTTCTTTATCTTTTAATTCTGACTCTGTGAATAGCCCACAAGTTGCCACAATGCCATTCATCACAAGCAGCTAATAACTGAAGTAATCAGCAATACGAATTTCTATTGCTCCTGTAGTCAGATTTGTTTTTCCCTCTCCCGCTTTAAGAATTCCTTTTAGTCAGCGCCCCTTCTCCTCAGGAGAGCCACAGCCCACACCCCATCTCCCTGTTCCGCCACACTTCGGGGCGGGGCGGTGTCTACAGAGGGAGCCGGGAGCCACCAACACTCATGCCAGGCGGCACCTGGGAACCGAGCTTCAGGCTCACATGATCCCTGCTTGCTTTCTTCCTTGTGCAGAGTCCGATGACCCTCCAGATGGTAGCTAGAGCTGAGCTTCCATTTCCGTCTGAGTCCTACTGAAATTTCACAGAAACTCCCAAGCCTCAGCTCCCGGGACACAAACCATGCACAAGCAGGATGGACCTGAGCCCGGTTACCTGCTCCAGCTCACCAACAGGCAGGATGGGCTGCGGCCCAGTTACAGGTTCCCTTCATCCTGCAGGCAGAGTTGTGCGTCTCTAGCAGCTGTTTAGGAAAGAGCACTCTTACCCTACAGACGTCTCTGCCTTGGCAACCCTGTTCAACTTGAATGCAGTTATCTGTCATCTGCTGCTGAGAATTTACCCAGCAAGGGCTTGAAGAAAAAAGTCATTGAGGTTTTTGCTCCCACACATGAAATGGCCAACTCTTTCTTTTTAATTCGGGCTTATGGATTTGAGAGTTTGCTACCAGATACCTAGATTTCATAGACCAGTAAAATGTAAAAAGAAAAAAACCCAGCATGTAATGCAGTTGGGAGGCTTTTATTTTGCTTGGTTAGGATGTTAAGAAAAACAAAGCAGAACAACTATTATCTATTATCATCTCATAGAAGAATAGACATCTTAACACTAAAATGTAGGAAGGTCATTATCTCAGAACCTAAGTGGACATGTAGGAATAACATTTGTCGGGTGTTGGGCGG
>VBSM01002035.1:14146788-14160997 GCA_008086735.1 Cheirogaleus medius
GTCTTTTTTTAAGAGACAGGATCTCTCTGTAGCCAGGACTGGAGTGTAGTGGCTCAGCCATAGCTCACTGAAACCTCAAACTCCTGGGCACAAGCAATCCTCCTGCCTCATTCTCTCAAGAAACTAGGACTACAGGCATGCGCCACTACACCTGGCTAATTTTTCTTCTTTTTCTGTTGGGACAGGGTCTCCCTGTGTTGCCTAGGCTGGTCTGAACTCCTGGCCTCCAGCAATCCTCCCACCTCAGCCTCTCAAAGTATGAAACTACGGGCATGAGCCACCATGCCCAGCCTGTGTCTTAGTTTTTAACAAAAAAGTTTAAAAAGTAAAAATAAATAAATAAAAATTAGAAAAATCTTATAAAATAAAGATCTAAAGAAAGAAAATATTTTTATGCAGCTAAACAACCTGTTTGTGTTTTAAGCTAAGTGTTATTATAGAAGGGTCAAAAAGTTAAAAAAGTTAACAAGTTTATAAAATAAAAAAAGTTACAGTAAGCTAAGGCTAATTTATTGTTGAAGAGAGAAAAATGTTTTAAATAATTTTAGTGTAGCCTAAGTGTGCAGTGTGTACAAAGTCTACAGTGGTGCACAGTGATGTCCGAGGCCCTCACATTCACTCACCACTCACTGACTCACCCAGAGCAGCTTCCAGTCCTGCAACAAGGTGGAGTCCACTCGATTCCTGGTAAGTGCCCTATACCGGTGTACCATTTTTTATCTTTTATGCAGTATTTTTACCATACCTTTTCTATGTTTAGATATGTTTAGGAACACAAATGCCATTGCCTGCAGTATTCGGTATAGTGCCGTGCTGTCGGTGTTTATAGCCTAGGAGCATAGGCTACACCATAAAGCCAGGTGTGCAGTAGGCTGTACCATCCAAGTTTGTGTACGTACACTCTTAGATGTTTGCACAATGATGAAATCACCTAACAAGGCCTTTTTCAGAACATAATGTCCCTGTCATTAAGTGATGCATGGCTGTACACTTAGCTTTATAGAAAACTCTGTGCACTCCTGTCATTTCCCTCGTGTTGTTTTCCTGTGGCCTGGTGAAGATGTGTTCTCCTGGGTGGGCTGCTCTGCCTGGTGGCACTTGGTGGCTGCAGGGCCAGGTAAGAGGAGGGGTCAGTCCACCCACTGCTCAGATCCTGTGATAAGACAGTTGGGGAGAGCTTTGCAGTCGATACACTCAAAATACCAAAATTCAGATACTCAAGGGGCTCCTTTGAGTAAGGGCCAGGGTTCTGCTAGCTGTGTTTGGGACTCTTCCCTTTGAGAAGGTTCATATCCTCTTCCCTTCCTCTAATTTTACTGCCTTTTCTTTTTTGGTGTCTTTTAAAAAGACATTAATGCCTTTGTTATATTCTCTTTGTTTTGAGAAATAATAGAAAAATATAAGGAGAAAAATAAAATTTTCTTATAAAGGTATTTTCTAGGAATACATAGCTAAAATCCCAATTAGCCATTTTTTCCTATGCATGAGGATCATAGAAAATGAGAATCATTCTACATAATTTTGTGTTTTGATTACTCCTACCTTTCTGTAGTATCATTACCTCTTTGTCATGTCATGAAATATTTTATAAAAACATGATTTCAATGACCGAATAATATTCAAGTTCAGGTTTTTTCCTTTTTTTCTTTGCCTTTTTTAAAAGCATAATCTTTGTGCATGTTACAAGTTTTTTCTAGGATAAATACATAGACGTGCATGGCTGGATCCAAAAGTTAAGAGCATTTTAAAGCTGTGGATACCTGTTTCCATATGGCCCTACGGAGATCCCCACCAGCAGTGTGCTCGTGTTACCTGCTGGTTGTACCTTTCAAAAAACATTGGCCAATGGGATTGCAGAATAAATGGAACCTCCTGTTCATTGGCGATTCTTTCATTAACAATGAGATTTTATAGTCATTTGAATTTTCTTCTCCTTGAATGACTTATCAAGCCCTTTGCCTCCTATTGTTTTAACTCAAGAAATGCATCTTTTTCCTTGTTGATTTGCAGAAAGTCTTTTTATAGAAGGTATTAACTTTTGTCCCTATCCACAAATATTTTTCTCAGTTTTTGTTTCCTATCTGGTTGTTATGGTGGTTTTGCTATGTCAAAATTGTAAAATTTTTTGAAGTCAGATGATCAGGTATTCCGTTTATGGCTTTTGCTTTGGCTGATGTTCCTGAGAAGACTTTGGGTTTTTTATTTCCCTTTCTTCCTATCTTTCCTTCTCTTTTGTCACTTTACTTCTGTCCCCACTGTGGTCCAGGGGACTGGGGAAAGAGATGGGAAGCAGGGCCCAGGGCAAGGAGCAGGGTGTGTTCTTGTCTGGCTTCTAGCAACTCTGTAGTTACAATCAGATAAACATCTTCTTAGCAGTTTCCATTATAGTTGCTGACAGCTGTAAATTCACAGTTAGTTGCTGTTGTTATCTGTGCTTTAGGTCAACACCTCCCCATGTCAGCAGATTGTTTAGGGCACCCTGCAGCCTTCATGTTTCATCTCGAGGTGGTTGTCTTGCAGGTCCCCATTCCAGCAGCAGTGACATTCTGCATGGTAGGGGAATGAGACATCTGCTTCCGGCTCCCTTGACGTTAAGAAACGACTTTCAAATGCCTATGAGGCCCAATGCTATGTGTAATGCATAGAAATGCATAGAAATTAACTTGACTTTCTTTATCAACCAATCTTGTAATTCACATTGTTTGCTTTTCCTTGTCATAGGCTGTTTCCTTAGGGGAGGGTTTTGTTTCTCTGGTAGAATTCACCTAGAGGTTTTGTGCAGGATGTGATCATCAGAGAGGCGTGTGGTCAGGGGAGTTGGTGGTAGCAAGTACACGAAGGGAAGAATGATGGATGTGCACTGCCATCGCCATGTCGCTTAGCAAACCCAGACTCCCGTGGTTCCGCTTCATGAAAGACCCTATTCTCTGCTCCAGCACTGAACCCTCCAGAACAGCAGCCCCCAACCTTTTTGACACCAGGGACTGATTTCATGGAAGACAGTTTTTCCACGGACAGGGGGAGGAGGGTGGGCCAAGCTCAGGCGGTGATGCGATGGGTGGGGAGCAGCTGTAAATACAGATGGAGCTTTGCTCGCTCACTGCTGCTCACCTCCTGCTGTGTGGCCCCCCCCTTCCCCTTCCTAAGTTTCATGAAAGGCAATTTTCCATGGACTGGAGGCCGGGGGTTGGGGCGATGGCGATTGTGGCGGAGCTCTGTGGCCTGCTCTCTAACAGGCCATGGACCAGTACTGTGGTGCTTTCTTTACTTTCCAGGGGTTGGAAAGAGCCCAGCAGTTCTAGGCTGCAGTGAGCTGTGATGACACCACTGCACTCCAGCCTGGGCAACAGAGTGAGACCCTGTCTCAAAAAAAACAAATAAATAAACAATACAAAAATAAAACAATGAATTGCAAATAATCCCAAACGTATTTTCAAGCCATTATCAGATCATAGTGACAATTGATTACTTAGGGGTGCTTGCCAGGAAACTGTGTGTGGACACAGAAGTAAACAGCAACAAGAGCAGCGTTGTGACCAAGTAGTCTCAGGAATGTGACCAGCACATGGGGGGATAAGCTTGGACGTCAGGGGCTGTGGGGATGATTAACTTAGTGACACACACGGATGATGTCTGTTTAGAAGAGGAGTCACAAGTCAGTTTTCCTTTGAACTCTTTCAAAAAAACTGGCTTCCAGACAAAAGGAAATAGAACATAGCTAGAGTTGTCTGTTTTCATGAACTCTGAACTTGCTTTGTTGCCTGTTTTTAAGACTTGCCTTAGAAAAATGTAAGGCATGTTTAATATTCTGCTCTGAATGATCTGATATTCATTCTGATATGCTTTTGGTCCCTATTGATTTTGGAAAGGCTGAACACAAATACTTGACATTCGGGAGGTCAAGTGAAGGATTAAAACAGAATCTCTGCCTCCTGCTTGCTGTCGTCTTTGAAGAGATGAGGAAGTCCAAGTAAGCAGAATTCTTACAGTCAGAATAAAACATGACTAGGACATTTGGGGAAGGAGACGCAGTGTGACTGAGGGAAATGTGAGCAACATAGAAATAACAGATGCATTTGCCTAACACTTTTTCATCTCTTATGATGCATTTTATAAGTTAGTGCATGGGTAATGGCCTGTATGTATATTATTCTCCCACCCTGTGTGTTTTTCCCCAAATAGAACTGTTTATAGAAGTGGAAGAGCGAGTGAAAGATTGTACAAATTACTAACAACCAAGTGCATGCAGGCAGCTCAGCAAGGGTTTTAGACTGGAAGTATTGAAACCATAGGAGGCATTTAGGTAAGAAGGGTGTAATTACTGGTCCTATTTAGTGATTACTGGTGCTAACAGTGTGCTTCCCTGGAAACATAGACAACGACCCTGGACCTGCCCAAAAGACTTAAGATGAAAATAAGACAAAGGCACTAGGGTATGACAAAACTCAAGGGTATAAAAAAGTAACTCACGCAAGTTGTAGGTAGCTGGTGGCATCTGGTTTCCCGTTTTAAAAACTGTTCCTTCCTTTAGCCCCATGCTCGCCAGTCTCTGCTAGGATACCTCAGGGACACAGCAGGCAGGAGAGGACCAGAGGAGCAAGAAGGCTGGACAAGGAACTGGAGGAGCCAGGGAGAAGGGGCTGGAGGTCCGAGGATACAGCTCAAGTCTCCCATCCTCACCAGACGCTGAGATCTTATGGTGCGTGAGCTCCTCCTTTAACAGGGCAGAAGAGTGTCCCACTCTTGTCATTATTGGCCAGAGTCTTTCCCTCCTATAGGAAATGACCTGCTTGCCTACCTGGCCACTAACAGGTTGCCCAGAAGCCAGCATTTCCTTCTGGCCATTCTCCTCTCCCCTGTGACAATGTTTACTTGGTGTCATGCTGCCTTGTGTTTAGGTCTTATTTTCCCTAGTAGACCAGCACCATTTTAATATAAGGGCATACTCCATTGATTGTTGTATTTCTCAGCGGCGGTTCTTCTGAATTGGGACTTTATCAAACTGGACTTGGGTTCTAGCTCTGCTGTGTTCCTTTGGGTGAGTTATTTACCTACCGTATACCTCAGTTTGTAATCTTCATAAAATGAGGATCATAATACCGACTTCATCCTGGCTGCCGCGAGATTAAATGGAAATTACTTAGTATGTACTAAATAATGTTGGTTTGGCTTTTCCTCTATCCCTTTGGGTCCCACCACGCCGTAGGGTACTTATTTGACAGTTTATATCATGTCTGAATGCATGACTGAAATTTGTCAATTCAAACCACCATATTAACCATGAGGTTAGAGTGTGTGTTTGTGTGGGTGCTTGCACGCTTGTCACCTGCGTGTTACTCGGATGCACAAGATTGTCCCCGATGAGTTTCCTTAGAGAGCAGAACCTACTCCTGGCCTTTATTATCTACCTGCACCTCCTAATCATAGCCCCTGGCTAAGGAGAAGATAACAGGTCCACCTAGGCTCGCACAACTTGTACGTGATATGCCCAGAATTTTAATTCAGGACTGTCTGACTCCCAACTTACCCTCACCTTCATAACCCTTGTGACATCTTCAGAAATTGCTACTTGAGTACCAAGTAGCCATTCTCATGCAAAGGTAGCAGTTTCCACTGATACTTATTTTCTTACCTATGCTCCCAGCCTATTTTCTTCTCACTCTGGGGCTGATGGTGCCATCCAGCCCCGTGTGGCCACTTAAATTCAACTTTAAATTAAATTAAATTAGAAATTCAACTCTTTGATTGCACTGGCCAAATTTCAAAGATTCAGTAGTCACATTTAGCTCATGACAGCCATGGCCACACAAATATATATACTATTTTCATCATAGCAAACTTTCTGTGGGCGGTGCTGCTCCCAGGCATGCCGCGAGTGAGTGACAGTCAAGATGCTGAGTTTTTAATTTTTTTGACTTTCATGGTCATACCCTTAGTGTTTTATAATTTATGGGACATTGAATGAATAACCAGTTGTTAGAAGAATGGTAAGCAGTTGTACCTTAAAAAGATTATATTGTTATTTAGTTGACTTTATCCAATGCCTTGGGGTCCTTGCAAAGTGCTGTCTGTGAATCGTCGCACATAATTCTTGCAGCAGCCCTGGGAGGCAGGTGCTTTTACTCGTCCTTGTGTGTGGTTTCGGAGAGTTGCTTGCCCGAGTCTCAGGACTGTTCAGTGAAGAAATGAAGACCTAACACCAACCCACTGGACTCCAGAGCAGTAGCCCTTAGCCATGACACTGCCTCCCCCAAAGTCACTGCGTGTTCTCAGAAAGGAAGCACAGTTGGTTATTGTTCTAAAAGCAGACACAGCAGAATTCTCTGCTCTGGATTTCAATGGAATGGGCCATAATGGATGAAAGCAGCCAGTTCCTTTCATGAGTGCTTTTCCAGGGCCTCTGATGCCTAAAAGAAAGCAACCCGGCCACGGAAGTGAGATTTCCTTCTGGGCTTTAAAAATCATCTCTGGCATAGAAGTTGTCTTTATTTCTACCAACTCAAATGTGTGCGTCCCACCAAAAAAGACCATCTGATGTTTGAAAGTGGACCAGAAACAAATTATATGAGAAACTGGTTTTGTGTCATTAAGGCTTTGAAAACTAGTGATCTTAATGAAAATAAAATGAACCCTACTCTGTGCAAGAAACCTAACAGCTATTTGCCAGGAATTTCAGGAATTCTATTGGGATTTCCTCCCCATCTTCTCTATACCCAATATACCTAGCTCCTGCTACCTCTGCTTGAAAGATGTAAATACATGCTGTAAATCTACGTTCCTTATAAAAGGTCATTTAAAAGTTGTAGTTTAGAACTTACATTATTTGTATTAACCTACACATGGTTCATTTTAGCCATTTGGGGCTAGAATTTACCTTTAAGAATTTTACAGGCCTAATCCTACTCAAATAAACTCAATGTAATAGTAGTTTCTAGATTCTTGGATGGTATTACACCTTTTCCAGAATAACCATTGTCCTCACAATTGGAATAGTGGCCAAGCTTTGTTATCCACACGTTCTGTTTTGGACAAAATATTCCTGAAAGCATCTTGCTCAGCGCTGGCCATAGAGTAGAGGTTTAATAAATGTTGGCTCTCTTCCTACTGAGTTTTGGTTGGAATGACCTAGAATCCCTTCATAATTCTCCCATCTTTGCAAGGTCTCTTTTTCTGTCAATATTTAGGAAGAAGGTGCCACGTGAAAGTAGAGTTTCCACCTTGTTCATATCTCTGCACTGAGCCTTTGTCATTAAGTGTCACCTAAGTGCCAGGTTAGAAGACTGTAGAGCTGGAGAGCTCACAATAGAGCACAAAGGAAAGCGATGGTTAAATAGTGAAACATGGGCTTTGAGATGTAGACAGAGACGTTAACAGAGAGCCACGTTTGTTTGCAGCACTTTTAACTAATCAAGGAATCTTGAAGTGACTTAATTCATAGTTCAAACTCCTGCCTCAACCCCCAGGTAATCACAAGAGTGATGAAAAATACTACATGCTCTCTTTCTTTTCCTAAGCTCTCTTTAATCTTGATCTTTGAAAAGCGGGTGGTTTTTCTTATGCAAACAGCTTCATAGAAATGTCAAATCTGGCACCCCCAGTCTCTGCTGAAGGGGGAACTTGGTATAAAAGGCTCAGTGCTCAGGCCCAGGCTTTGAAATGACTCCAGCTATATTGCCAATGCAAATGCAGGAGGGGAAAAATTACTGGAACAAATTGAAAGGTTATTCAGACTGGAATTTAGAATCTCAATAAAAAAGGCTTTTATAAGCCAAAGCCCTCAGAGTAACTGGATCATTTAAAAATACATCTTTTCTGCATTAAATGTAGTGTGACAGCCACATTAGAAATGCTGCAGTCTAAGTATGTTCCTTAAACATTTTTAACTGACTTGTAAGGACAGCTAAAACCTTCTATCAGGGAGAGGGGCGACACTGAAACCCCAGTTCATACATAGTTTCCATTTCTTTATTTTTCCCTATTTTTCTATACCTGGCAAATAGGTTTTTGCCTTTCCCCCCTGTTAATTGCTGCAGGCTCAGGGATCTCTGGGAGCTACATGTTAAAAATTTGTTGAGCTAGTCATTTTCTTTTTTGACTTGTTATAGAACAGTTTTCCTGATCACTCAGTTGTTGGTGA
The DNA here is from genome assembly GCA_008086735.1 of Cheirogaleus medius. Lineage (NCBI taxonomy): Eukaryota > Metazoa > Chordata > Mammalia > Primates > Cheirogaleidae > Cheirogaleus > Cheirogaleus medius. The sequence continues at coordinate 14,154,926 of VBSM01002035.1, forward strand.
TCAGAAATAGCACACAGCCATACCAGAGTGGAATCTCTTTAACAAGAGGCATGCAGGCCAAGAGACACAAACAGCCCGTCCAGTGGGAGGCAATGACCCAGATGTGGGACTCCCTATTGTTAGAGCCTCTTATTGCACGGCCTTTTGAAAGATACGATCCAGGCCAGTTGTTGGTGAGCATCACAGTTCTCCACCCTCCCCCACCCAAGGCACTTTTACTTCCTTGATCCAAATGGGAGATTTCTCCAAAGGGAAACATGCCGGTAGAGAGCGGAGAGTGAAGTCAAAGCAACGGACTTTCCTTGTGGGCTTCCTGTGTTCTCTGAGCTCTCCTGTGCATGGGGCTGCGTGGCCCCTGGGAGCGAAGCTGGTGTAGCCCTGCACTGTTGTCTGCGTGGGTCTTCCCACCTGATTATCTCTAAAAAATGTCTCAATCTCCAAAGGGTTAAATTCATTGTTTTCAATTTGTGAAATATTTAAGATGTACTGAATACTCATTATCTAGAATTAGCAGATATTTACATTTTGCCATCTTTATTTCAACCGTTTGGCCTTATTTTAAGTCCTCACTTCCTTTCTCCTTCTCCTGGGGTCCTGTCATTTCCTTTCCCCGGCAGAGTTAGATCTTGGTGCTGCCGAACTATGTTGTTTGGGTCAGTGTCTTAGGAATTATATTGTTGAACTGAAGTTATAAGATAACTTATCTTCAGCCTGTTCAAGATGCCCCTCTGCTTGAGAATAAAATCCTGGCTGTTGTCAAGGTGTTGTCCCCAGCTCTGGTGACATGGCTGGTGCTGCAGTTGGTTCTCATGGGTTCTTTGTTGTTACTATTGTTTGTTTGTTTTGAGTGAATGGATGACTCTATAGTAGAAAAACCCAAGAACTCAAGGGTGGTCAACAACACATTGACAGACTTTCTTCTCATTGATGACTAATATTTTTAATGAGTGTTTTAGCACAGGATTGTAGGGTCATTTAGTTCAACAGTCTGAGCCTCCCAAACCATGTCTCTACAACAAAAAGGTTTGAGTAAACCCTGTTTAATTATCTGATATAATTATAAAACAATAGGACATTCTCCTAGTTAGAAGAATATAAGTTGCTTCAAATAATGTGCTGAGCCTAACTTAGTGAGTTTCGATTTGCTATGAGGATATGTGTCTGATGCCTATTTTCTTGTCTGGGACAAACACTTCAGTGACACCAAAGCTCGGCCCTCATAAAATGGTGACGGAGGTGATGTGCATGGCTCTTTCTCCTCATGTAGTTCTCATAAAAGAATAGACTGATGCATTCCGGTTTCTCTGCTTCCTTTGAGGGAGCATCACAGCTCATATGTTTTAAGAACCATCTTGTTCACACACTGTAAGGCCAAATCAACTAGCACCTCATTCCTACATCTAAGTCCAGTCCTTCTGTGGATCTGGCACTCCTTTGACTAGAAACATGTGCATGGAGACCCAGCAACTCATTATTTTGCTGTATCCAAGTAAAGTCATCTTTTAACATGAGATACCTTTCTGCATTTTGTTCAGCTATGATGAAGTTTGGGTAAAGCAATGCATCAGGTTCTGTTCTTGGGATGGACATTTTAACAGAAGGTTGGCATAGAGGCTTTATCCCTGATGGGGTTATTTTCTTCCCAAAGTAGTGGCGGTTCCCCGCAATTTTGTCCATATGAAATTAGAAATGCCTGAGACCAAATCAAAACCACAATGAGATATCACTTATCTCCAATTAGAATGGCCTTTATCAAAAAGTCCCCAAACAATAAATGTTGGCATGGATGTGGAGAGATAGGAACACTCACACACTGCTGGTGGGACTGCAAACTAGTACAACCTCTGTGGAAAGCAATATGGAGATACCGCAAAGAGATACGAGTATATCTACCATTTGATCCAGCAATCCCATTACTAGATAGGCATCTACCCAAAAGAACAAAAGACATTCTATAAAAAAGACATCTGCACTAGAATGTTTGTAGTAGCACAGTTCACAATTGCAAAGATGTGGAAACAACCCAAGTGCCCATCAATACATGGGTGGATTAATAATAAAATTGGTATATGTATACCATGGAGTTCTACTCAGCCACAAAAAGCAATGGTGATCTAGCACCTCTTATATTATCCTGGATAGAGCTGGAACCCATTCTAGTAAGTAAAGTATCCCAAGAATGGAAAAACAAGCACCACATGTACTCACCTTCAAACTGATATTAACTGATCAACACTTAAGTGCACATATGGTAATAACATTCACTGGGTGATGGGCATGTGGGAAAGGGGAGGAGGGGATGCGTATATACACACCTAATGGGTGTGGTAAATACCGTCTGGGGGATGGACACATTTAAAGCTCTGACTTGGGTGGGGCAAAGGCAATATCCCTAATCTAAACATTTGTACTCCCGTAATATGCGGAAATATAAAAGATTATAAAAGAAAAGAAATGCCTGAAGCCATCATGCCAATGCTTCCCTAGGGTTATGCATCAGTCAGCTTTTTCCTCTTCATTCAGGATCATCCTCTAGAATGCCAGTGGGTAGAGCAACATATTAGTAGTATGATTAAAATCTGTCTTTATTTATTAAAAATAGTATCTATTCTCAGACTTCGGTGCTTGGACTTTCGTTAGTGGCATATTGCCATTGAGACCAGCTGTCCTTGAGTGGCAGTGCCTCAGAAGGCCGTACCTTTTACTGAAGTGCTGTGTGTTTGGTCCCCTTCAAAAATGATCTCGTCACTGATTGTCAAAGCCCCTGTGGGAACTGATGCTGTCCAGCTTTAGGCCCTCGCTCGGTAGGGTAAGAGCAGTGGGAAGCGGTTTGATAACTTTTAAAGCTCACAGGGGGAAACATTTTTGCACTGACTGTGCCAGAATCCCATGCTCTGAGGCCAACATAATGGATTTCATTCAGAGCCCTGCATAGGCCAACTGTCATGATATGGTTGGGAAACTTTCCATCGGCTACTGTGAGCTCCATCACTCTGTTCCTACCTCTGTTTTTGGCTTTTCCCTTCCTGGTCACGTTTATAGAGCAGCCAACCATCCAGATTGGGATTTCATGCTCTGCTGCACTGTTGCCCACATTATTTCTCTTACAAAGGCCTCCTTTACAAAGTCCTTAATCTAAGCAATGCATAGAAGGTGTATTAATGGGTAGCAAGTGAAAGAAGGCAAGAGCCAGCTACTTCCTGAAAATTATTGTCATTAGAACATTTCTATGAAGGCTGAACAATTCATTAAGGTGAGTTCAGGCAAAAGCCCCATCCCCCAAAACATATGTAATGAATTCAGATCTAATTGGCCATGGTCCAGTGTAGTTCTAAGGGATATTCTTGGCATTTTGGAGGTCAGAGGAGAGGTTTGATATGAAGCTTGTTATGTGTGTTTCCTGCATTTTATATTTAAGTTTGTTCATTGCATTCATCACATGTGCCCATTGCCTTTTAATTTCTGGACAAAGGTCTGATAATTTGGTTAATTTTGGCTCATCATGCCATCAATGGAATGACTCAATGCAAAAAACATTCACACCCTTGTCCTTATATTTGAAAAAGGTTCACAAAGCAACTGAGGATTTGAATGGGAAAGAGATCCTGAGTGATGGTTTAAGATTGACATTGATTTTCTTGGCTGGAAAAAGAGTCTGACTCTGGTTTTTGTATGTGGAATTTTCTTTGCAGTCCTAGTGTCAGGAGTATCTAATGTCTCGAAGTTTACCCACAATCCATATTATGGTAAAGCCTTAGAGTTAGGTAGGCTGCCCATTGGATCTTGCTGACTGTTGAACTTCCATGGTCTGCCCATCCCCGAATTTCACTGTGTTGTGTAGCTAAAGGGAGGGGGAGATTCTGGGGCACATGGCACAAGTTTTTATTTGCTTACATGACTTCAGCAGGGGAGTGAGAAAAGTGAGTGGCACATTCTATTTGTCTCTCAAAGGAACCGTTCACCCAATGGAAAGGCCCTGCCAGGTCCTGTGTTCATTCCCTTTTTCTTGTTGGAGTCAGGCCACAACTATGATAATTAAGACTTGGAGATGTGACTTTAGGCTCACCTGTATCCATAGAGAGGCTATAGATACGCACTGTTTGAAGCTTTGAAGTGCTGCCTGTGTTGAACAATGGACAAGGGTTATGGCCTGACAAGGTAATTGTTTATTTGAAGCCAAAGTCAGAGATGTAGGCGACATAATTTAAGAAGCTCAAGGGCCTTATATTCCTGGCTTCGAGTCAATCGAAGAACATATAAAACCACCCAGTGAAGCTTTTCTGGATTTCCAACTGATTGAATAATCCCTTCCAATTCACTGATCTTTTATCTCTGAGAATGAGAAGTAGCTGGAAGGTATCACTCGATATATATAAAGGTGTTATCTAATTTGATGGCAAGCCACCATTGTTTTGCCTGCATGTCAGTGAGATAAATTTTAAGGTTTAGATTACTAGCTGTCTGGCCCACTCTGTAGTGCTACCAAAAACCAAGTGACAGAAAAACAACCCTAATAAAAATGTCTTCAAAACAATGGAGTCGAACAAGATCCTTTTGACTGGAGACCTTGTGATTACTGCCAATCTGGACGTTTGGTTGTTGTAATAGGTATGTGTTGAGTGAGCAGAGACACATGAAAGCTGGAATCTTAACACTGAATACCCCTCACCTTGGCCCAAGTATGCAGAAGGCAGAGGGCTGGGGCTGTTTAGAAAAGAGACAGTTAACTAAATCTTTTGGAGAAGAATGCTTTTAAATGCACGTTTGTAAGTTAAGCCATAGTTTAAATGCCCAAATTCTAGGAGGCCCTAAAATTTCCTCCAGCACCTGAGTTTGTGGTGAAGGAGTGAGACCCTAACATGCACAGACAAGCTCGTAGGCACTCTCTTACTTTCCACCAGACCAGTTTTGTTTTGACTTAAATCTCGAGTCTTAAGTTTCCTTCTTTTTCTGTAACCCAATTGATTGAAGAGACAATTTTTTTCTTTTGGTTTTCCGCTCATTCTGGTATGATAAGGTGAGACCAATTTCAAATAACTATTCTTTATATCTATTCATCAACCTTAAAACCTGTTTCTACCCCTGTCCTCATTTTTAAAGTCCAGTTGCAGACTGCTTAAAGTCTTATCTTTTGAAGTTCAACACCTACCACCTTGTAGAGGTACTGTTTTCCAAAAAGAAAATATGCCTTTGGTTTAAAAAAAAAAACACAAACAAACAAACAAACATACAAAAAACCAGGCAGAGAAGTGGGAGACAAAAATCACAGAGTGGACTCACGCATGTGCTAAGCATCCATTTATTCATACAAAGAGCATGCATTTGTAGAGTGTCTATTGTGTACCAGGCACTGAATTAGCCAGGTATTTCCTGGTATCCTTATCTAAGGATAGCACAGGTGAACAGTAGTTACTGAGGAGTCAGGAAAAGAAACAAACCAACTCCAAAGGAAAGATTTTTTTTTAAAAGAAAACTTTTATTTTAGAACAGTTTTCCATTTACAGTATTATTACAAAGATATAACATGCCTGTACACCCCACATTCAGTTTTTACTATTATTAACATCTTACATTAAATAGAATGGTACATTTGCCACAATTAATAAACCGATATTGTTACATTATTATTAAAAAGTTGATATCTCACATTTTAACTTTAAAAAGTCATGCTTTTGTCTCACTCAAGAACTCCCCTGTTGGTTTTTTTTATTTCATTATATTATGGGGTACAAATATTGTTAGGGTTACATATATTGCCCCTGCCAACTCTCCCACCCCCCAACCCCTGCTGTGCTAGAGCTTCAAGCATGTCGACCCCCTGGAGGTGCGTGTCACACCCATTATGTAAGTTTACACTCTTCCCCTCCCCCCACCTGCCCACCACCCGATAAAAGATTTTTTTTTTTGACATTTTGGTTACATTGTATTTCTTTGCCTCTCCCTAAGAAGGGTTAGAGGTATTCCCTTCCCCCCGCAATGCTCACCATATCCCAAGGATGTGGGTCTCCCCCCACCTCTCGACTCCCTGATGAGTACTACCACCATTTGAGCACCATAGTTTTAATCAGTGAG
>VBSM01002035.1:14161097-14284325 GCA_008086735.1 Cheirogaleus medius
TTAGGTTACCATATACTGAGGGTTTCATCTCTGATATCTCAGATCTATTCCAGACATCGATGCTTCTGTTCTTGTGCCAGTACCAGGCTGATTGAACTATTATTGCTTTGTAGTACAGCTTGAGGTCAGGAAGACTGATGCCTCCCAGTTTGTTCTTTTTACTTAAAATTGCTTTGGCTATACGAGTTTTTTTCTGGTTCCATACAAAGTGAAGAATTATTTTTTCTAGTTCTGTAAAGAATGCTGGTGGTATTTTGATGGGGATTGCATTAATTCTGTAGATCACTTTTTGGTAACCCACTGCTAATATCATTCTAAATGGGAAAAAAATTAAAATCATTCCCTCTTTGAACTGGAACTAGACAAGGATGTCCGCTATCTCCTCTTCTATTCAACATAGTGCTCGAAGTCCTAGCTATAGCAATCAGGCAAGAGAGGGGTATTAAGGGTATCCAAATGGGGGCAGATGAGATCAAACTCTCCCTCTTCACCAATGATATGATATTATACCTAGAAAACCCCATGGACTCATCCAAGAGACTCCTAGATTTAATAAATGAATTTGGTAAAGTTTTAGGCTATAAAATCAATATACACAAATCAGAAGCATTCATATATGCCAAGAACCATCAAGCAGAAACTCAAATCAAAAACGCAATACCCTTTACTATAGCCCCAAAGAAAATTAAATATTTAGGAGTATACTTAACGAAAGATACAAAAGATTTATACAAGGAGAACTACGAAACACTAAAAAAAGAAATTGCAGATGACTTAAACAGATGGAAAAATCTACCTTGTTCATGGATTGGTAGAATCAATATTGTTAAAATCCAAAGGAAATATTTAACAGCAATTCATGGTAAGAGTGATGAAGGAAACACAATATCTTAAAGAGAGGACCGTATTAATGAGACTAGGCTGAGTCATGTTGCAGTAATGACAACAGTAATAAATACTAAATTTAAATGACTTAACAAAACAAAGGCTTCTTTCTTCTCACCTCCCAATATGATGCAGGTTGGGTAGTTCTCTTGGGACTTGAGAGTCCAGCCTCATTCCATGGTTGATGACACCAGCTTCAGCCTGTGACCTCCATAATTGTGGGGCAAGAGAGAAAGATTGAGAATTGCACAGACAGGGGTTTGACCAGCTAAGAAGTGAGATGTCACTTCTGTTCATATTCCACTGGCCAGAGCTTAGCCACATGGACCCAACATGCCTGCAGGGGAGACTGGGAAACACAGTTCTCCTGAGGGTACTGGGAGAGGAAGTGGGATAGGTGAGCAGGCTGATTTTAATGGAAGACCTCCTTTAGACCAGAAGCTCCACGAGGATCTCCCTACAGAAATGATTTTTAACCAGTAATTAGAATATTGTTAGCCACATTAAGAGTGTAATGGGAATGCATTACATTTTAAGTATATTCAGAAACCTTACAGCCATCACTATAGATTTGCTACCATTTGGGAGAATATTACTTAGAATATTTAGTTAAATCTCCTTACCTATAATTGAAAATGTTAAAAAGTCAGAGGCACTTCTGAGGAGGCAATTTAATTGGAGTCTGGGCAAACTGAAAGGCCAGCCTAAATGTCTGTCATTCTGCTATGACGATGTAGCAGGTAGAAGGTAATTGGGCTATTGCCATAAAATAACAAACAGGGAAGACACTGTCTGAATGGTAGATAGAGCCCAAGATTTAGCCTCACATAGAGTTGAATTCCAATCCTAACCCTGCCATTAAATAATGTGATTTTTCTCAAGCTGACTTACCTCTCTGAGCTAGATTTCTCTCACATAAAAAGAAGAGTAATAGGTAATGTTCACAGAGTACATAGTAAGTAACACTGTGCATAAGCCCTTCACATTGTCTAGTTAAATAACATAAAGTGAGTAACATGCACAGAAAAGATCTATTGTGCCAGTTACGATGAGCCAACTTTCAAAGTTTGTCACCTGGAGACAGAACAGTTCTGGAGCTGGCTAACTCAGCAGCTCAAGGCCATTTTTACAGTGATGCTCTCTGCCATTCTCAGCATGTAAACAAAGGCATCGTCATAGTGGAGGCAGCAGTTTAAGGAGTCACCAGCAGATACCTCCTGTATATCTCTTTTTATCCTATTTAAGAGGAATTCTTCTCCGTCTCCAAGCAGGCACCTCTATAGATCCCATTGGCTAAAAACAGGTCACATGCTCATGCTAGAACCAATCATTGGAAAAAGAAATGGAATTGCCTTGGTTAGCTTAGACCAATCATGATTCTCCACTGGGACTTGGGAGGAAGCATCATATCTGAGCACAGAGGAGAGGAATATCTGAACAAAACTGAGAGTCTAGTAGCAAGAAGAAATAGGAATGATGTCAGGCAGAAAGTCAGCAATGTCTGCCCCTCATTACCTGCCACTTCCAGTCCACCTGAACTCTGATGGTGTGCTTGTCACACTAGCTCTCTGCAGTTGAATATAAAGCCCCTAATGCTAGATAAAGGTTGTTTTCCTCCCCTCCCTTCCCTTTCAGTGCTACGCAATGAATATTAAACATATTTAACAAAGCCTCTGTTTTAATGAAAGAAATAATAGGGGCAGTTTTGAGTAGGAAGAGGAGCTGCCTTGGGGGGAAGGTGTAACAAGAGTGCGGACACTGCACAGTCTGGGTCAAGTTCTAACTGTACCACTTACTAGTTAGGTCACCCCAGGCAAGACTTTAAAACTCTTGATGCCTCAGTTTCTTCATCTGTAAAATGGAGATTATCATAATAACAAACCCTATCTGTATTAGTTTCCCATTTATGTTGTAACAAATTGCCACAAATGTAGTGGCTTAAAATAACTCGAATTTATTATCTTCTGGCTCTTTAGGTTGGAAATCTGATGTGGATCTTATTGGGTTAAAATCAAGATGCCATCAGTACTGTATTCCTTTCTGGAGACTCTAGGGTAGAATTTATTTTCTTGCCTTTTCCAGCTTCTCGAGGCTGTCCGTACTTCTTGGCCCACGGCCCCTTCTGTCTCGCGTCTGCAAAGCCAGCCGTGTCGGGCCGTCTCTCTCTCTCTGCAGCGCTGACTCTCGTGCTCTCTCCCACTGCCAAAGGCCTGTGGTTGCAGTGGCCCAGTGGGACAGCTGGCCCTGTTGTAAGATCATCTGATGAGTGATCTTAATTGCATCTGCAACCTTAATCCCCTTTGTCATGTAGCATGACATGATCGCAAATTCCTAGACGATGTGGGGATGGGGGTTGGGGGGTACATTTCTGCCTAGCATACCACCCCATAGGAATGCTGTGGTGGTTTAAATGAGGTGGCTCCTACAATGGCTTGGAAGAATGCCAGTCACAAAGGCACATGCTCAATAATTGTCACATGGTCACATTATGTTTTACCATTTCATGAGTTTGCTTCGCAGAGGGGCAGGCTATAGCAGTTCTGTCTGGAGGAAGAATCTGCTGCCATCTTGCTCACTGCTAGACGTGATGACCCAAGGACAGAGATCATAGTGAGGGCAAATTCCTCCTTGCTTTCTGAAGCCAAAGCTCAAGGTCTGAGAGCCCTTTGCAATTATGTGATTCTCCACAGAAAACATGTGGTTTGCTCAAAGCCAATTTTTCAAGTAACAAGAATGAAAGAGACTGGGTAAGATACAAGCAGATAACATTATCCTGGCAGAAAAGCGGTCAGTGGAAAGAGGTTAAGAGACACCCTCCCTGAAGCACGTGTATTAGCCCCTGTAAGAGAAAGAATGCAGTGTGTGTCTAGTATATCGGGCTCTGGAATTGAAATCGCTTCTCTTCTCTTCTCACTGCTGGGGTGATCTCAAGCCTTAGTTTCCCCATTTGTCAGATGTGCATAAAAATAGTACCTACCTTAACATGCAGGGAGGTCTGGTTGAGCTACCACCACTCAAGTGCTCAGCACAAGGGGGGCCTGGCAGTAAGTGCTGGGTCGGGGATCACTGTGGGATGCTCCGTAGCATGAGAGACCTTGCTGAAAATAATTACTGCTGCGAGAGACACTCTCCTGCTAGTCTGGGACCAAAGAGTGTGTGGACTCTGAGTACTATATTCAAATTCCTACTCTCATGTAGTTAAACCTTAGCATGAATATTTATCCCATTAAACTTTCCTCCCAGATTGCATCATATGTAATTACCAGATGAAAATACTATCTGGATAATGTAGCCATTGTTCAAGTTTTACATAAGTGATGGTGGTTTCTGACTCCCCTTGGTGGGAAGTAGGCCAGATTCGTTGGTTGAGGTGGATTGTGACAAGTGGGCCGAGTGACAGACAGCAGAAAGCCATGATTTCTTGGTTGGAAAGAAATATATTGTAGATCCTGGACTCAGCAGGAATTATCTCTTGTCTTGGGCTGTTTTCATCCCACAGCGGGAATAAACTGAAGATAAAGACAGAGACGATAAAAGACAAGATGATATTTTAATGTCACTGGGCCTGGAAACAAGGGCACTATTGTTTGCAGACAGCCTTTGTTCATCCGTGCCAGATAGCAGTGGCATTAATTTATTTAAGATTACAGTTCAGAAGCAAAGTCATCCAAACTGAAGCTCTTTCATGTATCGAGCATGTTGTACGTCTAGGACGGAGCGGGAGTGCTCTGTGGCCAAGGCATCCTTCAGAGTGAGCTGTCTTAACGGGACGGTTTACCCAGAAAACAAGCTTTAGAATTCACTGCCTCATAGCCACTCTTGGGATTCCTTCATGGACTTGATATGCCCCAAGACTCCTTAGATTCACACTGGAGAGACCAGTGGTCATGCTTGGGAAGTGGGAATTGGTAAGGTCGGTGAGTTTTCCTTAGAGCTACTGTGAATCAGTTCCACTCTTCCAAATTCTCTGGTGTGTTCACACTCTTGGCAAAAATATCACAACCATAGATTCTTTCCTCACCAGGCCCGTTCCTTACTTCTGAACTATTTACACTTATCATCATGAGGGTGATGGTAGCACTGAGTTAAAGGAAATAAAATCAGTAGCAAAAAGATACCTGCATTTCCATGTTTATTGAAGCATTATTGACAATAGCCAAAGTGTGGAAACTATTTAAGTGTCCATCAACAGATGGATGGGTGGATGGATGGATGAAGAAATTGTGGTTGTGGTGATGTAGGAAAAACCAAACTCAGTTTCTCCTATGATATTCTCACAGCACAAACATTGTGGCCCCAGATATCTAGGTTTGTTTCCCTACACACCAAGCAATCAATTTTTTAGCACATTCTCCAGTGCACACCAGCCAGGTGTCCTCCAAATAAATTCATTTCTGACACTATCTACCTGGAGGTACCATCAGATCCCACAGGTTGAGGGCTCAGTCCCACAAGACTGCCCCCACTTCAGATGACAGGTGCAAAGAGTAGACTGTCACTTATACTTCTGACTGATGCTGTCCACGATCCCCTCCTTGGATTCTGTTAATTTACTAGAGTGGCTTATAGAAATCCAGAAAACACTTTACTGACATAATTACAAACACTTCACCTATTCATTATAAAGGATATTACAAAGCATACAGATAAACAGCCGGATGGACGAGATGCACGGAAGGGCGTGGAGCCCCGTGCCCTCTCCAGATGCACCACCCTCCAGGAACCTCCATGGGTTCCACTGTCCAGAAGCTCTCAACTCAGTCCTTGTGGGTTTTTATGGAGGATTTATTACATCCATTGGTTTATCAACTCAATATTCAGTGACTCTCCCCTCCCCAGAAGTGTGTTGTGGTTGGGGGGTAACCAGCCCCCGTTGTAGGCTATCTATGGGGCCCCAGCCACTAACTATGTCATTGGCACACAAAAGTTCCTCTTATCATTCCTGAAAGTCCAAGGGTTTTAGGAGCTATTTGTCAGGAAACAGGAAGACCAAATATGTATTTCACAATATCAAATTGGCATATATACATGTGTGTATGTATGTATGTAATAGAATATTATTCAGCCAAGAAAAAGAAGGAGATCCTTGGCTGAGCACAATGGCTCATGCCTGTAATCCCAGCACTTTGGGAGGCTAAGGCAGGAGGATTGCTTGAGCCCAGGAGTTTGAGACCAGCCTTGGCAACATAACTAGAACCTGTCTCTACAAAAGATAAAAAAAATTAGCTGGGCATGGTGGTATGTGCCTGTAGTCCCAGCTACTCAGGAGGCTGAGGAGGGAGGATTTCTTAAACTCAGAAGTTAGAGGTTATAGTGAGATATGATCGGGCCACTGTATTCCAGTCTAGGTGACAGAACAAGGCCTTATCTCGGGGGTCGGGGGTGGGGAGGAAATCCCGCCATTTTTGACAGTGTGGATGAACCTGGGGGATATTATGCTAAGCCAGACACAGAAAGACAAATACCGCGTGATCTCACTTATATGTGGAATCTAAAAATATACAGAGTAGAATAGCTGGTTAGGTGGTTGCCAGGGGCTAGGGAGTGGGGAAAATTGGGTCATGTTAATCAAAGAGTATAAACTTCCAGTTATAAGATGAATAGGTTCTGGGTGTCTGATGTATATAGCATGGGTGGTGATGGATGTGTTAATTACTTTGATTTTAATCATCACTATAAAATGTATATGTATATTAAATCAAGTTGTACACCTTGAATATATTCAATCTTTGTCAGTTAAATATCTTAAAATTTAAAAATGTATTTTGAAATAATTTTAGACTCACAAGACATGCAGAAATAATGCAGTGTTCCCGGGTACCCTCCCCCAACTTGTCCCCTAGTGATACAATCTTGTAATCATTGTCAATTAACTTTTTAAAGACCTTTTATATTGAATGTTTCAAAAATACATGTGGTAAGATACACAAAACATAAGTGCATAGCACTGTGAATTTTTGCCAGGTTACAATTCCAGATGAACACAACAGTCATCAAAACAAACTGCCAGCACCTCCGAGCCTTCTTCATCACGTTCCCTTCCAGTCATTCTGTGCCCAGACGTAACTGCTTTTCTGACTCCTATTCCCATGGGTTAGTTTTACCTGTTAGCTTTACTTTGTTTAAATGGAACCATATGTTTATACTCTCCTGTGTCTCACTTCTTTTGCTCAATGATATGCATTTAAGATTCGTCCAGGTGGTTGTGTGTGCCAGGGGTTTGTTTTTATCATTGCTGTGTAGTACTCTGCGGTATTGGCATACCATCACTTATTTATCTTATCCACTATGGATGGAGCCATATGTTCTTTCCAATTTTGACTATTTCAAATTATGCTGCTGTAAAAAGTCTTCCACGCGTCTTTTATGGCACACTTGCATTTCTGTTGGGGATAGGAGAGTAGAATTACTGTCTCAAAATGTACGCATACATTCTGTATTAAACAGTGATCCCCAATCTTTTTGGCACCAGGGACCATTTCATGGAAGACAATTTTTCCACCAGGGTGTCATGGAGAGAGGGGGTGTGGACCTCAGGTGGTGATGTGGGGACATTTCATAAGAGGCCACGGACTGGTACCAGGCCACGGCCTGGAGGTTGAGGGTGGCAGTTTAGAAGATACTGCTAAAGAGCTTTCCAAAGTACTTGTAACAAGCGGAGTTCTAGTTCCTCTTTGTCAACACTTGATATCCTCAATTTTCTTAATTTTAGCCAATCTGGGGTGTGTGTGTGTGTCCATCCTATGTGTCTGTTTTAGTATCTAAGTGTCATTTTAATTTCCATTTCTCTGACGACTAATGTTGATCAGCTTTTCATATGTGTATTGGCTATTTATATATCCTTTCTTGTGAAATGTGTGTTCAAGTTTTTTGACCATTTAAGAAGTTTGGGAATATGCTTTTTTTTCTTATTAATTTGTAATAGTTCTTTATGTGTTCTAGATTCCACTCCTTTATTGGATATGTATACTGCAAATATCTTCCGCCACCCTGTAGTTCGCCTTATCTCTCTTTTAATACTGTCTTTTGATAAACAGAAAGTTTTTTTATTTTTAATAAAGTTAAATGTATCAACATTTTCCATTATATATAGTGCTCTTTTATATACACTTTAAGACATATTTTTCTGCCCTGTTGATATTCCCCAATATTATCTTCTAGAAGCTTTATTATAAGCTTCACTATTAAGCTTCATTATTAAAATTCATCTGGAATCGTCTTTGCTCTTCTTGGTCCTTTGCATTTCCATATAAATTTTAGAATCAATCTATTGATTTCTATAAAAAATCTGCTAAGACTTTGATTAGGATTGAGTTGAATATAAAAATCCGCTGGAGGAGGATTGACGCATCTTTACAATATTGAGTCTTCCAATCCACGAACTGGGCCCACCCCTCCACTTATTTTCTTTCTGTAGTATTTTGCAGTTTTTGTGTTAGACATCTTACACATCTTTTCTTAGGTGTATTACCAGTTATTTGAGGGGTTTTGCTGCAATTATAAATGATATAGTCTTTAATTTTTTGTTTTCTAATATATGAAAACAATATGCTTTTTATGTTAAAGAAGTGCTACCTTATTTCTAGTTTGGCAAGAAATTATGAATGAGTATTGGATTTATCAAGTGCTTCTGCATCTATTACAATTATCGTATCATTTTTCTTATTTTTTAATGTCATGGATTACATTGTTTGATTTTCAAATAATAACATAACCTTATATTCATGGTATAAATCCAACTTTGTCATAATATATTAAGCTTTTACATTTCACTGCATTTGATTTGCTGTGATTTTAAGATGCTTGCATCTGTTATATGTCAAGAGAGATACTGGACTGAAAATTTCCTTTTTTGTAATGCCTTTTTCAGGTTTTTGATTAGGCTATGTTGGCCTCAAAATGAGTTGGACAGTGTTTCTTCTTTTTATATTTCCTGGAAGGATTTGTGTAAGATTGGCATGATTGTTATTCATTCCTTAATTGTATGGAAGAATTCAATGGTGAGGCCACAAGGGACTGTAGTTTACTTTGAGGGAATATTTTTCATTATAGATTCAATTACTTTAATAGATGGAAGACTATTCTGATTTTGATATTTCATCTTGAATCATTTTGGTAACTTGTGCTTTTTTAGGACTTTGTCCATTTCTTATAAATTTTCATATTTATTGGCCTAAAGTTATTTATAAAGTCCCTTATTTTCTTTTTCACATATAAAAGATCTATAGGGCCCTTACTGTCTCAAAAGGTATGCATATATTCTACATTAAACATTTTTCCATTTCTAACGTGGTGAATTTGTGTTTTCACTCATTTTTTCTAAATCCATCTTGCCTAAGGATTTATCAATTTTATGAATTTTCAAGAAGTGACTTTTAGCATTGTACATCTATTTTCTGTGTTATTGATGGCTATTTTTATTTTTTATTTC
This sequence comes from Cheirogaleus medius, assembly GCA_008086735.1. Taxonomy (NCBI): domain Eukaryota; kingdom Metazoa; phylum Chordata; class Mammalia; order Primates; family Cheirogaleidae; genus Cheirogaleus; species Cheirogaleus medius. The sequence continues at coordinate 14,170,414 of VBSM01002035.1, forward strand.
CTTTTTTCCTTCAAATTCCTTTGGGTTAAATTAACAATTTTCTAGCTTATTAAAATGGAACCTTAAATCATTGATTTTCAGCCTTCCTTCTTTTTTATTACCTGCATTTAGAGATACCAGTTTCTCTCTAGTTGCTTTGGTAGTATCCCACTTTCACATACCATATTTGCATTATCCCTGAATTCAAACTCTTTTCTAATTTTCATCGTGAACTCTCTTTGCACATGAGTTATTTAAAGTGTATTATTTAATTTTGAAGCAATTTGTATTCCAGTTGTCTAGTTAATATTTTATGATTTTTAGTTTATTCCACTAAGATGTTGAATACCTTCTGTATGACGTCCACTCTTACAAATATATTTAGACTTGCTTTATAGAGGAGCATATTGTGCATTTGGGTTAATGGTCCTTGGGTACTTGTAAACAAAATGCATTCTGCAGTTGATGAATGCACAGTTTTATATATGTCAGTGTGGTTAAATTGACTAATTGTAATATTCACATTTATGTCTCTACTGATTGCTTTATTTGCTTATTCTATCGGTTGGAGAGGTATGTTAAAATCCTCCACTATTATATTGTCTTTATCTCTCCTTTTAGTTCAATCAGTTTTTGTCTTGTTTATTGTGTCTCTGTTATTATCAGTATACAAATTTAGGGTTGTCATATTTTCCTGTTGAATCAGTTCTTTTTTTATTACATCTATTAGAAGATACTGTGATTTATAATTACATATGTTCTACATGGTTTGAAAGTGAAAGAGGGGACAAGATATACTAAAAAATAGTGGATATTCAATATAATTATTATATATTTAAGCTTATCTGCCATCTTACTATTTTTCTCACCTGTTTCTAGTTCATCAATCTGAAAGAAGGCAAAAATGTTTTATTATTAATTTTTCTCCTCTAATAGCTTGTTAGTAATACATTATTTTATTTTTTAGTTTAGTGGTTACCCTAGAGATTATAGCATCTGTCCTCAATTTATTAGTGACTACCTTACGTTATTATTTTTACTACTTTCCAGATAACGCACGTATCTTAGAGCAGTTTAACTCTGCTTAACCCTACCTGCCTTTGGTGGTATTTTAACCCCCAAATCCCATGATTATTGTTTTTGTTTTTTTTGTTTCTGCTTGTTTTGGTTTTCTAGAGACAGTGTCTTACTAAGTTGCCCAGGCTGGATTCAAACTCCTGGGCTCACATAGTCCTCCCACCTCTGCCTCCTGAGAAGCTGGGACTATAAGCATGTATCACTGTGCCCGATTATTGTCATTTTAAATAGATAGTATTAGAGTTACCTGTATAACTGTTTCCCGTTTTCTGTGTTATTTCTTCCTTCTTTACCATGCTTCCTACTGGGATCATTTTCCTTCTGCCTGAATTATTTCTTTGAATTCTTCAGATAAATTTGTCTGAAAATGTTTTAATTTTGCTGTCATTTTAAAGGACGTTTTACTGGGAACAAAATTCTGGTTTGAGACTTACATTCTTTCACCCCCTTAAAGATGTATTCTGTTGTCTTACGACTTTTATTTTTTCTATTAAGAAGTTCATTCATTAGTCTTATTATTGTTCCTTAGTGGGTAATTTTTTCTTTAGCTGACTTTAAGATTTTTTCCTTTAGTGTTTAGAATTTTTATTATGATATGTCTAAGTATGTTTGTCTTTTTTATTTATTCTATTCAGAGTGTATATATCTTCTTGAATCTATGGCTAGATATTTATTATCAGTTTTGTAAAATTTTGGCTCATTTTTTCAAATATTTCCTTGCCCCATTCTTTTCCTTAATTCCTTAAGAATTCCAATTACATATAAGATCTTTTGACCAGATCACATATTTATTTTTTGCTTTTTCTTTGTCCTTCATTATTTTTTTTCTATAATTCAAGCTGGATATTTTCTACTGACTTCTCCTCCAGTTCGTCAATCTTCGTTTCTATGGCGTCAAATTATCTATTAAATCTATATGCTGAATTCTTAATTTTAGTCACTGTTTTCGATTCTATGAATTCCATTTAACTCTTTTTTATACTTGTTTTTTCACCTTTTAAAAATATTTAATCATAGTTATTTCAGAGTCCATGCCTGATAACTATAATATCTGGATTCCCTATAAGTCTATCATGTCTTTGCTTTTTTTCTCTTGATTTTCAGTTATTCAGCTCAGGTTCTTGACATGCCTAGTAGTATTTATTTGCTTGTCTGATCATGTATATGAAAAATTTTTGAGATTTTGGGTGTTCTTATCTTTCCTCTTGAAAGGAATAGATTATGTGACAGGCAAATAGAATACAGGCAGCAGATCTTTATCTGATTATAATTTGTTTATTTATAATTTGTCCTTACTTTGAGGTCATAGCTATTTCAGAGGTTTCAACTAAAAGCTTGTAGTTTTTACCTGTACCCCTTACTCCTTGGTGAGCGCTTAACTTCAAATTTTGATTTTCTAGCATTTTGTGACTGCCAGATTCTCTGCTTAACATTTCACTCTCTTAGCAGCTGCTTTCTGTGTGGTTTTATGGAGTCTTACCTGACACATGTACAACTTAGTCATTATCAAATGTGTGCAGGAGAAATTGCCTGCAGAATATGGACTTACTTCCCGAAGAGAGTTCAGTTTTCTTTGAGATCTTTTCCCTCATATTATGGCTTTCTCTGCAGCCGTAAGCCCACTTTTTATCTCCTTATCCTAGTGAGGCTGCCACTAGCTCTAGATGGCTGTGTTCTGTTTGGCTTTCATGCCCTACCCCATGAATTGGCCAATGCTATGAGGTGGGAAATGGAAGTGAATGTAGGGCTTTGCTCCTTGCAGTTCTCTTCACTCTAGGATCTGGTGCCTGCAAGTCCTGGCTGCCATAGTTGTTCTTTGTAGCTTATCCAGTGTTAATAGATAGATGTTCTCGGTGTTAGAGTCCATCTAACAGTCGCTAATCCGTCATAGCCAGAGCAGAATTTCTCCAGTTAATACTTTGTAATGAAATTGTAATAGTTGCTTCAGTCTGGAGGCTGGACTCGAATCTGTTCTCACTGTACACAGAGTCATCAGGTGGTGGTGGGCATTCAGATGCAGTGTTGCTGGTAAAATGCTCAGTACAGAAATGCTAGAGCTTTTTTCCATTCAAGTGTTATCAATAAGAGTTTTGCCTTTATCTCAGTTTGGTCATAAAGTAGTTCTTCCCAAGGTATGAAAGTTCCATAAATGCTAATTATTAATGGTACTCAATGTTTTAATGGTGCTATTTTTAAAATTAGTGTTTATAGAGGCCTTATTATTATTATTATTGCTAAATATATGTCAGAAACTTAGAAAGGTAGTCTCCACTTGAAAAAAATGTATACTACACATTATTAATGTATGAAAGGCATAGACCAACATCTTTGACTCTTATGTGTTCAGCCTTGCTGTGCTGGGTGCCGAATGCATAGCAATGAACAAGATAGAAAACATCCTCTGGGGGCACCGAAATTGCCCATGGAATCCACACTAGTGGCACCGTGACTGTGCACAGAAAGATGTGTGAACACTGAGTTAGTCTCTGTGGGCAACCATGGGCCTTTCTTCTGCTTCCAGTGGTCACTGGCTCCTCGGTTAGAAAGGCTAGTGGATATGGAAGCCTGCCTAATAGAAATCGTCATTTTGGAGTGTTTTGCCTCTTCTAGGGAGTAAATTAGATTGAAATGGAATATTTAACTTACCACAGTGAATCTGACTCTTGGCTATGCATTGTCACACCTTTCAACAAGCATTGCTGCATTACTGAAATAAAATTAATTTAAATTCTCTTTAAACACATCTTTTGGTTTGATTTTCTAAATTGAAACTGTCAAGAGATCAAGTATCAGTGTCGTTATAATAAGAAAGGTAGAGAATTATGCTTTCAAGACTGTCAGCCCATTTGATCTGCCATATAGAACGAAGTTGGTAATTATCCCAAAAGAGTCAACTTGGCCAAAAAAAAAGAGTATGAAAAATCAGTCAGTGATTGCATAAAAATATGTTGTGATTTTGTATAGTTTTAGATCTAAATGATTGTGTATATATGGGCATATATATAGACCTATGTGTATATACTTCTTTTCACATTCCCAAACTAACATTGCTTCTAAATAATTAGGAAAGGTATACTTTCATGCAAAATTATACGATCTTCTGAAATAGACACTTAGCATGTTTGACGTTCTATACTCACCACACCACTGTTCCTAGTGTTAGCATGGACAATAGACAGTTGATTCTGTCTTTCTCATTCAACAGGTTCTCCTGATCCCATATATCAGAGCTGTTTTTAAGACTCTAGGTAGCCCCAGAAGTTGTTGAGGACCATTTGTGTTTATATTTTAAAGTGTCATAAGTAAGAAAAAGGTAAGCGTGCTTTTCCAAGTCACAGTCGTTCACATCAGCCGCTCTCTCTACCAGGTCACACTGTGTGCTGATTTTGCACGTGATCCAGAACATGTCCAGGGCTCACAGTTGCCTTAGAAGAGTCAGAAGTGTCATGAGAGTGACGGTGAAGGATTTGAGAGAATCTTTATTGGGGCGTGTAACACCCATCCTAGGGAAATCTCACCCCTCCAGAATTTTGGGTTTTCGGCAGAACCTAGGACTCTGTGACTATGTGTTAAAATATCTGAGTTCTCAGATTTTAAGTGAGGCAGGACTGTTCAAAGGCAGGTAATGTCTTCTGTGGAGACACTCAGGTACTTAGGCAAACACTTCAGTACAAGCAAAAATGTGTAGGGCAATGGCATGGATCAAAAACATCACCGTAGTAATTGAAACTGACTTTGTATTGAGTTCCTTCAGTGTCAAGGCCTTTTTTCTTTCTGAAAGCAACATTTTGCCTCTTATCTTCATTTATGTCTGTGCCTCCTTAATCATCTTCAAATGTTGTGGGTTGATGTCCCCATTCTGTTTTTTAAATCTCATTTGTTGCCATTTTTCTCTTACAGGGAGAGGAAGTATTCTGTTTAGGCTACATGTTTAAGGGTGAAAAGTGTTTATAGAATCTTCGTCTGTTTCCCCTGAGCCTGATCTATTTGATGACATCACTCTATAATTTTACATGATTTGAACAATGCAAAGTGTGCAGGGCAGAATGTTCAAGACAGTGAGCAGAACATGTTTTTGTAATTAGCCAGAGAACCCAAGCTATAACTTTTGATTCTTGTTAAAACACACACACACACACACACACGCACTAATCCAACAAGAGAAGATGGTCCTTGCTGATAACGTTCTTTGGTGGCCCAAGACTGACTTTGAGGGGTATTTGGTTTGAATGCGTGTGTGTGGTCAAGACATGGGTGGGAGTTCAGCTTTTGAACTCTAGGTTAAGAATTTTGATTTGGACAAGGTCATTGATAATGTTCAGGGATTTCAGAGACATTCGAATTAAATCTCTTAGTCTAGAATTTGGGGATAATAATGGAAGATCATATTAATTTAATGTTAATGGATGTTAAATGAATGAATATATGCTTGTGCCACTTTCCCCATGCTCTGTTGTTCTTGCTCTGTATGGCTCTCCCATGCTCTCTCATTCTCTCAGTCCAAAGGATTTACTCAGGGGCCTCCTTCGGAGGTTCCACCAAATGCGGATCACTTCTATGGGAGATACCACTCATGGACTGCTGACATCTGGGACATCATGTCCTAAGACTTCCCCCTCTTAGTTGTCAGAGTTTTATGTGGAGCCTTGAAGAAGTTAAGAGGTCCAAGCACAGAAGAGGGAATCCTGCTGAAGATCATGAAATGTCAAAATTTAACACATCTGAGATCTATGTTTAATTTCAGTAAGAACGAAAGCCTTGACTGGCTTCTACAAAGACATTAGTGGAAGCAAAACTGATCAGAGATTCCAAAAGTGGGAACTCACTGGGGACCAGGGTTTGTTTTCCCACCCCTAATGCTTAAGGATCTGTCCTAGAGTGGAAAAGTCATTTGGTAAAACCCCATATTTCTGCCTTACTATGCTGGACACTCGCACCTTGTGGGCCTTGGACTAATAAAAGGGTTAACCCAAGTGTTGAACACTGTTTAACTATCGTGGGACATTTGTTCTGTGTTCATGGATTTAGTAATCTTAATGTAAATAGGCACCTCGGCAGCTGTGTCCCCTTAAGCGGATTTTATTTAGCAGCTGAGTTACCCACGTCACTTGGCAGTCATAGATTTTCAATTTTTCTTTGTGCCAAGAGGGCAGCTGGAATAATTTGAGTACTCATTAATTTGGGAGAAATATAAGCCATGTAGGCAGACAACACGAGTCTTCTGTATGGTGTTTTACCAGGATAAGCAGATCAGGGTAGAAGCAATTTGTCCTATCCCAGAGGGGCCCTAGGATTTTAATAAGCTGGTTATGAAAATTCTATTCCTTTGCAATTTGAAGCAGCTAATTAGAACCTGTAATTTCTCTCCTATAAGGAGAGTGGATGAAGGTTAACGTCAGGCCTCCCGGGCCCTTTCACATTCATTTACAGAGAGAAATTAGGTAACAGTTGTAGCTAATTAGAACAGGGTATTAAATATTTAGTCCATCTTGATTTAACATGGAGAACACATGCATGTTGTTGGGGTATGGAAAATGATAAAGGGAAGTTAAATTTAATTTTTAATCAAAGATAAACTTAAAGGCAGTATAATAATTTTAGCACTGACTGTCCTAACCTGACAGCAAGAGCGGCAGTCGCCTCCAGTCGTCTGAACTGTCAAGATGAAGGAAGATGATGTCGATTTCATTTCATCAGTGAACCAAGTTGCCAAGTTCAAACAGCTGGGATTTATGCAATCTGCTCAAAGCACAAAGAGCTCAATGATTTTTATCATGGCAATGACATAAAAAAAAAAAACACCTTCTTGATGTTTCAGATTTTGGAGTTTGAATTTGGGTAATATGAGTGCATTTTGGGGAACTATCCTAAGGAGATATCTCATTCATAGGCATTTTTTTAAAGGGGAGGATTTGTGTCTAACAAAGCTGCTCCCTGTAAGGAAATCCTCCCCCAGGAGGCTGTGCAGGCTTGGCAATGGGGCAGTATTGTGTTGAATAAGGTCTAACTTTGTCATAGACTGATACCTAAACTCCTGCGTGCTGAGGACAATAAGTCATTTGAGTTGTCATACCCAACTCAAAATATCTTCCTAAAGTGGGATCGAGTTAAATCAGGACATGCATATCAGAAAGACATCCCTCAAAACCAATCCCATGACTGCTCTTCCTTCGGGGGCCTCACGCGGGGTCTAACGTCTTCACGGTGAAATCGGTTCACAGGAAAGCTCCCAAGACTACCATAACTTACCCAGAAGCAGGCTTCTAGGAGGCCAGAATAATATATTAATAAAAGGGCAAAGATGAGGGGAAAAGATGAAAAGGTTTATAGAAATGGAAAGAGTCTAAAGACTCGAAGGCATGCATCCTTTTAGCTTTTCTAGTGAGGTCGTTTGTTTGGCGCGTGAAGCCCCATCACTGCTCCGGTTGTTTCATCTGGGGGTGCTGGACGCATCTGTGCAGAGCTGTACAAAAGAGATGGCAACTCTCAAAGACAGTCTTACTTTGCTACATTGTCTTCCAGTTGCCCGTTATTACAAAACGGTTTCTGATGGCAATAATCCTTGGAAAATGCCTGTTATTGGTGATAATAACTGGTTGTCAGAGCATTGACTACCCTTGACTTCACTTTGGGCTATTACGTAACAAAAGGACGAAGGAGTGGTGAGTCTGCCTGCCAGGTGTATTAAATTATATCATGCATTATAGAAGTTCTGTGATGGGGATTAGTATCCAGAAAAGACGATCAGAGATTGCCAAGCTCCTTATCTGCTGGGGCAGGACACCGGCCTCAGGCCTGGGGATGCAAAGCTTGAATTATAAGCACTGAGCCACTACCGCAGTCCTTCTCTGCCCTAGCATGGAGACTGGAAACAGCACACCAGCAAACCTTCTGTTCTCTGACCTCGAGAGAAGATCAAAATATACTTTGTTGACCATAGTAAGCTGTATTGACAATGAATTTATTCATTTCATAGATTTCTCAATGGCAGATCTGTCTCTTAGGCAGTCTTGTATAGCCATAGAATTTGGTGGGTCCTCCCGGTACTTTTTGTGGGTCTAGATTTGTTCTCCAGTTAACTTAGGACAACAGAGGTAGACAGTGAGCCTTCGGAAGGCATGGCCTCTGGGAAGCTCTGCTCCCACATCTCAAATGCCCATGATCACTCTTAGCGTTGACACGTCACACTGGACTCAAGACATCTTTCCGGTGGGAAATTTCCAAAGGGAAGAAGCATGAAATGAAGTGACGGTTGAAATTCCACAGAAATAGACCTTCAGGCGCAAACACACAGCTCTGGGTGATCCTTCACGAGCTACTGGCCTAATCCGTTGTTGATGAACTCTAGGATGGTATTGCTTCTGATTAAGTTTCAGTAGAACATCCTTATGAGACCTGTGTAATAGCACATCACCTCCATAATCGATGCTTCTACTCTGAAGCATCTATACTTGAGTCCTAGATGGTAATTTTCCTACTGAATTCATCTGTATGGATTTGGAGTTGGGGATTGGGTCACCCACCATTGTACCTCTAGGGCCTCACACAGAGCCTGACACATAGTAGACACTATATAAGTATTTATTGAATGGAAATTTCTGTCTTTTTCTTAAAAATTCTTTTTTATGGAAAAGCATTACATGTTAATTGCAGAAAACTTTTTCTTTTAAAACAGCAGATACTGGGAAAGAAATAAGTATCACCTGTTTTGTAAACTTCAGAGAATATATTAGATGCTTTTTGCATATATCATTCCATTATTTTTCTATACATGTATATTTGTATTTTTTTATAAATGAGATCAGCCTGTAAATAGCATTTTGGAACCAATTTTGTTCATTTAGTGATGTCTTTCCAAGTCATTAAGTGATCAACTTTACCATTATTTGTAATGGCTTCATAAAAGTTCATGAATGAATGTACTATAGTGTAATCACCTTCTGTGATGCATTAAGGTTGTTGTAATTTTTCTCTAATATAAACAGTACTGCAACATATATCTTTTAAGTTAAATTTTTGTTTTTCTAAATAATTGTTTCTCTGAGTTGATTTCCTAGAAGTGGAATTGCTGTGTCAAAGGTTATACACATTTAAAATATTTTATAGATGTAGCCACGTTGTTTTCAGAAAGCTTATGCCAATTTATATTCCCACCAGCATAAGGGATATTTCCCAGTACCCTCGCTGTTGTTAACAAGTCATTTTCAATTTGACAGAAAAAAACAACACAAAAAGTACCCCCAAACTCGTAGTTTTATTTTTACTTAAAAGTGAAGCTGGACATTGTATTTTTTGTCTTTTGTTTGTCTTTGTTACAATGGGCTGCACTTCTTCTGTGATTTGCTGCCTCATATCCTTTGCCCTGTTGTGTGTTCATGTCATAGTTGTAGCAATTAAGAAAATGAGCTTCGGGGTCCCACATGCCTTAAAAGGGTCCAATAGCTATCACTTACCTACTGTGTGAGCTGGGACAAGTTCTCACCCTTTCTAATCCTCAGTTCACCTTTTAGACAAGAATAATGGTAGTGCCCACCTCAACGCAGCTGTGCCATGCATGATTCCTGGCATGGGACTCACATTCCGCATGCCCGGTTTTAATACTTTAGTGCTTATTTAATCCCTCTATTTCTTGTAGCATGTTCTTACTTATCATGATAGATTATCCCCAATTAACCTGTATTTATACTTTTTAATTGTCTGCAATAACCTTATTAATTTATTTATCTAATAAAATATTCTGGGGTACCTGCTATGGGTCAGGCACTGGACATCTGTTATGAATTATGAGTTGGGGAAACAATAGTGAGCAAAACTAATATATGTTCATCACAAAGCTTAACATTTGTGTGTGTGTGTGTGTGTGTGTGTGTGTGTGTAGGGGACAGAACATAACCAGGTGATAGACAAAATTACTGTAAATTACACCAGGTGCTATGCAAAAAACCAACAGGGACAGAGACAGAGAATGAAAGGGGACTTACTATAGATAAGATGTGGAGGAAGGGCCTTTTGGAGGTGGAAAGTTTTATGATGAGACCTGAAAGATGGGAAGGAGATAGCCATGCCAAAATGTTTCAATGCAGAGGGAACAGTCTGTGCAAAGGCCCTGTGGCAGAAAAGAACTTCAGGTTTTGGAGGAATTAGGAAAAGGCTAGCCTGGAGAGTGGGTGGGAATTTGGCAGTTGGGGTTAGATGGTGACCTGAGGTGGGATTATGGAACAGGGCAGAGGCCAGAGCATTTTGATTTTTATTCTAAATAAAGGGAAGACCCCTGCAGAGCTTTGAGCAAAGGAGGGACACTATCTGATTCCCATTGTAAAAAGCTCTCTCTGTGGCTGGATAGCAATGGAAGAGCTCAAGTAAGAGGCCCAGGTGAGAAGCACTGGTGGCTTCGACTAGGGTATTGGCAGAGGAGATGAAAATCACCAGAGTTGTATGCAGCAAGAAGCTTCCAAATACATTATTTATTTCCCTACTCCATGTCATTAATTAGGACCACTTGTAACACCATCTGTGATTAGAAGTCAGCCAGGGCTCTGAAAGAGTGTGTGCCCATGCCGTGGCAGATAATCCAGCCCCTCTGTCCAGTGCAGTAGGGTTACCAGAAACATGTCCTCGAATTCACTCCTCCAGAGTAAGAGTAAGACTCCAGAAAGAGTCCCAGTCTCCCCAAAAGCATGTCTGAAATGGAAGATTACAGAACTTCCTGCAGCCACTAGAGCCACTGGCTTCAACCAATCTCTAGGCTCCCAACTAGGGGAAACATACTTGGAAAAAGTCGAGTCAGTTTCAGCACATAGTATCTGTCTTTCTCTTCTCTTGATCCCCATGTAAAATCCTGATCCCACAAAAACAACAAACAAAACCATAGGGGTGAGGAAGCAGGACAGAGACTAGCTCTCAAGCCTGTGACTGAACAGCATGTGTATATTCTTGTGTTAAAATGTGTCGTCCTCTGTTTGCACTTCCCTGATTTGCTTGCTGCCTCCCAGAGCACCCTGTCCCCATGCGTTTCATGTAAGTTCCGCTTCGGGGCTCGTGCCTTCTCTGCTGACGGAATGCTCCTTGAAGACAGGGCTGATATTATTACTCTGTGTGACCTCACCTTCCTCAGCCGTTGCCTGTCGAAATGCCCGTGTCACCAACTTATTGTACGTCCAATACCACTCAACTTTCCATGCTTTTCTCTTACATGTAAGACGTGTGGGGAGAAAGAAAAAGAACACCGATGGTGCCTGAGAGGTCCTTCCTAGCGCAGAGTCAGTGAAGGGGTGGCCTCAAGTGCACATCTTACCAGGGCACAAAACTTAGAGAAGGAACCGCACCCCTTTGCAGTGGCAGGATCCTCCTTCTCAGCTGCAGCTGAGGCCACAGAGCCCAGGAGCGCACGTGTCATATTCAGGGAAACCAAGTGTGCAGGATGAGTGCAGTCGTGACAGAGTGCTGGAAGGAGATGTGCTCTTCAGGGCTCTGTCCCGGGCCCCGTGACCAGAGAGAGAAAACAGGCATGTGTCCCCAGCGCAGGCCGCAACGTTAGGGCAGAAATGTGTGACACGTGAAGGGGGTCTTCAACCAGTGACTTTTGAGAAGTCAGAAAAATCTAATAACAGAACAACAGGACCTTCTACTCCTATATATATATATATATATTATATATATTTATATATTATTTATATATTATATGTATTTGTATATACATATTATATACATATATATTGCTTCGCCTTCCTCATTTTATAAAAAGTATTTCAAGAACTTCCAACTTCCAGGGGGCATAGGGTTTTTCCTCTCCGTTGTGCCTGCAACGTGGAACAGAATGTTTGATTAGCTAGCAGGTATCTGGTTAGTGCTTAATGAATGGAAGGGCAGGTGGGAGGGTGGCTGGATGGGAAACACAAAACAGAAGAGGTAACACCAGTCAGAGGTTAGCAGGAGGGGAAAAGGACACCAAAGGCAGGGAGCCATGAAACGCCTCATCTCTGCGGAGGGACGGGAGCCTCTGCTTGAGCCCACGGGCCTGGGATAAGAGGGGACTCTGGACAACTGCGAGACTCACGGTCTGTGAGACTAAAACATCGTGGTCGTTTAGGATAAAATACGACTCTTATTGACCAAAGACAGGAAGTAAGCTTTCCTCTGAGGGTCCTCAAAAAGAAGATAAAGGTCTCCCCAAACCTTCAGGAGCTTCGACTTGTTTTCTGGTCCCATCCACCCGAGGCTGCTACTCGCTGGCGCCACAATGGTGGCTCTCTGCAGCACGGTCTTCAGCCAGGGCACGAACTTCCATTGTTGGAGTTGGGTGTCTCGTGATCATTGGAACTCCAGAGGGGCAGATGTTGCTGTTCAAATAATGGGCTTGTATAGAGTGCCAAAACCCCACAAATGATTCAAATACAGGAGCCCCCCGCCGCCTTCCCAAGGAGCCATGCCCCTACCTGTCTCCTTTGCAGAATCACAGGTAAAGCAGAGTGAACACTGTCCTCAACAATATCCTTGCAGCTGTCTGATGAGTCCTTGACTTTTCTTACTGACAGGAGCCCCAGAAGGCAGTAGGTGAGGTGACAGCAGAAACTGCTATTTTGGACTAATTCTTAGTGACAGGGAGGATTGGTTGGGAAACCGAAGTGACAAGAACCTTCTATAAGCAACTGTGCTATCTTAGAATTCACAACAGCTGTTGCTTTTAATGAGTTTGAGAATGATTTGGGCAGAATTCCAAAATCCTAACTCCTCAACCTATAACCTGCTACTGTGCTGACTCACCAGGGTGGTGCTCAAAGGAGACATGGGGTCTAAATGCAGGCCGCTGCTTACTGGGGGTCTCCAGCCCCCCCACCCCAGGTCCAAGGAGGAAATCACAAGGGCTACAGTTGTGCCCAAGGCCAAGTGGGTCTCAGTCCTGCACCCTGACGTGGGCCCTCGGGTCTCACTGATCCAGAGGGGCAGGGGAGACAAAGAGACAAGGGAGCTTTCCTCTAAAGCCCAGAGTGACACATCCAAATCGTGTCATCGAGCTTCATTCTCCTGGACCTTTCCCTGGTTCATTTTTCTCTCTTTAGAATCCAGGCAAGGAGCACCTTTGGAGGTCTCCTCTTAGAAAGAACTCTCTTCCTTTGCAGCATCAATCCCTGCAACTCCGGACAATTTACTCTATTTGATCCATTTAACAGCAACCCTACCATTTGGGTTCTATATGTTAACCAATTTGCCAGTAAGGAAAATGAAACCTAGAAAGAGCAGGTAACTCACCCAAGGCCTCACAGCTCATTTGGGAGAGACCCAGATTCTGAATATAGGGGTGTCTAATTCTTAACCCTGCGTGTAACCCCTGCATTCTGCTAACCTGGCCACCCGGTCATCTCTGTTCCACACAATGATGCTGTCTGTCCACTGTTACAAAATGTAGGGGAAAGGAGAAATTTCCACTTATAGTTGCTTGGAATAGCACATGTAACATCACCATTTTAAGATGTAATATTTTCCCTCCTAGATAATCCCTGAAGCAGGCAGTTATTTAAATACAGCTGGCTTCAGTCTTTGCGTGGCTTCCATCTGGCATCGAGGGGCAGACACCTAGGAAGAAGCATTATAAAACTGATCATCCATCCATGGGAGGCCTTGAATAAGACACCATTTTATGGTCTCTGAATATGAGGCTGTAATAACAAAGACCAGAGCTTTTTCATACCTCTGTTTTGTCACATTTTATCACTGGGCTTCAGTGTAAAAAGAAGCCAAGAAAGCTGGGCATGGTGAAGGGAAAGCTTCAGCCCACTGATACCAGATCTGTCTGGAAAAACACAAAGTATTTAAACTGGAATAGCTTAGGAAGAAATGCGCTCTATGCTAATAATAAATGCAAGTATGTCCCATGCTGACTTCATTTGACTCCCCAAATTTATGAAAAGATACAGAGAAAAGGTGGGTAACTGGTATTTATGGAGACTCTACTGCATGCCGGGCACTGAGTTCAGCACACGTGCTTCTTTCTGCCCTCACAACACTGATGTTTCTGTGTCGAAGAAGAAATTACGTATAGCGCAAATAAACAAATAAATCACTAAGATAACTTCAGAATGTACCAGGTATCATGAAGGAAACAAAAATGAAGTGGCTGGGATGACAGAGAGCTAGCCATGTGAAGTGGCAGGTGAGGACCACGGTACGGGAATCGCAGAGGGAAAGGTGGATGCAGAGACTCCAAAGCCAGGAGTTTATGGTGTTTCTGGACCTTCCAGGACATCTCAGCGGTGGTGTTAGGAGTTAGGAGTACACTGCAAGTGCAGTGGGAAGGCACTGGGGCGCTCAGCTAGGGAGTGACATGATCCATGATGTTTCATGGACATGACTATTGCCTTTCCAATTTGTGGAACAATTAATTATTTTCTTTTTGACATAAGTGGATTTTCTGTTTTGCTTAATTTGATGGCTTTACACATGTGAGTTTGCCTTTTTGTTCAAGGTATTGGATCTGTAAGCCTTCTTAGAAGAAGGGACATACTTGTGAACAAATAACTGTCACCACTTGATCTCCAGAGTTCGTAGAGTGCAAGAGAAGCAGTGAGGGGCTTCCAAGCCACACAAGTGGTAGGCCCTGCGGTGGCCATCAGCCTGGCTCTTGGAGACAGGTTTGTTTCAGGAGCCCTAGTACAAGCAGGAGGGGACTGTCATGGTATTGGGGCCAATCGACAAGCATTGAGTGCTGGCTCTTGGTCCAGGGTCTGTGTCAAGCATTGTGCTGGATTTATGGATTCAAATATGAATGAGACAGGGGTCCTGTCTTTCCATTCAATTCCTCTCCTTTAAATGTGGCCATGCATAGGCTCCATAATGTCATGTGCATCATAAAAACCCAAGGTTTACAGCAATGCCTGTTCCGTCTCAGGGCTCCTGGTATCTCCACATTGTTCCTGCATGTTAGGGACTCATTATTGATGTGACTTTTCTGGATATGGTTTTGGATGGCCTATATCTGGTACTAAGTAAATCATCACAGAATGGGCCCATAAATGATCAAATGAACTTCGTTCTCAATTTGGCAAGCACTTCAGATAAGAGAGCCCATCTTCATTGTCCAAAGAATCCAATTTAATTTTAAGGAACTAACAGTGCAAAATATAAGAGACATATAAGACAAGGGTTCTTAACCTGGAATCCAGAGGTTCCCCGGAAATCTGGACCTAGCTTTGGTGGAGGAGGTACCCTAAACCTCTTGTATATTATCTGAAATTGTGAGCCTTGGGAATTTTGGAGGGGAGAAGGTCGGTAGCCCCTGCCAAATTATCAGTGGATCTTGTGACTTTCCAAAGGTTAATAGAAGTTATAATCGTTATAGTTTCTGTGGATAGAAGAGGTGGCTTTCCTCAGCTCACTTTGTTTAGTTTTATTTTAGCAAGTCATCTGAAACACAAGTGGGATGCAAATCGAGCTGACTGGAGTTCATTGCTCCTGACCCTTTCATCCGTTTTATCTCACTTGCCATTGATCACAATGAGGGGGATGAGTGGAGGATCCCCTTGTTAGGGGTGGCGAAAGCTCAGCTCAGTGGGTTTAAATGACTCACTCAAGGTCGCCAAGCTAGTAAGTGTGGCATTGGACTCAACCTGGAACCCGGGTCTCCTGATTCCTGGTTGTTTTTAGGATACCTGGAATTTGTTTTAGTCGAGAATGGTAAGGCACACCGACACGGAAGTGATTGTCATGAAGGAAGAAATTTATATTCACATGATATATAGTCTTCCCTAGAAGCAGGAGGTGTACCACACCATGCAGGACCACGCAGGGAACCACCAAGGCAAGATGAGTGGGCAGAGAAAGAGGGAACTAGAGGGCAGAAATCTTTATTGTGGTTTCCATGGGAAGAAAGAGGCCAAGCAGGCTTAAGATTGGAGAGTCAGTATCTCAGTGGGCACTGGGGTGTAGGGGCTGTCCCTAGTTGTCTGGCCTGGGATGATTGGGGCAGGAAGGTAATGGCCCAGAGCTTGAGAGCCTGATGAAAGGAGGTGTCTGGAGGCACAGGCTATGTATGGATTGGTTGGTTTGCATATTGAAAATCCACTTGCAGGCAGATTGCTTGCTATCTCCAGGAATTCGCTAACCCCGAGAGGGGCAGTCCCTCCAGGGCCATCAAGGCCCCAGATATCAGAGCAATAATAATGCAGAAAATCAAAACACATAGTTAATACACTGGCTCTGTCCCCTGGATGAAGTCAAAGGAGCTGGACATTCTAATAAATTGCATCACGTACTTTTGAGGATGTTTGTAGCTTGACTTCTTACTGCTCCGTTAAGTTGTATGTAATCTCCTTTGTTACCCCGTACCAACCCCAGGTCACAGCCTCTGGGTGACCATGAGACAACTGTCTCCCTCATCTCTACAAAGCAGATGGCCATAGAACTGGACTTTCATCCTCCTGGCCAGAAGAATACAAATGACAATTTTTTCTGAATTGCGATATTTTCAATACCACACATGAGGTTTAAGGCATTTGTGCTTGGAAGAAGGAGATTATACTGACTCTCAGAGCATTCCCAAAGCGGCAGTCCATTTTTCATAATGATCTATGATATTCAGTTGTTGAAATTTTATTACTTTTGTAATTTAATTCAATTTATCCCATTTTATTGCTGCTCAGGGCGGTATTACCTTAGTTGCTTCCCTTGTCCTTCTGGATAAGGATGTTTCTTCTTTTATTAAGAGCATGATGGCTTCTAGATTAAAGCAGCCTACTCAATATAACTGTTTCCTTTGGAGTCAACCTTCTTCGAGCCCATCTCTACTCTTGTAGAATTCTCATGAAGATATATGTTGGCAATGATTTATGAAGCATTTTTGTGGCTAATCAGGTTCTAGCCTTCATCTTCTCCTTAGAGATTAAAGATTTTATTTAAAAATGCCTCTTTGCACCAGAAATCATAGAAATGAGCAAATAACAATAGAAGTTGGTTATGAATCTCTTTTGTGGAGATACAGATTAAGAACATATTCAATAGCATCAAAATGACTTTGAAACATAGAGATATCAGGAGACCTCTTTTCTAAAGCCGAAGTCATTCATCATTTTGAGAAGTCCTGCAGGTACATCGGGGAATAATTGAGTTGGGCAGTGAGTCTGAGGGGGCACGAGCAGGTGAGAAGACGTGAAGGTGATTCCACATGCCCAATGCGGAAGCTGCCACTTCGCCGAATTAAAATTTAGAACCCATGAATGGCGGCATCCATAGGTACTGGACGATTCTTGGAGCAAATGTCATTTAAGCCTGTAATCCATATGAATTGCATATTTTTAAAGGTGGAAATAATGGATTTGTACTTAAATGTTATTTTAAAATAAAAGTTTGCCTCCTTTTTTCTATAAAAGTATAGACTATGTATTTTGAGTCTCCTAAGTGCCCTGTCCCCAGCCCTTTCCTCTGCATCTGGGAGCAAGAGTGGGGTTATTGTAATTTCAAGGAGGAATGCTTCGGGCGCGAAGCCGCAGCTCAGCAGCTACAGCTAGCAGGAAGAAAGTGTAGTTAGCTGATCCTGCTGGCCAAGTCTGGCTGGTGTCTGATAGTCTTGCCTTCTTAGATCAACACAAGCTTTTTAAACAATGTCATCTTGATCCAGCTTCTCTCTCTTTTTTAACCACTGTATTGTCAACTCCTTGAAGTTGAGCCTCGATCCTTAGCAATCTGGGAAATGGCTCCAGTGGTTCCTTGTTCCCAGTCCCACCTCCCTTTGCTCAGGCCTCATCTTCTTGGTGGTATTTTTTAAAGTGTTGACCTTAGATCACCTGTGTCAAACCTATCATGGGCACTTGAAAAAAAATGTAATCCCTGGGCCTACTTCATCTGAATCTCTGGAAGGTGGTGCTGGACTTCATCTTCAACATGTGATTCAAGGCCCCTGGGGAGGCTGACCCCGTGAAGTCTAAGCCACGGTCATCTCTCACCTGGAACATCACAGTGGCCTCTGGAGCAGTGTCTCTGTTTCTGCCCTTACCTCTCTGTGGCTCTGGTGCTCAGACCTGGCTGCATGTTGGAATCTCCCTGGGGAGAAGAAGAGTTGGGCCTTGCTTCCAGAAGTTCTGATTTAGTTGTTCTTGGATGGGACCTGGGCATTCAGGATTGTAAGAACATCACAGGAAGATCAAAGGGGCACCCAGGTTGAGCACAACTGTGTGTGGCTTAGTCTCTCCACTGCAGCCAGAATGGCCCTTTTACATTGTGTGTCAGCTCGTGTCAGGCTTCTACTCAGTCCCTCCTGTGGCTTCTGTTCTTGCTGCAAAACAAGCCTACATTCTAACAGTGGCCAAGTTCATCCCCTACAGCCTCTTCTATGTGACTCCATGCCGTCCACACTGGCCTCTTCAGTATCTCTGGGACTTGGTATCATTTGTTCCCTTCGCCTGGAAGACTCTTCCCCAATAGCCATATGGCTTGTCCCTTCTCCCCCAGCCCCGTCGTGTCCAGGTGTCTGCTCAAATATCACCTTGTCAGGAAGGCCTTCCCTTCCTCCCTTTCTAAAACAGCAGCCATCACCTTACCCTGCTTGATTTTTTCATCAGCATTTAATCCAACAAAGAAAATAAACATTCTATATGAATTTGCCATTTATTATTGTTTCCCTCCCAAGAAAATGTAAACTCCCTGAGGGCAGAGTTTATTTACCCATGGTAAACACCAAACACCTGGCACCAAGCATGGCTCCCGTACATGGTTGGCACTCAGAAGTTACATAGGGCAGGTAACTTCTTGAGCTATCTCGAAAGCATGGGGCATTGGTGCTCTCTCCTTCATTATTGGAGGGATATGTGCAGGCAGCAGCAGCCTATTTTGTGTAATTGCCCCATTGTAACTCTGCTGGCGGCCACTTCTCTTCCCCTATTTTAATGGCTGCAGAAATGAGAGAATCTGGCCTATTATCTTTGCAAACTCACATGATCTATATTCCCTAAAGGTTGAGAAGAATGGTACTTCTCTAAGTTCCTGATGAGAATTGCATCTATATGAGTAAAAAGCGTGATCTGTTTTTTTGAAAAACTGGATTGAGTTTTTTGTTTGTTTCATTTGGGAAATTTTATACTAAGTAGATTAAAATAAGTGACTTTGAACTTTGAAAGTCTACGTCTTAACTTTTTATTAAGCTTAATTGGGTTTGTAGAACATTTAAAGACCATCCAAACTCAAATGGGAGATCAAAGTGCACTAATAGATTGATGCAGACTTTTTCTTACCTTTGCCTTTGGGCTGCGTTACTGAAGTTAATGAAAAGGGTGACTTCCCTGCCTGTGCACAAAGGCCTGGCTTTCTGGGGTGCTTTGGTGTATCCCAGTGACAGCCCTGGCCTGAACGGTGCCAGGACTCTTCCCTGTGATTGTCTGCGTGTAACCTGGCCTTCAGGACCACCCCAGATCTGGCCTGCTTAACACTCCTCTCCACATCAGAAAATTAGTTAGATTCAAGGCAGGCCAGTGAATATTTGTCTGGTGGTACTTCCTCCAGACACATCAGGTTATAGAGTCTGTCCATGGTGGAAGTGAGGAGCAACTCATGTTACTCATGGGGGTTTTCACCCAGTTAAATTAGCGGTAGAGTAAGTCAGCCCTTACTAGAATATGCGAGGCCAGGACTTAATTTCCACAAATCATCTCTTTCTGTGTTTGATTTTCCTGCTACCTTTATTTGTCCTATGTCCTTATTGAAATGTTCAGGAAGTAGCAATGTCGCTGCTTTCTCCTCATTTAAAATGATCTTTAATTATTAAAGCAATTTGTTTATTTGTGAAATGGCTTAAAAATTTGTGAAGTAAAAAGTGTGAGGCCTCTTTTAGGAAAAAAAAATAGAATTCTATGCTAAATAAAATCCCACAACTTGCTTTTCCCCTTCCCAACGCGCAATAGGCGAGTACGTAGCTGCACAGCAGCCCGCTGCACGATGACTGTGCGGCCCCCGGCTATCGAGACGCACGAGGGATTTAACAGCTCTTGATCATTACAAGTAATGAAGGCGAACATCCTTGCACTTTTATCATTGTATATTTGTGAAAATGTCTAAATCTGAATTATACGGCTTCCCAAAGACGTGCACTCTCCAATACCTCTACCACTTCCTGTCATCTTTGTTACCTGCTAGCCCCACAGGCGTTTTATTTGTTACCCCAGCTTTAAGATAAGTGCTTACAGGGAGAGTTACTGGGTCAAAAAAGTTACAATAGAAAATGCCATAGCTATTGTTAAAATTGCTCTCCAAAATATTTCATACTTTGAAGTAAAATCCCTTTTCTTCTGTGGTCAGTTGAAAGGCATTATTGTGAGAAATACAGGGCGTGAACCCACATCATCTGATCGTGTTTATTTTATAGGCAGACATGCAGCAAATAATTTCCATGCCATGTCTCCTCAGATAAGGAGGCCAGTTTACTGGGAGCCAGCGACTTCACACAATGGAAATATTGAATCTGATTCTATTTTCTTTCATAAACAATAAAATAAAATACAGACCAACAACACAAACGTAATGCCCGTAAATCCCTTCGCACGGCACCTGGCCCAGGGGAGGCGCCGACTGCAGAAGCCATGGTGGTGACGATGGCAGGGGCAGTGCTGGTGGGGAGGGGACGCGTGACGGTTTTCATTATTGCGGCTGTTGTTAGCACAGTTATTCTTGAGCACTCATGTCTGCTCTGAAGTTTGGCGCGGTCCCTACTGGTTTTCCAAATAGGTTGCCATCTTTTAAATCAGGAATTGTAGAAGTTTTGCCAGTGACTTATGGCATCGTTCTGGAGTTTTAACTATGCTTCCAACAGAAAATTCAGTGTATACTAAGGTTCTTCATCTGAACAGCAGAGGAGGCTGGCAGATACCTTTGCTCAAAAACTAACGGGCTGTGTTGTGTTGCAAATTGCCTACAAAGATAGACTCACTGCTTCGTTTCCTAAGAGCTATCTCTTATACCTTTTCATTTGGCTAAGAGCCAGTAGAGATACAAGTTTTTATCAGTCTAGTACTTTCCCTTTAAAGAGCTTACATTTGAAATTAAAAACAAAGATTTATGAGAAAGCATGGGTCTGGTCTCAAGAGACTGGATTCCAAGCCTGGCTCCAGTGGGTGCTGGCTCTGGGCCTTAGAGCTGGTTGGAGCCTTCTGTATGGACCTAACCAGCATCTCTGGGAAGTTGAAAGGAGACTGGAGTGCTATCCTGAGGTCTTGGAATACTTCTCTAATGAGATCAAACCTTGATGATACAAACTAAGCAAAGCACTTAACTGGGCCTCAGTTTCTCCCTAAATCAGGGATCCTCAGCTAAGTGCTAACAGTGGCCAGGCAGAGATAGTGAACAGGGGAAGTAACTCTATGTAGGGAGGTCAATGATAACCACCTTTGGCCATATGAGGCTGGATCTTTGCCTCCCTGCCCATCCAAGAGAAGCCAGAATCTCCCAATTTAAAAAAAAAAATGTCCTCCCTCCAAATGTGACTTTAGCGGGAATGATGTGGCAAAGAACCAGGGCAGTGAAGAGAGGCCCGTGTGCCTGCCCATCCACCCAGGAAGCCCCTGCAGGAGCTGTGATGGATGAAATGACGGCCTTGCTGAGCACACATGAAATCAGACAGACATTACATAGTAATAATCTGCATTTAAACATCTCTTTAAGTTAGAAAGAAACCATTGCCTAACAATTAGCCTTCAAGTTATAACGCTCAGATTAGAGGATATTCATAATTAAACCAAAATCTTCATTTTTATAGTCATCTGTATGCATTCATATATTTTTATCCATTCATGTTTGAGTTTCCATGTTGTAAGTACCATGCCGTTGGGCTCCATCAGGACACAGCCAGGTGAAGCAGACGCATCCCTTCCTTTCCTTTGTCAAGTGGTTAGTCAGGTTGAGAAGATCAACCTCACAGACCTCACTGTGCGGGTACTAGTTAACCACAACTGTAGTAGAGGCTGGGAAGGAGCTGTAGTCGTGCCTGAGCCACTAGTCTGGCTGAGTTGGGGGAACATCACCCAGTAAAGCCTTCGATGCCACCTGTCGAGCATCACGTACCTAGTGCCATGTCTCCATGGACTTCCGTCACGAAGAGGGGGCCAGAGGGCTGCACTTGCCCCCTGGAAGAGCTTTGTTTGGACTGGGCAGCATTAACCCACACACTCTTTTAAATTTGAATTGAAGGGTTATAACCTTTTAATTCCTTATCATTCTTCCATCTAACCCTAAACTACTCTCTGGCAGGGAGTTCTGGCTTCACGAGAGACACCTGAGAAAGCAGTAGGACAGGAGGGAGCCAGGGTTCTACATGTGTTCTCTACTGTTCAGGAGCCAAAAGCTTAAGGAGACTAGGAGAGAGTCCCCATTAGTCTCCTGGCCACAGGCTGTGCCTGTCGTCCCAGTTAATTACCTTCTAATGTCATGCCAGACACCACAGATGGGAAAAGAGTGTCTGCAGCCTGTCCTCCCCACTGGGGACAAATGTTGATGGTCTTTCAGTGGTGTTTTTATTTCCAAGAAGAGCACATTCGGCGTTTCCCATGCGAATGGGGGAGGTGGTGGGGGGTTTGTCCAGACCTGGAGCTCCTCGCCCGTTCGTGTGGAGCAAGGATCCCGTTTCCAGTTATCCTCCTCTGTCATGACTTGCACGCTGAAAATCAACCACCACCAGGGCCATATGGTTTAAAAGATCAAAGGCCTCAGTTTTGAATATATTTCTAGCTGACTGTACTTCAAATGTCTTAAATATGCTCCTACAGATGGGAAGCGTGGAACATTAAAGAGGTAAGCCACATGTGTGTGAGCCATGCATGTGGTCTGCACAGGATGGTGAAAAGCGAACACCACTCAGCCATGTGTCTATCTTCCTTTCAGGTTCGCATCTTCACGTACCTCATTGGACGGGAGGCTGCTTTTGCAGATAATCTCAAGTGGATGGCCTGTGCCAACAAAGGTGGGTCTACCCAATGTGCTCGGCTCTGAATGGCGTCCCCTTGTGCGTACGGAATTAGGAATAGTCATGAGAGGGTAGAGAATTCTAAGAGAAGGCTATGAATTCTAAGATAACGTCTGGGTGTTCCTAAATAATTATTAATAGACTTGTAACAGCTTCTTCCAAATTACGTTTGTAAATTTTGGGGACATAGTGAAGTGAAGTGGTTAAGACTCTCCTGCTGCTTAGTAGCTGAGTAACCCTGGGAGAATCACTATAGCAGAGACATTTATTGTGCATTAAATATCCACATGCTCTCTCACCATTCCCAACCCCCTTGCAGTTGGGTGGGGCCCCAAGACTGGCTCTGGCCAGTGAGCTGTGAATGAAATCAGCCTGAGTCACTTCAGAGCTAAAGTGTTCAAGAGCTGGTGTGGTGGTGTTTGTACCCTCTTCTGCTCTTGTGAACTCTGAAGCCACCTGGCCCAGATGAAATAGTCAGGAGATGCAGCAGCCTTCATCGGCGTGGGTCCTTGAGTGACCACATGGAACAGATGCCTTTCTCTCTGCCCCTGCCTTCTGCCAACCACACTGGATATAAAGTATGCATGACAAATAAACTTTTGTGTTAAGCCACTGAGATTTCTGGTTTGATGTGTGCCATACCATAATGTTGCCTATGTTACTAATTAACTTTAACTTGCCTCAGTGTTCTACTATTTAAAGCAAGAGTGATAATAATAGTTCTTCCTTTGATTCTTTTTTTGTTGGTTGACAAATACAAATTGTGTATGGTATACAACATGATGTTTTGAAGTATGTATACATTGTGGAATAGCTAAATCAGGCTAATTAACATAAGTATTGCCTCACATACTTATCATTTATTTGTGGTGAGAACACTTGAAATCCATTCTCTTAGCCATTTTCAAGTATACAGTGCGTTGCTATTAACTTTAGTCTCTGTGTTGTACTATAGATCTATTGAATTTATTCTTCCTGTCTAACTAAAATTTTGTGTCTAGTTTTTCCTTCGATTCTTATTAACGAAATGGTGCATATTGGTGCCTAGTTCCATGCTCAGACATAATAAGTGCTCAGTAATTGTTAGCTTTTTTGTATTCATCAGGTTAATTGATTATCAATCTCCTGTTGTATGTCAGAAACAATAGTTCAGGGATGGCACAGGGAGGAAAATAATAGGGCCTCCAGTCTATTAAGGGCTTATTTTCATTATACACACCGCCAAGAAGGCAAAACATAGCCAGCATATAGGTGGGAGAGTCCAGACTCCTTGAGTTCAAATCCAGCCTCCACCATCCACCAGCTATGTGCAAGTTGCCATCCGGGTGGGCTGAGTTATGTTACCTACAGAACGGGGATAGTGATGATACCTTCCCCCACAGATGTTGTGGGTATGAAAAGAGTCTGCACAGATGAAGCTGGTAGCTTAATGCCTGGTGCATAAGTGCCCTAAATTATTCTCTTCTGTTATATTGATCTGTGGACCTATATGGTAACACAGCCCCTCTGAGGCTGCAGGTTCCATGAGAGCAGGCTTTGACTCTGACTTCTTCTTGGGCACTCTGACAGAGCCCAGCCTTGTACTTACCCAGAGTGGGTGATGCTTTGATGCTTGAAAAATGGGTAAATTGACTACAAAATCTAATAAAGGAAAATATGTCTGTTGAACAGTAAGTTGATATTGATGATTTCAGTGTTCTATTTTTATATGGGTCTCCTAAGCCAACTTTCATAAAAGTTCCAGTGTTTGTACCTTAGTGGAGAAAAGAGAACTCAATGAAGTGTTTAAAGCTTTTAGCTCCAGTTTTGGTGACTTAAGACAAAGTCATTTTAGTTGCAGGCAACCGAAGTTGCTCCCTGAAATTAAAAAGAAGAGTGTTTCAGAGAGAGAGGGGAGTGACTCAGAACCCTGGGTGGGAATGGAAGCTCGGGTCTCATGAGGGACCAGGGAGATGTTTTAATTTTTCATTTCCTTCTTAGTTTTTTTTTTTTTTTTTGACATGTCCATGGCATTCTTCTCTGTAGATAGACCTTCCCTACTATGGCATGCACACAGCCAGAAATGGCCGCCCCGCACCATGCGTGCCCATCCATCCACAGACACGTACTGTGGGCAAGGCACAGTATTGGAAAGGAGAATTTATGTCTTTTCCATTTGGCACTGACAAGCAAATCTAAATTCTGATTTCAAATCTCCCTCCCTCCCCCAACATCACGGGCCGGTTTTCTCCCCCTGCAGAATCTGGTGTGGGCAGGGGAAGCCCACCGAGAACTAGTAAGTGCTTGAGGACTCAGCACTCTGGGTGGGGATGTGTGGGAGTTCTCAGACAGCAGGTGCATGGTCAGGCTGATAAGCCTGTGCCCATCTTTCCCTTTGTGTGGCATTGTCCTTAATTATCTGTTTTGATTTGGAACAGTCTTTTAAGCAACTCTCAACTTCCTCATCTGGAAAAATGAAGGGCTGCATGGAAGGTTTTTAACATTTCCATGAAGCTCTGAAAAATAACACATTCCACAATTCTTTTAGTTCACGTTCTGGCTTGCCTCCCTAAAAGGTATCAGTAATTCTGCTTGTGTGAGAGTTATACATTTGGCTTCATTTCAGGGGGAAACATAGGAGGAACATAGGCATAGGAAAGGGGGGCCGAGTAGACCCCAGATTTCCTCTGAGCAAAAGGCCACTCATGAATTTAGTTTTAGAACTTTGCTGGCATTTGAAAACCTTGAGTGAACTACACTTTTCCCATTTTTTTCCCCTTTATTTTGTGGTCTTGAAAAAAGTTCCTTTCCACTTTTTAACTTTCTTAAAAATTTTGCTGTTATTTTGTTATTTCTTCCACATCAGATTGCAGTTCCTCCCATCAGCTAGTATGCGTTTAGTCATGGATTATTGTTTTTACCACTGTCTGTGTCCAGCTGATGAAAATTACTCAAATTGAAGTCTTGTCTTAATCAACTAATATTACACCATAATTTAGCTTTAGTCATTGTTTATAAGAATCTTTGAGGCATCCTTTTGAAGAAAATCTGGTCAAGCCAGAGTATTTCAGAGCCTGGCTATAGAATATAGCCTTTAAGGTTTGTAAGTTCTGAGTACAGCAACTCAGAAAATCCAAGGAGGTAACAGCAGCTGCTTAGCTGGATGGGCTGTGGATTCCACAACGATTCTCCTTCTCTTCCTGTCCAAACTCAGTTATTTCCTTCCCTACCAAAGTCAGTCCCTCTTGATAGTTTCCCCTTCCTTACTCTGCTTCTCTTGTAAAGGGCCTTAAGAATAAAATGCCATTGCTTGTCACTCTTCCAAGTAGCAGTGCCATCAAAATGTTAGGTTTCCATCATCCGTGCCCATATAAACATTGGCTTCACGTTGCGTCAGTTATGGGGTTTTTGACCACGTAATATCGGTGAGCAAGTATTCTTCTCTGGTCATTAATTAAATCATTGTTTATAGTCTCAGATTGTTATAGTATGGAGGCAGCAAAACATTTTTCATCTCAAATGACATGAGGTCCAAAGGGTCCCTCCAACACGCTTTCACGCTGACTCAGCCAGGTTCTTCGTGAATGCAGCATGAGCATGCGGGCAGCAGGGCAGGCCCGGGGCAGCCCGCAGCAAAGGCAATTGGCTGGCTGGCTGGGCCTGACCACAGAGTGACCCTGGGAGGGAGCAAGAACTGTTAGGGCCATCACATGAGCTCTGGGTCCACAGTCAAGGACCTGCTGTCTGTACAGAACTTCTTCCCTGCCTCTGCGAGTCTGGTAGCTATGGAGACAGTTCTTAGCCAGCGGACCTCAGACATGTCCTCTGGAAATGAATGTCTGGAGACATTCACAGCCCGTGCAGGAGTTCCCTTCCTCTTCCAATCTACTAGCAAAATCCAGAGAGGCTCAGAGCTTATGGGCTTGCTTCATTTTATGCATAAGTAGGTCGTATCTTGAGGGGACCAGCCCTAATGAGGCAAAGCAGCAAGCCATTTTAAATACATTAAAACAATCATTGCCACTGCAGGACAGCTCGTGGAATTTAAAGTGCTGCATTCACACGACTGCATAAACACGTAAACTGGGAGAACAGAAAAGAGGGGCCAACTAGCCCAGATACTCCGCAAAGCTGTGATGACCCCTAATGTTCAGTGTGCCAAGATTTTAAATAAACACCGGATGATTCTCCTGCAAAAATCACAGTTAATGGAGTGTTTTCCAGCTGTACAAATAAAGAAGGGCCTCCATGTTTGGGTTCTCAACCCATCAGTCATTGTTTGGGCCAATGGAAATGCTGCACGTGGCTCTCTTCCTTGTCTGCTTAGCTTGTCCCTTTTTGATGGGTTAAAGGTCATTCTCTCCTTACTCGAAAGAGAACTAGTGGCCTGAGCCTTCTTGGAAAGTCTAGGCCCTGCCTAGTCGGCCCCCCAAAATAGCTTCAAATTTCTGAGGCCTGAATGGTTGTAGGTGTGGTTAGGAGAAAAGTAGCAATTAAAAATTTTTATTATTTTAGGACAGATGGAGGAAGACAAAAATGGCAATTATTCAATACCTTTGAATTCTTTGTGGACATTCCTTAGAACGTGAGAATTTGAATGGTGATGAAGATTAGGATGGTGATACCTGCTGTTGTTGTTAACAGCAACTAAGGATGACCAGCTGCGTACTAGGTGCCAGGCATGGTCCAAAGTACTTTTGTGTATTGTCTCTTTTGACCCTCCTAAAAGCTCTGCCAGGTATGTGTTATAATTATCTTTATTTATAGAGAAGGAACTGATGCTGAGAGAGACTAGCACCTTGAGCAAGGTTACCAGCTAGCAGGTGGCAGACTAGGATTCAGGCCCAGGAGATTCAAAGTCCTGGCCTGAACTCTTCACCAAGATAGGGGGCTGCCTCTCATTGGGGAGAAGAAAGTTGCGATTCATAGAGGACTTTGATGTGTCTTTCATCACTTGAGATAACCTAGGAAAAGAAAACCAGAGGGTGAGAAAGGACTTTAACTTGCCATAGCTAATAAAAACTGGAGCTGGGGTTTATACCCAGCCTGCAGGTTCTGAAGTGATACTGCCTTAGCTTGTGTGGAAGCGTGGTCCGTCCCGATGTTTTACAGCGGGACGTTAAGGCTGTACGAGGAGATGTAGTGGGATCGCAGCATTCCCGGTTCCAGTGTGTACCTTTAGGTTATTTTCTTCTTGTTATTTTTAACATGGAATTAGAAATTAAGATGTAATAATATTCACAAATGAAAAGGTGTGCATCTAAATCTGAGGCTTGGGCTGATTCTGATGGCTTCGCTCAGGAGTCCCGTTCTCCCACCAAGGCCGCTGGCGCCCAGCCCCTTATCATTCTGTCCCAGCCGGTTCTCTGCAGCTCCATTGGACATGTGCTCTTCACTCTCAGGGCCCAACAGGCCTCTTTTTTTTGTTTTATTTTTTTGAGACAGAGTCTCGCTCTGTCACCCCAGCTAGAGTGCAGTGGCGTTGTCATAGCTCACAGCAACCTCAAGCTCCTGGGCTCAAGCGATCCTCCTGCCTCAGCCTCCTGAGTAGCTGGGACTACAGGTGCACACTACCACACCCAGCTAATTTCTCAGAAATACAAAGCCTCAGGCTGCATATGGTTTATTGCACAGAGAAGTTGTAACCCAGAGTTCACAGAAGGAGCTCTGCAAGGGAAAAAGGCAAATAAATTGATGTTATATAGAAAAATGAGCAGACCATTTGTAATGGGTGGCTAATTTCAGCATTAATTACTCCTTGGTAATTATCAAATGATTGCTGATTCTACTTTCTTACATGATATATGAAGTCCAAAAAGGCACATTTAAAAAGAGAATAAACATTCTAGAGCTAGAATTTAACAGAGGGGAAAAAAGAGAGGGGTAGGGGAGGGAAAGTGGCCAGCTCAGGGAATACAGAGGGAAAACAAGGGAAGTGTCTCTGGTTACAGCCAAAGATTCCAGTCCTTAGTGACTGCCTATTATTCATCATTTTTTAACTAAAATGTGTATGAAAACCTTTTTTTAAAAAAAGACTCTTTCAGAAAGGTTTCACATTTTAATGGGTTGGGATCAAATTTGCATAAATTTTGCAGCGAACATTATTAATATTATTTTTACAATTTCAGCTTTTCTTACCTTTTATATGTCTGCATTCTGGGGTTGATACTGAGCCCTGGGTTGTGAGTAGAACTTTGGTGTTAAATATTGCATATTGCTAGGAACCTCAGGGACAATCATGTGTTTCCCCATCCCCATCCTCAACCTTTCCCAGCCCAATACATAAATAGCATATTAGAGCTACCCTCCTGGAGGACGGGCTCTGAGCAGCTGGCCTTGTCCTTTCCCAGAGCAGGAAGAGGCAGTGTTGTCAATGGCTCAGAGCAGACGCCTGAGCATCAGATGACTGTAGATTCGAATTGATCCAGGACAAAAGACTGTCTGTGAGTTTCTGTTTTTGTCCCCCTACGATGAGTTGAGCTGTCACGAGGCCCAGGTGCAGAAAGGTAAGGTGACTCCCAGTAGGGCCTCAGTGAGTGCTCCTGCTTTACCAGTGACCCCACACACCTGAGCTCCTCCTTCTGGGAATACTGCTCTTGACAAGATGCACACCGGTTTTTGTAACATTTCATGGAGCTAATATTCCAGGGAAAGAGAGCATAGCCAACAAGCAAGTCAGAGCCCAGGTGTGGGTGAATCTTCCAAAGAAGCTGAGGCGGAGTCAGGTGAGAGGGTGAGTGCAGACAGGGCAGTCAGGGCGGCCTGCCTGAGCTGAGCCCCGAGTGAGGAAGAGGAGCCTCCCATGGGAAAACTGGATGAAGGGTGTTCCAGGCAGAGGGGACAGCCAGTGCAAAGGGCCTGGGGAGGAAATGAGCTTGGCACAGAAAGAAGGCCGGTGCGCTGAAACAGCAAGCGAGGGGGCAATGGAAGGGTGAGGCCACCCGCGTAGGCGGGGGCCACTTAGGGAGGGTCTTGGAGGTCAGAGTGGGACGTTTGGATTTTATTCTAACTTTAAATAAAAGCTATTGTAGGATTTTAACCAGCAAAATGAGGATCTGCTGTGTACTTTTAGATGATTCCTCTGACTACATGAGGCACCCAGGAAAGGAGGACAGGGGTTTGTGGGGGACCCGTGGGAGGTGGTGAGGTCTTGGAGCAGGTGAGGCAGTGGAGATGGAGACAGAAGAGCTGGTGGATTGGATATGGGGCAGAGTGAGGCATGATGGATCTCTAGGACAGTTATGTCTTTGGCCTAACTGGGCAGTGGTGCATTTGCTGAGATGGGAAGACCAACAGGGAGAGGGATGGATTTGGCAAGGGAATCAGGAGTTAGCTTTGGATGAGTTCAGTCTGAGAATCCTGTCCCTCATCCCTATGGAGGTGTCAGGTATACAGTTGGCTATAGGTCTGTAGCTCTGCAGAGAAGTCAGCTTTTTGTAACTTTTCAGAACTCTATGATAAGCAAGTCCAAGGGAGGATGATTTCTCAGCTCACTCCCCTTCCAAGTGTGTGACCGTTTTTCTTCCCATTCCCTCTCTGTGCTAGTGACCCATCTCCCCCACCCTCCTTATATTCATCCCCTTTCTTCTCTTGGCCCTTTTTGGAAAACCCAAATCAGAGAGTTTTACTGTTGGCTTTGAGGATTGATTGTGAATACAGACAACCAAGAAGAACGCCTAAAAGATGCCATCTTTACAGCACACTGGGCACAGAATTGTTCTACACTGCACAACGCTCATCCCCCTCCTAGCTTGTCCTCTGTGGCAAGACCATTCAGAACCCAAGGTTTGCCTACTAAAGAAGAGATGAGATAGTTTCTTTCTTCTTCAAACACTGATTGCAGCCTCCATGCATGGAAAGGCGGTATTTGTGGACGTGCCGTGTTCCCTGTCTTCTAGCAATCCTCTTTAAAATCTGTCTTTCCCATCATAACTCTAAAAGGGACCACTTAGGAGCCTTTCTAGAGCAGCATCCCAAATGGGTCTCCCTAGCTGTGGTGCCTCCCCTCTGAGAGAGGTACACACAGGCCCTAATCCCAGGTCTCAAACGAGAACAGGCACTCACAGCCTATTCCTTTGGGGCCCTGTTTCCCCTGGGCTGGGCGAGGCCCTGGCCCTGGCCAGAAGGGTGGGCCAGGCAGGAGTGACAGTGCATGCTAATTAGCACTGTGCAGAGCTGTCACCAGGAACCCGGAAGCCACAAGGTCCCAACCTGGTTTGGGGTTGGCACACCAAATTCAAACCAGCTGGCCTTTGTTTGGAAATGTTCTGGGAGGGTCCCGACCCTTTCTGGACAACAGAACGGCTGGTGTTTCCTTACCCTGAGAGCTGCTTTAGTCATTTTGTCAGTGCTGTAGCTAGTGCTGTGATGGAACTGGCTTCAGAGGCACACATGCTTTCTTTAATTTGTTTGGCAAGTAGGAACTAGTATGAGCTTGGGGTCCTTGTTTAGAAGCATGGGGAGGAAACCTGAATCTGTGCCCATCCAGCATCCTCCTGCTGAAATTCCTTCCACAACTATCTCACTAAAGTTTCCCAAGTTCCAATGCGACAGTGCCCCTGCTCATTTCTCTGATTTTGTAGCATCCTACCTCTACCCTCTCTCCACCAGCTCCATCGCTCCAGCCATTCTGAGCTATTTTCAGTTCCTAGAAGGGCCTGATTCTCTCTGATCTTGGGTCTTTACTTATACTCCTAGCAGTGCTGGACACACTCTTTAATCCCCCTTCCTCTAGCTAATTGGTCCTCTTCCTTCGGGTTCCAGCCACACTGACCTTTGCCTAGGGTAACCAGATTTGATTGGCTGTCCCTGTCGTGTGCGATAGCTTAATGTTGATTGCACTATTTTGTAATTGTCTGTTTACTCAGATCTGCAAGGCCCCAGGAGAGCAGGGGCCTTGCTCATCTTGTTAATCCCCGCTTCTCCAGCTCTAAGCACCAAGAAAACCTTCTGTAAATCCTTGAGAAAAGGACTCCCTCCTGGGGAGCCCGGCCTGTGCTCAGTTCACACTTTCCCTTCTAATATCTTCTAACCCTCAGCAAAGCCAATGGGACCCCACACTGAAGAGGAATATTGCAGTGCCCTGGACCTCAAGATCCAAATGCATCGCCACTTACAAGACAGAAGCACGTTGACAACATTTTATGTTGCTTGGAGTTCAGAAGGCAGGGCTGGTCAACACATCAGGGTGGGAGCTGGAATTTTAGCCTCAAACATGCAAAGTGCAAAATTCTGTAGAAGCAAAAGGGACTGATTAGGAGACTCTTAAGCCTGGACTCATCTGTATTTGCCACGTGGTGCCTGTGAAACCCTGGGCATTTCCTTAGTTTGCCTCAGTCATCTTACCTTTAAAATGGACACAGTAATCCCCACTTCATCATGTTGACAAGAATAAATGAGATAAAGCTTATCAAGTATGTAGCAAATTTTGTGGCACTTAGTACTCAAAAACTAATCATAACTATTATTATATTTACAAAATTGAAGTAGCCTTTAATTTTCATAGTTTATAGTTTTTCCATTGGAAATAAACTCACACAAGTAAAAAAACAAAAATGTTTTCAAAATCGGAGGACTCCCATTTCTGCCAAGGAATACATGTGCATTGTATATGTATGTTTACGTGTGTGTGTATGCATGTGTGGTGTGGGGGGGTATTCTCCAAAGGGTTAGCAGGGACTTGCTCTGGGAGGTGGGTTTATGGTTGATTTTAATTTTATTTCTTTTGCTTGACTATATTTTACAATATGAACATATTACTCATGAAGTAGGTGGTGGTGGAGAGGAGCTAACATTAGAAAAAGAAAAGAGAAAGAAATTAGCTAGAGGGCAAGAAGGCATGACAAATGCATGCTCCCCAGTTGCGGGTCTTCCTGTCTATCACTCAACTTGGTTCTCACTTGGGTTTTGGCAGGATTTTTCACCCAGATCTCTACCTTGGCTGATGTGCAGGAGAATGTCATGGAATACCTCCACGTGCTCAGCCGGCCCAAAGTCATCGACCAGGAACACGACGTGGTGTGGACCGAAGCCTACATCGACAGCACTGTGAGTCCACAGGGCCCCTGGGAAAGAGGCTGAGAGCTTCTCTTCACCCTGCAATGGGAGAGTTTTCCTGTGTTAATTCCAGAAAAGAGCAATTTGTATCTCTCTTCCTTAATTATGGCTTTCAGTGACATTTTTCTTGGCTGTAAGTACAATTTGTGTTGGTCACTTTGGCAATCAAAGTTGATGAAAAACCATAATGTCAGAGAATATATGACAGGTACAGAAAAGCCATGTTTTGTTGGTTCCTTCTCTAGTTAATTTTTTTTTCCTTTTCCACGTGTTCAAATTCTGTCAGTGTAGCAATGGTTATAGGCATGTTCTTAGGTGCATTCCTCGCCACATGCGAGGCCCGCTCTGGTAATGAATCTTTGGGTCTCACTTGGGAATGTGGCCAAGCTCGGTGCTCATCATGAATGGGGTCACTGCAGAGGCTGCAGTTGCAATTTCTTCCCATGGATAAGTGAAAATATGCTTGAATGGTGGTTCAGTGGGTGCTACATTGTTGTTTGAACTCTGGCATGGGCTCATTCTGATGCTGAATTCCCTTAAAGGGAGGAGCTTCGCCAGTCATCAAGTGGTGGCTCAGTGGCTGAATGCTTGTGTAATCTCAGGGTGATTTTTCATGGCGATAATGAGTCTGGTGGGAGTGGTGTTTCTCATTTACTGATTGCACATGTTCTCAGAGGCCTCTCTCCCCTCATGCTTGTTGGAATTAGCATTGGGATAATCACGGTAACCCAGACACGGCTGTCCTCCGGAGTGATCTCCATGGCTGTCCTGGTCAGCTTTTCTCTCCCAGGGCTCTCTCATTCCCGCTGTGTTTCTGGCAGCAAATGCAGGGCAGGAACAGTACATGGGAACCCACTGGGAGGAACACTATGACCATAGCAGCTTGCCCTGTCTCAGTGAGGCCATGGAAATATGAGTGGATCTCCTTGTCAAGAAGGGATACCTCTTCCCCAGGAAAAGTCATCTTGAAAAAAGATGGATGCTGAGCTGAAAAATACTCTATGATTTCTGGGGAGACTCAGCTTTTATCAGTTTCAGAGTCTGACTCCAGTTTGGTTTTGAATCGTGGAATCAAAATAGCTGACCCAGGTACGTCAGCACTATATTAACAATAACAACTACAGATAGTTTCACTTCCTCTTCTTAGGTGTGGTTGAGTGAGACAGGAAAAATAGGAGTGAGGAGGAAGAGCGTGGCTAGTCAGTAGTAAAGTCACCAAATCACCCAGCAGTTTTGTGTACAAACCCTAATTAGCCAGTTTGATCATTTTATTTGTGTCATCAATTTGGAAAAAACAGAGTCTCTATAATTAAAACATAATGGTACTAGCACCTAGGTAGACACATCAGTAGAATGGAAGGTCCAATAAAGGATCCAGTTACATACGGGGACTTAGTAGATGATAGAGGTGGCATCAGGTCAGTGGGGTTAGGATGGGCTTTGTAATACATGCTTTTAGGAAAGCTAGATAGCCATTTAGAGAAAAATAAAATTAGCTGTAGTCTTCATATCATACCCAAGAAAGAAAACCAAGTGGATCAGAAATATAAACTGTAAAAAATGAAACTATTGCAAGCACTAGAAGAAAACCTGATCAGAACTTGCTTTTTTAGTCTAGCAAAAAAAAGAAGAAGAAGAAGAAGACCTGAGTCAATACTTCTCTGACTTGGATTCTGGGAAAGGTTTTCTAACAATCACCCCAAAAACCAGAGGCAAAAAAGAGAAAGATAAATAAGTTTCACTACTTAAAAACAAAACAAAAAATAACTTCTGTAGATCAAAATACACTGTAAGCAAAACCAGAAGACAAATGATAAAATGGGAGAAAATATTTGTAACGTATAACACACATGAAGAATTAATAATCTTAATACATAAAGAATTTTTAAAAATTGAGGAAAAATCCCCAAAATTCCTATAGGAAAAAATGAGCAAAAGATATGATTAAAAAATTATAAAAAATAATAAAAATGGCTTTTAAACATATAAAAAGGTTTACAATTTCACTCATAATAAGAAGAATGCAAATTAAACTATACTGAGATACCGTTTATCACCCATTAGGGTGGCAAAAGTGAAAGCCTAACAGCACACTCTGCTGTGAGGCTGTGGAGGGGGCACTCTCACACTTGCTGTGGGAGGCAGAGTGGGCAGTCTCTATGAAGGGCAGTTTGTACTACCCTTGACTCAGAAATCCCACTTCTAGGAATTAACCCTAAACCTAACATGAAAAGAACCTCCATATGTACAAGTCTGTTCATTGAAGAATAGCTTGTAAAATCAAAATATTGGAAGTTACCTGGATGTCTAAACATAAGAGACTGATTGGATAAACTATGGTACATATACCTAATGGAGTCAATGTTAAAAACAAGAATGAGGAAGATCTGTATTGGCTGATACAGGGTGATTTCCGGGATGTACTGGTAAGTACAATGAGCAAAATACAAGAGTATATGTATATAGCATGCTACCTTTTATGTTAGAAAGAAAAGGAAATAAGAAGATATACATGTAACTGTTTATTTTTACAAACTAAAAAAAATAGGGTAAATCAGAAACCAGTAGCACTGGTGATCAACACAAAGTGGGAGAGGGTGCAGAGGAGAAGGCATTAGGGAGGGAAGATTCATCTCTGAGCATTCCTTTTTGCACAGTTTTAACTTTTGAAAGCATGTTAATGTTCTAAGTATTCAAAAATTAAAGTTAAAGTAATAATTACCGGGCAGGGGAGAATCTAAAGTGAATACAAACAGAACTAAATAAATCCAACAATGTTTCAAATGAATAACAAAACTACCCAGAAAGCCAGAAACAAAACAACTAATCTTTTGAATGTAGTAGCAGCGTATAATATTAAATTTTGAACATACTTCCACGTCTACCCCTCAATTTAGGGAGGAACAAAAAGAATTGCAAATACATTTTAAAATCCTGTTGGTGTCATTTGTGGTAATATGAGCATAGCAATTCCTAACCTGTTTTGTGAGTGTGCTGGGATTGGGCAAATGTATCTGCAGATAAGGCAGATACCTATGGGATTAGACTGGATTAAAAGTATTAGGACAAAATTCCAACTCTGTCCTTCAAAAGGACCTTGAAGCAGTGGCACCCAAATAGCAGTAAGCTCATCCAATAGCCAGCTCCCGGTTTTCAGAAACCACTCCCTACCAAAGCAAACAGGGTTCCTTAGAGAAACTGATTGCTAATTCCAGGGCTGGAGCAGGGAAGGTACCAAAAAAAAAAAAAAAGTCTGGAATATTTTGTGCCAGAAACTAAGGAAGTGCTCAAAACAATAATGTGGCCATGTCAAAAGGACACAGAAATAAGCATAAAGAGGCTCTCATTGGTCAAATCTGGGACAATATGAACTTCAAAATGAAGAATGACAATAGTGGATTATAACTTGTTGAATAAGACAGAAATCCACTGTCCTTACTGATAAGAAAGAGATAAACAAATCTGAAACAGATGAATAAAATAGATAGGTAAGTAAATGGGTGGGAAGGGGTACAATGTATAATGGAACGCTGACTGGTAAATGTGCAGGAAGTGATGGAGTTGGAAAAATCACCAGTTTGCAACCATTTTAGTGAAGACTGGTTAGGGCAAAGGTCATCAATGGATGCTAAATCTAGGGGGAAAGTTTGATGATGAGCAATCTATTTTTGTGGTCTCAAAGTGCTTCCCCAGGGATTTTTCATTAGTTGTAAGGGGGAAAAAGTGGTATCTAAACAGGATACTGCATACGCTATCTAATATACTATATAATGGGAGAATCCCAGCAACCTCCTGAGCGAGTCCTCAAAATTAGCATCAGCAATGAGAAGCAGATGGATATTGTGTGTGTGTGGGTGAACATAAGCGCATGGGGTGGATCAAGCTTTGTATCAATGTGACGTTGTCTTGCTTTAGATAATGTTAATAACGTAAATCAGTAGTTGTATTAGATTTATTAATTACATACATGCATACATATGTTTATATATTGGTGATAGCTAAAGGAGAGGAGGAACATTGCTACTCAAGCGTTTCCACAAAAGAACTCCTGACTGCAGAGGCAGGTGGATGGTCTGGAATAGCTGCAGAGGAAATGTCTCTGAAGTCTTATGCCTTATCTTAAACATTTGCATGAAATTTACACTCTGTGCCACAATCACCCTTATCTTTAAATGAAATAATGTTTAAGTGGCCCATTATTGAATAAAATTGGTATGCCACAATAACAGAGCTCATTTATGCCACCTCTTCAAGAACTCTTTGAGGTTCATAAAACTAAACTCCCAGAATCTGGTTATCCTTAAAATGATAGCTCAGTATTGTCACTATGCTTTCCTACCTCTGTTGTGTCTTCACAAATGGTTCTGATACATAAATCACCTGGTAGAATGTCCTGAGGGCTCCTTCTCATCTTGGCAGTGTTAAACAACCTGTTGGGCTAGGGCTGACGTTGGGGATTCTGTTTTCCTCTCTGCGGGGCCTGTTGGGTGAGGAGAAAGCTGCTAACAGGTACCTCTGACCCAGAAGCAGCAGTCTCTTGGAACTCCCCATCTGGGTGTGTCTTTTGCCAGGGCAAGGACAAAAAATTCTGTTATTTATATGGAGTCAAAATGGGATTTACATGCTGGACTCATCTGCAGAGTCTACATTCTGAGATGCCCACCAACTCTGGAACCACCCAGAAGATGAAGGAGGACATCAGCAGTTTTGAGCTCATTACTGTCCTGACACATCCAGGACAGTCCCAAGCCAGCAGTGCCCTAATGTGACCCAGCTTGCAGTCATGGAAGAGCCCAACCTCCAGGAACACTTGTCATTGAGACTAGTGACTGATCCGTTTTAATGACCTGATATTATGGTGGGGTTGGTAGCGCTGGAATTTTTTGATATTTAAACATGTTTATAATCTATTTATAATTTATTAGCTAAGGGCACTGAATTTAGAGTTAGAACAACAGCCTGGGTTTGAATTGCATGTCTATTCCATATTAGCTCTGTGACCTTAAGCAAGATACTCAGCCTCTTTAAGTGTGATTTTCTTCATTTATAAAATAGGGATAAAACCTGCCTTCCAGGGTTGACTCTAAGGATTAAATGTTATGCATAGTGAGAATGCAATAAATACTGCCTACCATCATTTCCCGACTTCAGGAAATCCAGTGTGAATTTATCTCCTTGGCTGAGGGAAGTTTTTTAAAATACTATACTCTCCTTCCTTTGAGCTGGGTCTCACTTAGTAACCGCAACATGCCTTATACCTTCTTGATAATAGAATTTGGTACCCAAGTATGATGAGTACATTGGAAGCACTGTTTGTCTAGAGATGCTCTTTAATTCTTTGGAATTCATTTTGCTGTAGTTATGTGTTTTGGGCCCGGCACTCATCTGGGGGTTGGTGCCTTGGTCAGTGTCCCCGGAGAAGACTGGAGATTGTGCTGCACCGGCCAGGAAGACCCCTTCCACCCCCAGTAGCCCTACAGAGGACAGTGCTTGCTGAATTGCCCAAGAAAGGGAACTTTGGTAGCAGCCCTCTTGATCCACTGCCGCTGAACTGACTCAGTGTCCTCTCTTTGCTCTATAGCAGTTGGTGCCTGTTGCCCCCTTCTGGACGTTTGGTCTAGAAGGCCATTCTGGTATAAGGAACGTAAGTCTGTTCCCCCCACTTGAGTTGCAAGCTTACTAGAAGCTTACAGTTGTCTTCATTCCCAAACCTATTGATGTCAGTTGTAATTTTATAATAATTCTGTAAATTAATTAAATATTATTTAAATCAATGAATTGAGAGTGTAAAAAGAAAGTCCTTGCATCTGTAAATATGTAAATGAATGCCTTGGAAAGAATCCAAAGTTGCTATAAAGTATGGACAAAGCAACCATGAAAGACTGGGGAAGAAAAAATCTCCCGTTCATTCAGAGGAAACTGACACTTGATCTTTCTTTCTTTATTTCTATAGGGTAATTTTCCTTGATTTGTTTGTATCACCCTAGGTTGATGTGGTGGATCTAGGGGCTGGGTTAGTGTCTGCTTCCTGTCTTACTGTCTTTTGGTGACTTCTGGGAACTGTGTGCTCCATGAAATAGAATGATTTTCCCAGACATAGAGAGAAGGGTCACTAACTGATACGTGAATAGTTGTGATTCTCAGGCTAAAACTTCGGACATGCTCCTGTGATGTGGACAGGTGATGTTGACATCACCTGGATGGCAGTGCTAGTTCTCTATTGATGCATAACAAATCGGCACAGACTTAACACAAGTGTATTATCTCAAGCTTCCCATGGGTCAGGTGTCTCATAGCTAGATCCTCTGTTCAGGGGCTCAAAAGGCTGCAGTGAAGAGTTGGCTGTACTACATGTCTCATCTGCAGATCAGTGTCTTCCTCCAAGCTTCCTCAGAGTGTTGGCAGAATTCAGTTCCTTGCTATCGTGGGACTGAGGTCCCCACTGTTGGCTGCAGACCACTCTTAGCTCCCAGAGGCCACTGAAATTCCTTGCCACGTGGCCCCTCTAGGCAGTCACACAATGCCGTTCACTTTCTTCCAGGGCAGCAAGAACGAATATCTCTGACGCTTCACCTTCTCATAAAAGTTTATTGGGTCAGGTCAGGCTAGGGGTAATCTCTCTTTTAATTAAATAGAAATCAATTGATTAGTCATCTAATCGTGCTATCGACATCCAATCATACCCACACTCAAGAGGAGAGGATTTCATGGGCATTACTTGTTGGGGACAGAAATCTTGGGGGCTATTTTGAATCCTGCCTACTGAATCAGCCTCTGTCTGTATGCGCCAGTGTGAGAGGGAAAGATAATGCCGGAAAGATATGCCACAATATCTCCTGCAAAGTCTCTGTCAAGAGAAAGTTTTGAGACAACCATGTCCATTCTTCATTATAACATTTGCGCTTAGCCCTGATATTTCGAGGAGGTTCTCTTTGCTGCACTGTAGTCTGAACATAGCTTTGATTCCTTTAGGAATCAGAAAATCTGCGACCTACTGATTTTTATTATTTCTACCAAATACTAAAGAAGTAAGT
The DNA here is from genome assembly GCA_008086735.1 of Cheirogaleus medius. Taxonomy (NCBI): domain Eukaryota; kingdom Metazoa; phylum Chordata; class Mammalia; order Primates; family Cheirogaleidae; genus Cheirogaleus; species Cheirogaleus medius. The sequence continues at coordinate 14,210,473 of VBSM01002035.1, forward strand.
ATTTGTTGATTAGTGAATTTGGACACTTGTACCCACAGGCTGGCTTAATGTAGTCTAAGTCTTCTTTCTTCTTAATTATCTGGGCAGTTAAGGCAAAAAGAATTCTTGTTTGCTTGACTCATCAGTTATTATGGCTAAAAACCCAGTAGCAACAAATATAATTATATAATTGATTTAATTCTTAAATGAATAGCTTAAAATGACTTGTGAGTATGGTGCTTTCCCTTTTTATTAATTATCCATTGGTTCATGCTTGGTCTGGACAAGTTCAAGATGAAAGTTTAACTGTGAACAGAAGCTGAGTTTGGATTCTTACACTGAGAGCCAAGGATTGCATTTAACCAAGGCTGATTCTAGAACCAGAGACTGACAAAACTTCTTTTCAGGGCCCATCCTCCCTACTTGTTGACACCAGTCTGATAAAATATTCTGGTTCCCTGCTTGGCTGTTCTATTCAATTTGCTTTCCTGGTGAAATACAAATAAATGAATTAATCTTAACAACATTAATTATATTTAATCTAATAAGATCTCATGTATTAATTGTCAAAACAGCAAACAGCCGAATTCTGAAGTTCATATTCTTCTCATCTGAACACAAATCATGCATAGTCATTATCTCTTAGGTGCAGAGCAAAAAATCATTAACAATGGAATTTGTTCCATTTTGTAAGCAAATCACTTGTGCTTTGCAGTTGGGTCTTAATCAGCTTGGGAATGCTATCCAATTTGCTGTGCAGGGTAGAACCAGTAGTAAGCCTAGGAAGCATCAGCATTCCTGATCAACCCCTCCAGGGAAGTTTACATAGACCACAGTGACACACAGAAGGGAAGCAAAGAAGTCTTTTAGAAACAGTGGGAATGTGACCATTTAAAATAATGAGAATTCATTACCAAGCCCTCCTGCCCCTCCCATTTGCTGGTAATACAATTCTGTAGGCAATTTGTAGGAACTTTCAAACCAATTTAGTTGCATTTGCAAATTGGACGTGTATCCCTCCTTCTCACCCCCTACTAAGTCCAACTTGGAGAAAATGCTTTGCATTTGATAAATTGCACATTTGTTTCAGTTTCCCATCTAGGAATGGCACCTAGGCCATTTAGGAGTCATTTGGGTGATTGCTTTATGCTACAACATCTTACTGCCTTAGAAGCAATTACTCAGGGGGTCAAAGCCATCCTAAGGAATTTTGGGGGGTTTGGAAATTGAATTTACAGTATTTTCCCAAGATATTGCTGTGTATCAAAGTTCAAATCATCAAAACAAAGAGATACACGTAAAGAGAAACATAAACCATCCTGCTGGGTTGTGAAACTGAGAATGCCATCTGCATTACATGGCATGGAGGAAACTGATTATGTTGGGACCTCTATTTCATAGCAGATGGGTTCATTAAATTTAATAGCCTCCAGAGCCTTTAGAAACCGTGTTAAAAACATGTGGAGCATGCTGTGACACTTCACTTCTGGCCTCGCAGTCATTATAACTCTGGCACAGACTATAAATATTACAGTACTTTATTTCCATTGAAACAGACTACTATTATAATTATTTTTTTTGCCAGGAGATGCTGATGTTAAAAATATGAGTGCATTCCTGATTTTTGGTACTGCTTATATCTATCCAAATATTTTCCTCTTCCATTTGATAATATTAAATAATTTTTTTCTGAGCTTAACCATTTTTTTCTTTGAGTTGGTATTATAAAACTATGAATCAATGGCTTAAAATTATTATCTTCAGAAAAGATGTTCTAACACTCACTCTAACTGTTCACTAGTAGAAAAGCTTAGGGCTGAAAATGAAAAATATTTTTAGATTTCAGGTGTTTATTGTTGTTTCTGCTTTTATAGTTTAATGATTTGCAACTGTCTATTATAAAAGAATAGTCTCTATCCTTTGCCATATAGAAAAGGATAAGATCATTAAGCCTGAATATCATAGAATGATGGATTACTCAGCACTCTTTGTTTATAAGTCACAGCTCCCAACTCAAAGTAGCGAAGGTCAAAAAGGGAATTTATTGACTCTTGGAAGCAGGATATCTATGCAGTTCTGTCTTGAGGCATGACTAGATTCAGGGGTCAAACCCATATTATTTTGACGTGTTCCTTGGCTCTTATTGACTTAATTCACAGGCAGGCTTTCTCTACGTGGTAGAGAGAGATCAATCAGGACTATGGATAACAGATCCGTAGGCAAAAGGTCTGGATAGGAGAAAGTTCCTGGAGTCTGAAGGGATTGGCATTTCTAGACCACTGAGTTTCTATCTAAGTCTTCTGCAAGTTGCAGCCCATATGGGCTCTAACACTAACTCTCAGGAGCATGTCTTCTTTCTTATTCTCTGAGCCCTGGGCTCATACCCTCCGTTTAGCCCCAGTTGACCCAACAAGGGTCCCCCAATCCTGTCCCTGCCCTCCATCCCCCGGATCCTTGGTGCTGCTGTTCCTCCCCTGCTGCATGGGTGGGAGGAGCCCCTCTCCTTATTGCCTTCTGAGAGCTGAGGAAGGCATTTTGGCCACCGCAACCAAATCTGCACTGCCTTTCCCCCCTTCATGGCCCAGATATTTGGGCAACTTAGATTCTCAGAGCTGATTCTCATGCTTTGACATGGTTTAGACTAAAATGAACACATTCCTCTTATTATCAGCATGAAAAACAATTAAAATAATCCCAGAGAATCAGCCTGTGGTTTGAAATCAGCTGCCAGTTTCTCTTCTCTTACTGTACACAGGATTTTCTCCACACAAAAAACTTAATTCTTTTACCTCTATTCTGCAATAATTGATGTGCCAAATATGAATGTGTTGTCTATGAGGCCATGGCTCAAAGATGCCATAGGGAAGAATATTTTACCTGACTTGGGCTCTTAACTGGCTTCTATTTCAAAGCGGCAGAGGATCACTCCTGCCTCCTCTTATGCTCATGACCCCTCACGCCCACTTGCGAGTGAGATGGCAATCTGGGCTCCTCCCAACTTTATTCTGCTGGTAATCCATGCTCCCTTAGATGTCCAGACCAAACATGATGCTCAGTGCCAGTTCCTCAGGGGACATTCCCTCTTGTTCCGAACAAAGAAAGGAAAAGCAAAGGCAGTAGTTTATTATTCAGGCAGAAGGAACATGCTTTCAAATCAATTTCCATTATGTTTAATCAAAAAATCTGGAACATCAACATCTTTTCTGGTTGATGGAAACAACTATTAAACACTCTTGTCATTGATTTCCCTTCTGAAATGATCCAATTAAAGGTGGCCAAAGATGAAGCAAAGGCAAAGTAGTCATCCCGCAGTCTGTTTCCCTCTCACAGAGCCCACTGTTAAAGGAGCACATGTTTCCATGTGAAGGGTGCTTCCTCTGAGAAAGACGGGGTTGAAATGCACCTTTGGTCGATGGATCTTCCGTGGTGTCCAACAGAACGGTCCAGCGGGAAGCATTGTCCTCACACCTTACAAGGGCATGGTTATCGTGAGACCAAATTAGATAACTTTTTCTGTCTGCCTCTGAAAAATATTCGAAAACCCAGTTGAAAAGCGTTTCATAAATGGTTGAGCTATTTTAACTGTCAACTAATAAATTAGAGAATCTGAAGTGTCAGTAGAATCGCCATTGGCTCAAAACCCTCCAGGGAAGCCTAAATTCAAAGCATTTGAAGCCCTTGATAGCCTGGCTCCAGGGTACCTCTCAGTCTTCCCTTCCAACTTGGCCTTTCTCGATTCAGTGCTTCCATCCAGCCTTACCCTACTCACACAGTCATAGTCTCAAGACCCACCCCTGATGTCCTCTCATGCCTAGACCACTGCACATGCTGTTGTCTCTGCAGGAAGCAGCCGCATCCTCCTCCCCGTCTGGAAGCCTCTGGGCTTATCCTTTGCTCTCAGTTTCATCATTAGCTCCTCCAACCTCTTTGGATGGACCCCAGGTATAGAGAGGGGCATTCATGATGTGCTTCCAAAGCACTATCCTAGAACTTCTTGGCTTATGTATCCAGAAGTCCCAATGTGTTTTTTTCCCACCGAACTATAAACTCCTTGAGGAAAGGGATGGTGTCTGGTTCACTGTGGTGTCCTCAGTATAGGGCCGGGCATGTCGTGGGTGCATGCATACATTCCTGTGTATAAATCTCACAGAATCAGAGATCTTAAGGTTGGAGAACAATTGAAAATATCTAAGTTTTGTAGCTGTTAGGCAAGAAAATGGCATTATCTCCAACATTTCTTTGAGCATGTTGCATACTTGCTCAAGGCTGTCTTTGTCACACACATGGTCAGTGGACGCATCTTCACTGTGTGACTGGGCTTCTCTCCCAGGTATCCGACACCACCACCCAGTGGAGCATTTGCCGTGGACATCAGAAAGGTCTGAATTCATGAGTCCGTGCTTTAAGGAGCTAAGATAATGGCATTCTGAATGGCAAAGGTGGTTTAATATCGGCTGTATCCTTGTTAAGATAAAATTGATAGCACTTCTTTGCATTGTATCTGGTTGTCGGGTATATAATGGGCATTCAGAGAATTCTTGAAAATAACCCCTTGTAGTTTTGCACTTCCTGGCTTCCGCTGTGCTTTTCCGTAGACTGCCTCCTAGTGTCTCGCTATGGTCACCACAGCCTCCTGCTGACCATGCTCCCTCATGCTCACATCAGCCATGCTGCTCAACCTTTTAGCTGCTAGAACACCCCAAACTTTCTCCCTGCCCTGGAGTTTTGAACATGCTTCTCTTTCTGAACTGGAGAGACTGCCCTCCTGCTCTGCTCCTCTCCTGGGGAAGAGGCTCTGTCCCATGCCCTATGCTCTGTGTCTCAGCTAAAATGTCACTCCACGTGTGCCCATGGACTTTCCATCTCGGGTCCCTATAGGTTTCCTTCATAAACATTATGGTCATTTATCATTATTTTAATTAACTGCTTTGCTATTTTCCTCTCTTTAAAAATTCTTTTTTGTCTGTCTCACTGACAATAATGTAAGGACTGGGGCAGAGTCTGTGCTGTATCTCTATAAACTAGCATGTGCCTGGCACAGGGTGGGTACTCAGGATTAACTCAGACAGACTCAGTGGCTTGTTCTTAGTCATATCACCAGTCTCTTTTACTGTTTGTTTGTTTGTTCCTTCCACTCTACACTATACTTTTCCTGAAATGGTACAATGAGACCTCAAGAATTAGATAAGAAATAATAAGGAATATTGGCTACAACAAGGAAGTGGTACCAAGATAGAGTTTAAAATTGTCGCTGAACTACATTTGTCATATTTGTCTTTGTTTTTGAAAACCTAGTTGAATGGTCAAGTTCAGATCTGAAGCAACCGGTTTTTATGAATGCTACCTTCATCTAAGTGGCAGTCACTGGTTTTTAGATGGAAGAACAGGGAAATTTGGGGGGTGAACCAGATTTCTGCAACAGTCTTTTTCTATGCATGTTGAATACGATATGTTGGGAAAAGAGTTGATTGCTTAAGGCACATTGTTTACACTATATTACTTGGGTCTGATGGAAAAGTTCCTAACAGTGGTTTTCTTGCTAAAGACATGGTTTATGGAGAAATGTGGAATGTGATTTTTTTGCTAGGACATCATCATAATTTAGGTGGACTCCAAAGAAACTTGATATTGGGAGAGGCCGGGAAAAATATTCAGATCCATGAAACTTCTTTAATGTTAGCTCTCAGTTCTCATCGAATTATAAATACTATCTGCTTTTAATTACTGTCTTTATTCAGGCCAAGCTAATTACTCCAGGCCAGACTAGAAAGGAAAATTCCCAGAACATCTGATATCATGATAGAATGGCAGTTGTTTCCTAAAGAAGATGCTAAGAAATCCTTAATGAATTAGCGTTTCAATTTTTGCAACAGAATACTAAGGGAATGAGGGGGAGAAATTGTGGATTTTTGGCAGCTGTTCACCATCATAACACTTGACAATCTGCTTCTTATTTAGTTTTCTGTTATGTAAAAGCATGGAATTCTCAAGTTAAGAAATATTGATCACTGCGTGACAATAGATATGTAACAAAACTGTATTTTGTTAAAAAAAAACCTCTCCTTTTAAAATGAGATTACTATTTTCTTGTTAAAATGTGTGGGTCTTTTGACTTAGAAAGTACTGTGGTTTTGTTAAACATAAGTTATTTAAAGGTTAAAATAATCTTAATTTTAACTACTAATATCATTAAAAACAGATTTTCAACCAAGTACAACTGAATGCAAACAAGAACAAACTTGGAAAAGAAAATTGGTGGCTGGGAATGCAGGAACGCGTCAAGGGCTGTGCCTTGGCCACAGCACATGCATTCACAGCGGCCCTTGGCTGTACTGGCAGAGCCATACATTTCTGTAAGGTCTGCTGATTTCCCCAGACTTTGTGGAATCTAGATCAAGTTTGTCAATTTACCATTTCTCTTGGGATGATAATCCAACATAAGGCTGAATTAGGAGAGCTTGGAATGTGTGGACTTTACGGTTCTCTTCCTAAGCTGGATTGCCTGTTGTCTGCCTGCAGCTCGCCAGCAGGAAGGAGAGTCCACTCTTTGGGCATTGATGTTCTAGGGACACTTGTGGAAGCAGACGTAAGGTTGCCTAGTTCATTGACCAGACACCTCCTAAGCTAAGGGTCGGTCCCTGTACTGGGCACTAGAGTGTCACAGTTTTCATATTTAGGAAATACAGTTTAAGTCCCTGCAGTGATCCATCCAAGACAATCAGGTAACTTACAGCTGTTAAATTATTTTGGTAGTTATTGGTATCTTCCAACATTTATCAGTGAGGCTGTAAGTCCTCTCCTCACAATCTTATTACCAGGTTGTGGTGAAAACAAGTCTCAGGCCAATTCTGCCATCCATGTAAACATTTATTAGCAAGCAGACACAAAAACCACCTGTTCTGAAAGCTCGAGGAAGTCCCAGCTCTCTATCCTTTCAGGTGTTCCCACAGCACCTTGCATCAGAGCAGATGCATTATTTGCAGGAATTGGTTAAACTTCTATTTGGAGTCAGCAACTGAAGGCAAGACTGTTTAAAAATCCAGTCTGGGGCATTATTCCTAAAGATAGAGCTCCCAAAATCCTTATGTGGGTTCGTGCAGAGAAAGGCAAGGCTTCTGCAATATATTGAAACAAACCACAGGGTGGACCTCTCCAATTTTACCAGTAGGAATTCATTTCTAATATCCATTATGGTAATTGACAAAACTTCTGGTGTTGAACAGAGATAAATGGGTATAGCACAAGAAGCCCTTTGCTTACTAGCTGGAAGATGTATTCCTGATTAGGGTAATTGACCACCTCTGAGATACAGATTAAAATTAGCATTCACATATCACAACATCTATGCTGAAGTATTCTATAGTAAATTACATATCACATAACAGTGCTATATTATGTAATCTCAAGGTTTATTTTTTGTGAAATGGAAGTAATTATGGAGCTGATCTTATAGAGTTCTGAAGATTAAAAAAGATAATGTTGTTAGCACCATGCCAAGCCTGTAGCAAGTGCTCAATATATGCTAATCATTATTATCTAGAAATTCAGAATAACGTTACTTATTGTTCCATACAAAGTCTTATGGAATGAATTCTGTCTTCCTTTTATTTTGAACTTGGCCAAATTCTGACATTCTCCAAAAGAAAGGGGGAAAGACTGAATCACGCATGTATTTTCCTTCCCAGCCGGTATCTAGAGTCATCATCACCACTCTCTGCAGTCATGACCCCTGCTCTGGATGGTGTGTCCAGCTTGTCCTGCCTACAGATTCCATGCCATGCTTGGGATTGAAAAGAAAAACAAAAAAACAAAAAACTCTACTGATGTCATTGCCTCGCCTAGTCTCAGAAGACTTTATGGCTATATCATTTAGAAACGACTAGAGCAAGAAGTAATTACAATGTGGGAATCTGCTGTGCTCCTAATCTTGCCCTATGGCCAGCCAGTGTGAACCAGGAAGCGTGGGAGGAAAGGCTGAGCTGTGAAAATTGATGACTCTCTTCAGAAGCATCCTTCCCCACAGAGCAGCAGGGCAGGCCTCCTCTGAGCAGCACAGCGAGGATAACTGGGATGCTAAAGGCCACCACTATGGGGCAGTTAAAATGCACACCACACCCCGTGCTCAACACTTTTGTGTCTCTGTCAGGTGGGTCCTATTATCTCCATTTTCCAGATAAAGAAGTGAGGCTTAGAGAGATTGAGAAATTTGCCCAGCTAGATGGGATAGTTAGTGGAACAAATGGAATTCAACCTGGGTCATCTGCCTGGGTGTGAGACTGTGCTCTTAGATTCCATGTTACACATGGGAAGTTCTCCCACATATATGTATGTATATAAGGTCTCCCACATATATGTATGTGCTCTGACCAGGAACAAGCCCAACAGGCTGCTTTAAGGGGGTGCTGAGGTCTTTAGGATGCCCGATGGGAGATTAGAAATGTTGTTGCTGTTCCCACAGACCTGAATTATATCACTTCTACTGAATTTGAAACACCCCACAGTTCCCACTTTGAGATGTGAAGATGCTGGAGCCTGACTTATGTTCCCCATAGCCCTGGCAACCCAAGATAGGAAACTTCAAATTTTGCAATATGTATCTCTTCCGTGGAGAGTTCTCTGTGCTGTATTAAATGACAGAAGGAAAACTCAGCTCATCATACTTGTAAAAGAAACCACAGCATTCTTGGGTTTAAATCTTGAGTCATAACAATTCTATTTGATGGGCTTTTAAATATCCTAAAATTTGCATTTGGAATGTGTTATACATCACAAAAGGATTTTGATGGTGTTATCACAGCAAATACTGTAATCACATCCTTTAATTTATATAACTCCAACTGCTGTCACTATGTCAAAAATCATGATATGTTATTCCTGATATACACAGCTCTCTCCTGAAGGAAATTGAGTGTCCAAAATCAAAGTCCTTGGGGGCATTTTTAATGACTTTGTGCACTAAGTCTGTCCATCTTGATGGGTAGTCAGGCGAGTCAAGCAGTGGGTTAATAAGTAGATCAAAACTTCAAATACTTAGTTGAATAAGCCAAGGTGTCCTGAAGGCGGGCTGGGCAAGGGCAACAGAACCTCGGAATGGGAGCGGGTGTAGCAGTCTGGGAACCCCTGCCCACACAGAGCAGCAGCGATCTGTAGCTCGTGCTGGAGGCCTTCTGGGAGGCTGTCTAATTAACCTTGTGGCTAAGAGTTTCTGTCTCTTAGAAATCTTGCCTACAGTCTGAACCTCTGCACGCAGACTGCTTTAGATGAAGGCTGGGAGAAGAAGCTGTCAGACCTTTTTTTTTTTTTTTTTTTTTACTGGAACTCTCTATTTTCTCCTCCAAAATAATCACTTTAAGTTGTTTGTCTTTTTTAAGAAGAGATGACCAAATTTTATCTCTTCTCTCCATGCCTAATCACTTCCAAATGTTTACCTCCAAAATCAGTCCCGCGTTCAAAGCTAGCACCAGGATTCCTTAGGAAAAGATTTGGGGCCATGAGGCTATGAAAGGGGGATGGTCCAGGGCAGAGTTGGAATGAAAGAGAGGACAAACAGAATTGCTCTGTAGAAGAAAATGGGACAAATGAAAAGGGCAAGTTTGTCTCCTCAGAGAAAAGGGAGCAGTGGACTGCACAAGTAGGCAGGGAGCTGATTCCAGACGGGCAAAGTGACTTGGGATCTTTTCAAGAGCAAGGGTAGCTCTTATTTAATTTCATATTATTTGCTCTGCTACAGTATAAACCCTGCATGTTACTGACAGTCCACCACATTTTCACAAAGGCCTCCAAAGAGTGGTTTTTGGAGGAAATCATGGAAATTTCTAGTTTTGTATTATGATCTACACTCCCGGGAAGGGGGCCAGGGAGTGTGCATTTAGGACGGCCAGGTAGTGCACAAACAGGACAGATCCAGCAGGAGCTCAGAACATAGGTGGCTGCAGACCTGTAAACACCATCCTTCCCCAGGACTCCAGCAGCCACCAGCAGAGCCATGGGGCCTCCTTCTGCATGGGATTGGTTGGGGTTAGTTACAGCTAAATTCCATTGTTGGGATATCTTGGCTGAAAGATACACTTCTGCCAGAAGTTCAGTAGGTTATAAAATGCAGAAAAAGGATCAGGAGACGTCATTTTTGGTTTTCTTTCTCCTACTATATGTTACATAACATCTGCTTCTCAGCTTCTCCAGATGAAGAATGGGAAGATTGGCCTAGATTAGAAGATTTCAAAATCTGACACATGTGAATTTTAAGCAGTCTGTGATCCCTCTCATCAAAACTGTGCATGCACATGCACATGTATGATTTGGGGTTTTTTGTTTCTTTCATTTTTTTTTTTTTTTGGTGAAGGAGGCTATCATTCTTCAAAATGTTAAGAACCACTGGAATAAATCTCTTATGTTTAGTCTAGCTATATGGGCCTGTTTCTGTTTTGTCGTAAATTGCTTCTATTCATTTACCTAAATGGCAAGCAGAATACATGAATTATTTCCTGAAGGGACATTCAGAAGCCAATAAGCCTGAATGCAGATCCTGCACAGCATGTCTTATTATCCAAAGATGTCATGAGACTAAGGAGAGAGACAGCCCCACTGGACACAGCCTTGGTAAGTATGAAAGAATAATGGCCTCGAACCTTGCTATGTCTTGTTCTTGGTAAACAAGGCAAATACCTACATCACTGGCTTTGAACACAAGTTCTGTTGATTCTACTCTCAAAATACATTTCAAATCTTTTCCCTTCTTGCCATTTGCGATATTCCATCACCCTCTCCTGCTTGGAACATCCCTGTAGACTCCAAACTGCTCTTCTGGGTCCACTCTTGCACCTCCTGGCTCTCCCCTGCCTTTCTTTTAGTTCCTGGGAGGTAAGCACCCAGCCACCATGTGCCATCATGGCTTCACTTTTTCCTGAATAGCTCTCACTGAATCTTTGGGTCTCAAATTACAAATCTCTTCTCTGAATCCCCAAATAGAAAGGGATCACCTGTTACTCTCTTATAGAACCACTTCTTATTCTTAATAGCACTTAGCATAGCTTATTATATATCACTTGGATTATTTTTAAAGTTATGCATGGTAACAGAGTAAGGGTCATTTAAAAAATAGTTAGGGTCACTGGCTGACTATTTTTTAACACTGTATTTCTTGTGCCCAACACAGTACCACACAAATGGATGGATGAAGGAATGACAAAATAGTCTCCACTTGGGGAAACGTGATTATACTCTTGTTATAGTTTAATATATTTGTCTAATGCAGTCCTTCGAGGCTCTTTTTAAGTACTGCCTCCTCTGCAGGCCCTTCCCTGTTCTGGCCCCATGGCCCAGCTATCATACAGTTTGGTCATCTTTATTTAGTCCTGGGTCTCTTTCCTTTGTAAGAATCCCAAGGCAGAATCATGCCTATGTCTCTTATGGCCACAACTCTTTCCTGGCCCAGGGACCAATGCTTCATAGATATTTAGTAGGTAAATAAATACCAAAGAACTATGTTATCAGTTCTGATAGATTTAAACTAAAAAGTTTGTGAATGTCATGAGTTTATTAAATTGTGACCCAGTTGATAAACAGTATGCAATTTCATACCCATCTGATCCATCCATGGTTTAAAAAAAAATGGGAATGCAGATGGTGACACCTCAGAAAGCCTGTATCGTATTTATCTTTGCATGTGGCCCACATACCCAATGCTCGTATGCATGTTCATTGTGTAAGTGAATGAACACATGAATGTATGACTTATTATACATCTTATCCTTTATTATGTGTCTTATTATATTAGATTTTCAAATTTTTTAATATGGAGATATGAAGGCCATTTGTTATTTGAAAGAACTCTGGTTGCTACTCATTCATTTTAGTTAGCAACAAACAGAAAGATAAAAACAACCAAATTTTACCATTCCCACATGCTTCAGAGCTTTTCTCCTCTTGTGGGTGTTGCCCGGACCCACATATCTGAATGAGTGTGCAGTACTCACAACACATTTAATGACAATTGCTTTGAATTTCAGAGCAATTGAATTCTGAAATAGCTCATTTGAGTTAGTTATGGATAACAGGCTGTCACATAACAATATGATCTGATTCTGTTGGGGAAAACCACCTTATCGGTCCAAACTCATTGCTTCATAAAATCTTTCAAGTCCCCATGATTTATTAACTTAGGCCACCACTATAATTTTTTAAAAAAATATATAAAAGTCATCATGAATCTTTCATTTTTTCTTAAAAATCTGGACTAGAAGCACAATCGATTTCTATGAATGAAACTGGAAGGTAGCTATTGTAGGGGAGGAAAAAACTTTTCATTTCCCCTCTTACATTCAATGACTGGTGAATTAAACTGGCACAAGATAGATTAATAGGAGAAAGGTTTATTTCATGTGCACATAGGGGGCCTCACAGAAAAGAAAAGAAAATTCCAAAAATTCATTAGGCCTGGGAGCTCATATACCATTTTAACAAAGAGTAATAAATTATGAGAAGTGACAAGACAAAGGAAAATGGTTTGGGCTTTGAGGGGCGGAAAATTGTGGGAAAGTAAATATATGGGGGAAACAAATAGATGATAAGGATTATTTATTAAGCCTTTCTATGTAGACACAAGTCAATGCTGTCTCCAATGATAAGCATCATCTCATCTTCCTGGTACAGGAGAGGGGAGGGAGGGCACCTTCATAAAGGGAAATTTATGCAAAACTTTTAGGTAGAAAGGGGAAGGGCAGAGAATTTCTTCTGCATCTGCTGTTTTTCAATTGCTTTCAGCTCACAATTATCTTCATGGCAAAGTGGCATATTTTGGAGCAGCATATTCTAATTCCTTTTACTCTTTATAGTCTTCTCTTTTTTCTTTTGGCAATTTCCTATTCCTTACTGTTGGTTTCTGATGGCAGCTGTTTTATACTGTTCTCAGTGTGCTGTTTTATACAGTCCTCAGCACTGTTACTGTGTTTACATAAACTTCCTTACTGATGGGCATCCTGCTGTATTCTGTGACCCCATATTTTCGTTTATCTTTTAACCATCTGATCTCATCTATCAGTCATAATTCACTGTGGGTCATAAGGGTTTTAAAAATCTTTTCACATTTTTGTACCATTGTTGGTCATTGGTGATCTTAAGGAAGGGTGCTCCACAAGGTAATAATAAAAACAAATTCATTATTTACTGCTTCTCCACAGTCTGTTGAGGTGGGCATGTTTGGCTAATTCCCCTAACTGGTTTTGCACGATATTCCTTGCCCGGTTGTTCCAGAATGTGCCCCCAGCACTCCATGACGAAGCGCAGGGCAAGATCTGTCAGGGTGCCCAGGCACCTCCGTGCCTTCAGGTCTCCTGATGTCTCCTCTGTGGAAACTGCCTACCTCTTAGTATCCATCTGGAGAATGAGTCAGAGGTGTCTCATACAATCACTTTTGAAATTCCTCAAATGAGGAGGACTAGGAAGCCTGGGGATACTGAGGAGTGACCTTCGCCCCTCTCATGGTGCTATCCGTGGCCACGCCCCAGAGTTGTGAGGCTTCTCAACACCTGAATGGAGAGTGGGGAGAGAAGTCTGGAGACTGAAGATCAAGACTGCTCTGCCCTTCGCTGGCTGAGTGCCCTACGTAAGCTCTTCCCTGTACTGGGCCTTAGTTTCTCTGCTGCACTGGGGCAGATGCTACATAAACTATAATATGCAACAAAGTTGAAGTGATGATACTATGAATATTAAAAATATTCACATTTACATAACCATTGGAGGAATGACTCAGTGGACTGACTTTGCTCACAGTAAATATTCCTAAATATTCCATTCTAAAAGGTTTCTCTATCAATTCTCATAGCTGGTATGAGGAGACATTTAATAAGTTTTGTTGAGTGAAAAAAACATACTGTTCCCTGGGTTCATGTATTGCTGATTGAGCAACAAAAAATAATGATAATAATTACAGCTACAGTTATTGAATACTCAGTATTAGCCAGGCAGAGTTCAAAGAGCTTGGCACATAACTGTATGTCAAATATATTTCTAAATAAACGTAACATTAATATCACATTTAAATATAAAATTAAATATATCATTAAGTATAAATATGTAACAGTCTTATGAGATAAGTGTCATTGTTATCCCTGCTTGCAGATGATAAAACTAAGGCATTGAATAGCTGAATAACCTTCCCAAATATCCATTTTAAGATATTTTTTAAGTCCTTTCTGCAGTAGAATGTAAATATTTAAAAAAAAACCAGTGAATTATTTGAGCATTAAGACATTTTCCTGTGCCTGAATATCCCTAGTGTGCCCTTTCCTTAACTTTTGAAGGTGACAATGTTGACATTTCTCTGTGGCAGCCAAGTGGAGCTGGCTGGCTCTGTGGAGGCGTCGCCACAGGCGTGGTGCTGGGTAAAGGCTGTGAGCACAGCCAGGGCCCCAGCTCCCCTCAGATCAGCTTTGCGCTGCCATATTCAGAAAGCAGACAGGGAAGATCCAGGGACTATGGCCAGAATCCATCCGCTTCACCAAGCTTGTTTCTCCCCCCTTAATGGTGAGCCCATGGTGACTTGGGTGGGAATTTACTATGTCCTCTGATTCATTTGTTCGTTACACATCACCGGCTGCTTAGTTCTTGGTATATATGAGTTGTCACAGCTTTCTTTAAAGTTTCTCTGAACCAAGGATGGATTATGGCAGCATTCAGCGAGGCTGGTTTGGCTCACATCTGAAGTGAGCGGGCTTAGCGTGAGCTGGGGCTTGAGGGTTCCCCAGCTTAGGCCCAGCTGGTTCAGGCAGCACAGAGCCCATTCCTTGGAGCCTTGATATCCACCCTCTTTGTTCTCCCAAAGAATTACAATATGGAGTTCCTGGAGGAGTCAAGTTAGCTTCTTGTATAATGAGGAATGTTTTCACTTTCCTTCCTACTAAGGTATTTATGAAGGTGGCCAGGTACACTATGCTAGTTACGAACACGGGTCTTGGAGCCAGAGGGCCCGGGTTTCAATGCTCCCTCGGCCACTTAGTAGCTGTATGATCTGGGACTGCTGGCTCAGCCCTTCTATGCCTCTGTGTTGTCCTGTATAAAAGGGGGATAGTGATAGACTCTGCCTGGCTGGGTTGTTATCAGGGAGATTGATGCAGTGTCCTCTCTCAGGGACCTGCCTTCTACTCTCTCATCCTCTGGTTCTCTAGTAGCCAAAATAGGGTTTCCTGCTACTACTGCAAGGCAAGGATCTAACATCCACCTACTGTTTTGCAGCTATATCAGGAGGAAAATGTTCTCAGGAGCCAGGCTGGTGAAGTAAGTGTGTGGGTATAAGATGATGGGGGGAGGGATCAGTGACCTATATATAGCAGTGGTCCCTTTTTGGCACTAGGGTCCGGTTTCATGGAAGACAATTTTTCCATGGACGGGAGGGGTGGGGGGGTTGGATTGTTTTGGGATGATTCAGGCACATTTCATTTATTGTGTGGTCAGACCTCTCTGCTAATGATAATCTGTATTAGCAGCTGCTCCCCAGCACTAGCATCACTGCCTCAGCTCCACCTCAGATCATCAGGCATTAGATTCTCATAAGGAGCACGCAGCCCAGATCCCTCGCATGCACAGTTTACAGTGGGGTTCGCGCTCCTATGGTAATCTAGTAACGCTGCTGCTCTGACAGGAGGCGGAGCTTAGCAGTGATGCAAGCAATGGGAGCAGCTGTAAATACAGATGTTCACCCACTGCTCGCCTCCTGCTGTGCAGCCGGGTTCCTGACCCATACCGATGGACCCATACCCATCTGTAGCCCCAGGGTTGGGGACTGCAGATATATAGCGTGCATGCACCATCTAAAGGTATTCGTTTCACGAGCTTTAAAAACAGCTGATGGCTGAATGAAACTCTACAGGCATATCTTCTAGGGGCTGGGAATCCCTTATGCCTGATTACACCATTCACAACGTTTCCTTTTCCTGTACTCAAGAACTCCAGCAGCTAGAATAGCAGCAGAACACATACCAGTCTCTCTATAATTAGAGCTCACCCTCCACATTCAGTGTTACTCACACCTCTGTAGCCTGATCGTGCTATCGTGCCTGACCCTGTGCTCCTAGTGCCTCGCTGAGCTGGCACTGCCTCAGCGTGTCCTAAGTGCTGGGCAGCAGCCCATCATCTAGAAGGGGCTTCTTTTTCTTGGCCGTGCTCAGGGATCTTATTACTGCCAGGCAGTATCAGTCAAGGTGAAAGGGACTGTAGAGTCTTAGGCTGCATCTGACCTGAAAAGGCTCCCAGCCCCACAGTCAGAAATCCTGGCTTCTGTGGTGTCTCCCGCTGCGCACTGCTAACCAGCCTCTGGCCTATGGCTACTTGAAGATTTTACTGTCTGGTCTTTAATGCCTTCCTTGTATTTATATTTAACTTTCTGCTATGGGTAGTCTATGGAATTTCCTCAAAGAGGAGTTTATCTCTCTGAGCTCTGCTCACTCAGCAGAATGCCTGCACAGGACAAATGCTTAGGAAACATGTCCTGATCAATTGATTCTGTCTTACCTATGTCACTAAGAATTTGCTAATGTTCACATGTACCTGGCATTATATGGAGACTGACACAAAGCTGGTTACGCCCATTTCTTGTTCTTATTCAACGTTCAGTAGGGATATAAAGGGTTGACAGCAGGTGTAATAACCACCCTAGACTATGGTAAGCAAGGGCAGACATTGTAGTCAGAACAGGTGCAAAGACAGAAATACGGAGGTGAAGTAGCAAGGAAGAGAAATGCCAGCTCAGTTCATATGTGATTAGACACTTTCCATTTTTAGCCCCATGGCTTAAATTTGCATAATTCTTTTAAAAAGAAAAATTAATTATTTATGACTGTAGCTTTTAACCAAACTGTGAATTAAAAGTAATCACTCTGGGTAATTTAAATAAAATCTTTTCTGTAAACAGTTTATGCTCATTAGAATGAGAAAACTGTTGGTTTATTCAATTAAAAGGACATTATTGCCAATTTGGATTCTCTGTCTTTTTTCCCCACTTCAAAATAGAGGGCAGTCACATTGAGACAGATGGGACTTAATTAACTTGTCTCAAAAGTAACAAGATTTGGGGTTTGTTTTTTCCAATTTTAAGGAAGTTAGATTCCAAAAGACTTCAAAAACCAAACCACTATTTTAGAGCACTGAAAAGAAGTTCTTGCTCTTTACTCTGACAGAAAGTCAGTACAGAAATAAGTCTGTTCCCTGGCAAACATGTGGGACTTCCATATGAGCCCAGCACTATTCAAATAAGATGATTCTGAGCAAAGCTCTCCCCTGATGTGATCTACAAAGAATGCAAAAATAGTGAACCTGCTTGGTGCCTCTGGTGAGGCTTTATTCTCAGGTGAGGTGCTCTTCCCCAAGTGGGGGGTCCCCTTCTGTAGGGGACCCCATTCACCATGTGAAAGCAGCTCTTCCAAGGAAGCTATCTATATTTTCAGGATGCTGTTATCTTTTGCTTATGGGTGAGTTCCCTGAATGTGTCCATGGTTCTAGGAAGGGTGACGCCTGAGCGTTTTCCCAGAGCATGTCAGGTGTGTCGCTCTACACTGAAGGGTGAGCAGGCACCTAATGCCCAGGGTCCCCGCTGGGCTCTCCAACATTGTGAAATAATTAGTGGCTCTGACCAAATTGAGATCAGAGAGCCCCTCTCATTCAGTCTCTTTGGTTCCCCTGTGGCACACAGAATTTTGTGACTCCACAGAGAAGAGTTCATGAACCACGGGTATAGATAATAGGTTGTCTTAGTGAATTGGGTCTCTTAGGCTGTGATAGAAATCCAGGTTATATGATCAATGCTGCCAGGAATCTGCCTCTTGCCATCTCTTGGCTCTAGTTCCCTTGGTGTGGCTTTATTTTGAGGTTAGGCTCTCTTCCCCATGTGGTGTCAAGATTGCCACCAACAGCTCCAGATTTACATGCTAACGGAGCATGCCTCCCCAGGAAAGACATCTTCTCTTTCCCCATGGTTCTAGCTAAGGCCCTGGTGCTAACACTCATGGCTTCCACTACCTGCTCATTTCTGTCTGAACCAGTCACGTGGTCACAGGATGATGAGTTCTGATTGGCCAGGCGGGAGTCACACGTCTACCCTTGGATTTGAGGGGGGATGAGTCGGCTCCAGTCCACCCACAAGATCTAAGAGTAGGAACTGGGCTTTCTCTCACAGGCAAATCCAAGTGCTGTTGCCAAAAGAAGAGACAGATTCTATGCAGGCAAAAAACCTAGCTGTTTTGTACAACTCCCTTTCAAATCTAATAGCCTACACATCTAAGTGAATCCTACGACTTTTCTTCTGCGTCTGTACATATTTCGTTCAAGCCTGGTGATGAAAGACTTGTTTGTACCTCTGTAGAGGAGAAGCTAAAGGGGAAAAGGCCTGGGCAGTGAGGGAGTAAGGGAGAGTAGAGAAGACATCAGAAAATAGAAAATGCCAACCCATGTCAACCTTCCTGAGTTTGGTCATCTTTCTAGGAAGGAAATGAATAAATTATGTTTGTCCTGTTCTCAAATACTTGCTGGTTCACCACCTGAGATCTCCTGTGAGGCAGGGAAGTGGGAGCCAAGACTGTAACAGGTTTCATTCCTCTGCTTCGGTGCTTCTTGCAGCCCTTTGGCAAAAGTTCTTCCAGCTCCTATTTCAACCAACTTTTGTATAAATGCCCAGAATTCATGGCTGATTGGGCTACTTGAGCTTTTCAAATGTAGACATTGAGAATATGCCTTTGCTAAAGGTTTAATAGCGAGATGATTTTGGCTATGTGACCCATGCACACCAAATCTTGATCTCAAGTGCCCTTCGGAGCGAAACGGAGTAACAAGGGGCTGGGTCAGAGCAGTGACCGCTCTTGGTGATGACGCGGCAAAAGCCTCTCACAGCCCTGAGTGAGTGGATGAGGTCGCCCCCACACAGAACTCCCTTTGTCTGCCCGAGTGTGGGGCAGGGGCTCTGCAGAGAAAGCTGGGTTTACCCCAGGTTTGCTGCCTGCCACCCACACCACTGTGCACAAGTCACATTCATGAGCTGTAGGGTCCTCCACTCAAAAATAGGTTATAATATCTACCTTTGATTACTATTGCTGCTTAATGAGCACCTCAGGACATAATGGAGTAAAACAACCATTTTAGTACATTCACAAATGCTGCGGCAGGAATTTGGACAGGGAATACCAAGGATGGCTGGCCTCCTCTCCGCGATGTCTGGGATCTAGCTGCAGACTCAAAGGCTGGGCTAACTTGACAGTTGGGCATCGGTATCCTCTGGAGGCATCTCTACTTACCTGCCAGATGGTTCATCCCGGCTGTTGACTTAGACCTCCGGTAAACTGTCAGCAGAACACCTACAGTGGCCACATCTACACCATCTTTCCATGTGGTCGCTTTGCATGGGCTGGTTTGAGTTTCCCCATAGCATGGGGGCTGGGTTTCAAAAGGAAGGCAGAGGAGAATGACATTTTTATAATCTGTCCCTGGAAGTCACATGGTGCCAATTCCCACATATTCTCTAGATTGAGGCAATCACAAAGGTCTTCCCAATTTCAAGGGTAGAAGATATAGACCCCAATAATTTATAGGAAGAGCGTAAACATTGCATTGTATAAAGAACATGGCATGTGAGATATTACATTATCATGACCAAGTTTAGAAAATGCAATCTGCCATATATGGCAAATGATAGTGATTGATATCAATTATAAGAATATTATAATAACCCTGCATTCCTGCAATAAACACTTTTTGGCTATGTTGTATTTTTCTTTTTATATATTGCTGGAGTCTGTTTTCTAACATTTTTAGGGATTTTTGCATCTATGTTGACAAGGGATATCTGTAGTTTGTTTCTTTCTTTATTGTGATTTGTTTGTCAGGTTTTAATAATGCTGGTCTAATAAAATAAGTTGAGGAGTATTTACTTCTCTTTTATTTTCCAAAAACATTTTTGTAAGACTGCTGCATCTCTCCTTGAATATTTGTTAGAATTCACTAATGAAACCATTGGAGCCTGGAGCTTTCTTTGTGGGAAAGTTTCTACTTCCAAATTCATTTTCTTTTATAGATATAGGGTGATTTAGATTTTATATTTCTTACATCAATTTTTCTCATTTTTGTTGTAAGGGATTTGTTCATATCATCTAAGTTGTTAAATTTATTGGTGTAAAGATGTTTATAATATTCTCTTATTATTCTTTTGATGTCTCCAGAATCTGTGGTGATATCCCTTCTTTCCTTCCTAATTTTAGCAATTTGTGATCACTGTAGCTGTAGGGTTTTCCATTTTATTGATATTTTCAAAGAACCAGCTTTAGTGACTATTTTATTTGCCATTTTCTGTTGTATTGATTTTTGCTTTTATTTTTTTATTTCCTTTTGCTTATATTGTGTTTATTTTAGTCCTTTTTCTAGCCTTTTAAGGTGAAGCTTTGACCACTGATTTTAAACATTTCTCCTTTTCTGTCATAAGCATTTAAAGCTCCATGTTTCTTTCTAAGCACTACTTTAGCTACATCTCACAACTCTTAAAATGTTATATTACTATTCAGTTCAAAATATTTCCTAATGTCCCTTGTGATTTGAGGACTTTGTGACTCGTGGGTTATTTAGAAGTGTGTTATTTTCCAAATATTTTTAGATTTTACTAGGTATATTATTATTACTGACTTCTAATTTGATTCTTTTGTGTTCAAAGAATATACCCTATATGATTTCAGTCATTTTAAATCTATTGAGACTTGTTTTATGGCCTAGCATATGAATTTTCTTGGTGAATATTTCATAAGTTCTTGAAAATAATGTGTATTCTGCAGTTATTGCATATATTGTTGTGTAAATGTTAATTATGTAAAATTGGTTGATAGTGTTGTTCAAGTCTTTTATATCTTCATTGATTTCTATTAGTTGTTTTATCAATTACTGCAAGAGGACTATTGAAATCACCCATAAAACTCTAAATTTATTTGTTGCATTTTTTGATTCTGCCAATTTTTTTTATTATGTATTTTAAAGCCCTCTTAGGAGCATACATTAAGATTTCAGATTATTGTCTTCTTGAAGAATTGATCATTTTATCATTATGAAATATTTCTGTTTATCTCTGGTAATGTTTCTTGTCCTGAAGTCTATTTTGCTTGATTTTTGTTGGAAATTAATATAGCCCCAACTATGTTATGATTGGTGTTTTGTGATACATGTTTTCCATTCTTTTACCTTTAATGTACATGTCTTGTTATTTAAAGTGTACTTTTGTAGAAAAATATAGTCTGAGTTGTTTTTATACAGCATGATAATCTCCACCATTTAATTGGTGTGTTTAGTCCATCTACATTTAATGTAATTACATTGTTTTGTTTTAAGTCTACCATATTGTTATAAATAAATAAATTAATCTTTTCTTTTGTTTTTTTATTTGTTTACCATATAGTTATAGATAACTATATATACATGTGTATATAATATATGTAGCCATATATAGAAATAACTTTTACATATATAAAAGATCAGATCTTATAAGCATATGTATGTATATACACATATATTCTTATCCACTATTTTTATTTGTTTACCATATTGTTATAAATAATTATATATAACTATATATAATTATGTGACTATATATAAATATATACAAGAACATATCTTATATATAATGATCACATATATACATATATACATCTATATATTCTATTCTTTCATTTTTCTTCTTGTTCTGCCTTCTTTTGAATTAATTGAGTGTTTTGTATTCCATTTTATCTCCAGTTTAGGCTTATTAGCTGTACTTCTTAGTTATGTTTTTTGAGTGGTTGCTCTATTTGCATTTTTAACTTCTCACACTCTACCTTTCTTATAATGGAAGATACTTACAACAGTATACCTGCCATGCTTCCTTTCCATCCTATATGCTATTAGTATCATACTTTTTATTTCCACACATGTTATAAACCCCACAATACATTGTTTTTATTCAGTTAAAACAGCTAATTAAAAAGTGAGAAAAAGTCTTATATTTACCCACATATTTTTCATCTCTGGTGCTATTTATTCTTTTGGATGTATTCAAGCTTCCAACTGGAATTATTTTTCTTCAGCCTAAAGAGCTTCCTTTAATTTTTTCCGACAGTGCATCTCTGCTGGCTGTGAGCTCTCAGAATTTTTTTTTTTTTGTCTGAAAACATTTATATTTTACCTTCTTTTAGAACAATATTTTCACTGGATATAGAATTCTAGGTTTGCAATTTTTTTCTTACGACACTTTATTATTATTGTTATTATTTTTTCTTAGGTACAGAGTCTCACTCTATTGCCCAGACTCTGGAGTGCAGTGGTATAATCATAACTCACTGTAACTTCAAATACCTGGGCTCAAGTGATCCTTCTGCCTCAGCCTCCTGAGAGGCTGGGACTACAGGCACGTGCCACTACACTCAGCTAACTTTTTTTTTTTTTTTTTTAGATAGAGATGGAATCTTGCTATGTTGCCCAGGCTGGTCTTAAACTTCTGGTCTCAAGTGATTCTCGTTAGCCTCCCAAAGTGCTGGGATTACAGGCATAAGCCACCATGGCTGGCCTCTTACAATACTTTAAAATGGTTGTTTTATTTTCACTGGGCTTGCATTGTTTCTGATGAGAAGTCACTGATAATTCTTACTCTTGATCCTTTATATCTTTGTGCCTTTATTTCAATGGTTTCTTTTAAGATTTTGTTGTTATAATTGGTTTTCAGCAATATTATTATGAAGTGCTTTGGTATTGTTTTCTTTTTGTTTACTTTGCTTGAGGCTCATTAAGTTTCTTGGATTGGTGGGTTTATAATTTTTATCAAATTTAAGATATTTAGCCATTATTTCTTCAGATATTTTATTTGTCTCTCTGCTGCTCCAAACCTACCTGGAATTTCAATTGCACATATATTCATCTTCTTGATATTATCCTACTGGTTATTGAAGTTCTTTTACAACTCTCTTTCTCTCCATACTTCATTTTGCATTGCTTCTATTGCTATATCTTCAGATTCATTGATCATTTCTCTTGCTTTGACTAACCTGCTATTAAACCCATAGAGTGTTTTTTTAAAAAATTAAGTACTGTATTGTTCAACTCTAGGAGTCCTGTTTGGTTTTTATTGGGTTTGGGTTTGCTTTTAGCTTTTATTTCTCCCTTTACTAGGTTCATGTTTTCCTTTAAATATTTTGTTATATTTTAATATCTAATTTAAAGTCCATGTTTGGCCATTTCATTATTTCTGGGCATATTTCTACCTATTGACTGCTTTCCCTCTTATGAATCACATTTTCCTGTTTCTATATCTTATCATTTTTGATTAGATAATAAGCATAATGGCATTATGATGGTGGGAATTATATTTTTGTTTGTCTGGATTTTGATGTCTTTTTAAGAAGCATTGGGTTTTGTTCTGGCAGTGAGTTAATTTATATATATATCATCTTGGCCCTGTCAAAGCTTGCTTTTAAGCTTTGTTTAAGCAGGATGGTATATCTTTCACTGTAGGGCTAGTTTAGTTTTAATTCTAGGCAAAGCCTTTTCAGGTTTTTACCGAATGTCCCCAACGTATCCCACTGTGGCTAGTTGGACTTGTAAATTCCCAGCCATGTTTGAGGTCCAACAGTTCTCCCCACCCCCAGCTTACAGCTTCATTGACACCCCTTCTCTCCTCCCCTCTGTAAAGGTGCTTTGCTCAGCCTTGTGGAGACTCACTCTATACATGCTCATGTTAGTATTAAATCAAAGACTTAAGAGGACCTCTCTGTAGATTTCTGGAGTTCTTTTTCTGTGTAGCATCCTCTCTTTAGTACTCTACCTTGCATATTTCCAGCCACCTCAGCTTCTATGAACTCTGCTTAAGTCCTCCTCGATTCAGCACAATGACTAGGCTCTGCTTGGCCTTACCCTCCAATCTCTGAGGTCTTGTAAATGTCTCCAGGTAGAGTATTGGAGTGATCATATGGCTTACCTCACTTTTTGCCTTCATTCAGGAATCAAAGTCTGTGTTGATTGTTGGCCAATAATTATCTAAGGACATTTGCTTTTTGTATTCCATTTTTTCGTTGTGTCAGGAGAGCAAATCTAGTACTAGTTACTCCATTGTCACCATAAACAGAAACCTAGTGATAAAAGATTATTATGATTATCATTATTATTGGTTTGTTTTATCTTAAAGATGATTTAATTAAATCAGTCAATTTGTTCATTCATATTCAAAATTTAAAAATCATACTGGGTTTAGATTAATTTTATTAGAGAGCAATGCTTATCATTTTTATTCCTTGACCATGTTACCCTAACTTACATATTCAATACAAATGACAGCATTTTGTTGTTCAGTTTTTGGTATTTGGATTCCTCTAGTTCTTAAATGGAAACTTCAGAAGCAAATATGCCTCTTCGAGGTTTGGGCCCAATTGCCACTGATAAGACCTGACTTTCCATATTAAGAGAAAAAGACTCCTGTAGGATGGATGGCAAAAGGCACTAGGAAATACAGATATTTGATAAGAGTTATTCTGTTTCATGATAAATTAATCAAGACCATAAGAAAAATTTCATTGAAAATATATATAGATTTCAAAATTATAGGAATATGTGTTTGAGAAAGAATGTTTAAGGATTGCTAAACCCCAGACTTGGTGGGGGGGACAAAATGTAGTTTGAGAGAATTAGCAGTCCCAGCATACTAATAGACCTCCTTTCTAGACATGACCAAAATAAGCTTGAAGTAATATGGTGATCAGTGTGCAGGAGACCTGAGTGAAGAGCAAAGTTCTCTTTTAGTCTAATGGCAAGCAGACCACTTCATTTTTATTTTTACTTTGTATTCTTTTCATAATCCATTAATAGATCACTCTAATTTTTTAGGAAAAGACTAGTTGGATTATTTGACTTGTTTATACTATCAAGTCAAAGAACAGGCTTTGGAGTTGGTCTCAGTTGCTCATATGCAGAATGTAGATGATCATATTCAAACACTAGAGTTCTTTAACTCCAGGTATTTGCCTGATTGCTTTGGCTAGGACTTCCAGACCATGTTGAATAGAAGTGGTGACAGTGGGTAACTCTGTCTGGTTTCAGTTCTAAGTGGGAATGCTTTGAATTTTTCTCCATTCAGTACAATGCTGGCTGTCATATATGGCTTTTATAATTTTGAGGTATCTTCTATCTATGCCTATTTTATTAGGAGTTCTTATCATAAAGGGATGCTGAATTTTGCCAAAAGCTTTTTTTGCATCTATTGAGAGGATGATATGGTCTTTGTTTTTGCTTCTATTTATGTGGTGAATCACATTTACAGATTTATAGATCAGGCAAAAGAAGGAAATCAAGGATATCCAGATGGGGAAAAAAGGGTCACACTATCGCTCTTTGCTGGCGATATGATCTTATATCTAGAAAACCCCAAAGATTCTGCCAAGAAACTCCTGTAATTGATAAATAAATTCAGCAAAGACTCAGGTTACAAAATCAATGTGCACAAATCAGTAGCATTCCTATACACCAACAACAGTCAAGCTGAGAATCAAATCAAAGACTCAATACCTTTCACAATAGCCATAAAGAAAATAAAATACCTAGGAATATATTTAACCAAGGAGTTGAAAGACCTCTACAGGGAGAACTACAAAACACTGAGGAAGGAAGTCACAAAGGAGGTAAACAAATGGAAAAACATATCATGCTCATGGATGGGCAGAATCAACATTGTTAAAATGTCTATACTGCCCAAAGCGATTTACATATTGAATGCAATCCCCATTAAAATACCAATATCATTTTTCACAGATCTAGAAAAAATAATTCTATACTAAATATGGAACCAGAAAAGACCCCGTATAGCAAAAGCAACCTTAAGTAAAAAGAATAAATCAGGAGGCATCACTTTACTTGACTTCAAGCTATACTACAAGGGTGTCAGAATCAAAATAGCATGGTATTGGCACAAGAACAGAGACATAGACCAATAGATCAGAACAGAAAACTCAGATATAAAACCATCCTCATATTGCCATCTGATCTTTGACAATGCAGACAAAAACATCCCCTGGAGAAAAGAATCCCTAGTCAATAAATGGTGCTGGGAAAAATTGGATAGCCACATATAGAAGACTGAAACAGGATCCACACCTCTCACCACTCACAAAAAATAACTCATGATGAATAAGAGACTTAAACCTAAGGCATAAACCTATAAGAATTCTAGAAGAAAATGTTGGAAAAACTTTTATAGATGTTGGCTTAGGGAAGGAATTTATTGCCAAAAGGCAATCACAACAACAATAAAAATAAATAAATGGGACCTGATTAAATTAAAATGATTTTGCCCAGCCAAGGAGATAATCAATAGAGCAAATAGACAACCTACAGAATGGAGAGAATGTTTGCGTGCTATACATCCAACAAAGGGCTAATAACAAGAATTTACAAGCAAATCGGCCACAAAACATCAATCAACCACATTAAAAAATGGGCAAAAGACATGAACAGAAACTTTTCAAAAGAAGATAGACTAATGGCCAATAGACATATGAAAAAATGCTCAACGTCTCTAATCATCAGGGAAATGCAAATCAAAACCACAATTAAATGTCATCTAACACCAGTGAGAATTCTTTTATCAAACAGTCTCAAAACAACAAATGCTGGCGTGGATGCAGAGAGAAAGGAACACTTATACACTGTTGGTGGGATTGCAACTAGTACAACCTCTATGGAAAGTAGTACGGACATGCCTTAAATAAATAAAAATAGACCTACCATGTGATCTAGCAATCTCACTAGTGGGTATTTACCCAAAGGAAAAAAAGGCATTTTATCAAAAAGACACTTACAGTACAATGTTTATTGCAGCACAATTCATAGTCACAAAGATGTGGAATCAAACCATGTGCCCATCAATACATGAGTGGATTAATAATAAAGTGTGGTATATGTATACCATGGAGTACTACTCAGCCATAAAAAAATTGTGAACTAATGCCTTTTGTAACAACCTGGATGGAACCAGAGACCGTTCTTCTAAGTGAAGTATTGCAAGAATAGAAAATCAAACACTACTTGTACTCACCACTAAATTGGTACAAATCTATCAACACTTATGTGCATGTATGGAAATAACATTCATCGGAAATCAAGCAGGTGGGAGAGGGGAGGAAGGATGGTTAAATACATACCTAACGTGTACAATGCACACTATCTAGGTGATGGGCACACGTATAACTTTGACTCAAACTGTACAAAAACCATTCATGTAACCCAAATATTTGTACCCCCATATTCTGAAATTTAAAAAACTTACATTTTAATCTTCAAAGATAAAAAAATTTAAAAAATTAAAAACGAACTAAAGTGACATTGCATCTTTTGTTTCTAGGATAAGTTCTACATCAACAGAAAACATAGGGATATCTTTTTTCCCCTGGCTTATGATGTCCTGAGATGTTGTTTCCCAGGAACATATCTCGCTGTGTTCAGGCATGTTCTAACAGGAGTCATGCAGCCAAAGAGATGGAAGGACACAGTGGTGAAGCTGGCATTTGCTCCTGTTGTGGCCAGTCCCTATTGTGCAGTTTCGGTGGGTGGTGGAAGCACATGTCACTGTGATTAACTGTCTTCAGGGAAATCTCTCTACACAAAGCCACTATTTTGAGAGGCTTACAATTCAGCCATATAATCTGAGTACAACGTTTAAAGTTGTTGGAAAATATGACAATATTATATGGTTTTTATCCCCAAGCCCCCTGATTATTGAACCATTTTACTTTGGAAAGTTCCTTTTGAATTTTTAAACTTGAGGCATATAGCAAAGCACAAAACATGATAAAAATATAAAAATCACTGTACTTATTATGTGACTTCTTGAGTTTATAATTTCCTGTAAAGATGAGTTCTGAAATTATTACACACTTTTTTATCATTTCTCAGTGACCCCATTAAAAACAAAGGCTTTCATAAACCTTATGATAGCTATGTGGTATTCACCATAGAGGTATTATATATAAAAAGCGATTTGCAAGCTAAAACATTGCTGTGCAAATATAAAGCTCTATTATTGGTAAGTAAAAATGAGTAAGCCAAGTAAGGAAGCAAACATAGACTTCAGGACATTGCTTGAGAAATCTGGAAAATCTGCTTTGTAAGATTCTATTTCACGTTGGAAGTTCCCACACATTTGAAAGGTGCCCCTTCAACTTTAGAAATCCTGTGAAAAATATGACACCTAAAATATTGCTTATTTCGGCTACTATACTATAAAGTTATCAAGTGTTACCTGTTCTAGAAATTGTATGACTTTGCTTTTTTTTGAGCATTAAACATCTTGTATTAAAAGACACAAACCTTGCTACTCTTCATATGCCTACCAAAAATGTTAAAGCTGTTATCTAATAGCTTATACAGTGTCATTTTCTATGATAAAACTGGGCTAGAATTTAATAAGAATATTGTCTCATCCACTGCAGCCTGTGTTTTTGTAATGTGAATTAACTCCTACGTGATTGGTAAATAGAAAATGATGTCATTAAAAGACAAAATCTTGTTGATTCATGTACCATTTTCCCTAGGCTGCCAAAGTTTTGCACCACTAAGGAAGCAACAGGTGAAAACAAAGTCCACCATCCCAGTAGAGAGCAGCCTACAGAGAAGCACTTTTCAGCACATGAGAATTGTTCACTTAAAACTCTTCCTCTGGGCTCCACCTGGTCACGTGTTCTGTCCTGGAAGTGCTTCCTGCCTGCTTCCCCCTAGTCCTGAGCATTTTGCATTTGTTTCCATTCCTCAGCTGTCTCAAAACTTCTTTATTCCTCCTGCCTTCAAGTTATCAACTCCTTTAAAAAACTGATAAAGTACTTTAAGTTTTTAATAATAAATTTAGCATGCAATTTTTACTGTGCTACTTTATGAGTGTTATCATTTTTGATCAATGCTCTGGTTACAAAGTTCCTACGAGTTGGAACTGACTGTCCTGACCCTGTCTTTCCCATAAGCTCCGTTATTTTTAGTGTCTAATTTTACACAAAGTGTGGTTTCTCACTAATAGGTATCACACCATAGCAGAAGTGCCTGCAGTTGTACTTGTTTCAAGCTAACAGTTGTTTTCCTAGTATGGACATTATGAAATGTGTAACTTACCAGATTTGCTGCTAAAAAAATATGGCATTGACATTGTGCCCCATCCTTTGTGAATACCTAGTGTATTTACCACCATTGCTGGTGTCTTTTATTTTTTCTATGACAAATACTGTCTATATATTCTTTCCACTGCAGACATGGAGGATGACTAGAGATTTCATTCACTTCATAATTCACAAAGTATATGTGTTTGGGAGAGGGTCTTCCTGGTTATCATTCTTGGGGGCCCAGTATTTCTAGTTACATTGCTCTACAGATTTCTTTGTGGTTCAACAGTTTGTTAGATCCCTGCAAATGCTCTCTTGAAGACATCTGTTGAGTGAAGTAATGGCTTCATCACAGACTCTTGAGTTTTCATTAATTCTCCTCTGAGGATTTTTTATGTCTTCTTTTGTGGGGAGGGTGGAAACCCATTCATCTATTTTGGAGGGTTTCAAGTTCTCTGGCTCCCCATTTCCCCTGCTGAGACTCTCCTTGGAGGGCCATTCTGGTCATTGTGGGCCTTTCCAGTTCTCCATGTTTATGCCTTGCCAAATGGTCTTCAGACAAGGCCCCCATCTCTCCCAGGTGGCCACAGAGCTAGGTGATGAGGGGCTGAAAGAACGTATCCACACCTTCCTCTGCTATACCCACGTTGGTACTTGTCTTCCTGCATCCCCTTCCTCCCCGACCTTCTCGGCACAATGTCTCCTTATATGGCCCTGAGTTGGCTCCAAGTTCATAATCTTAGAGGAATTCTGTGACATGCATAAATTATGAAACATTTTTTCAAATTAACTTTTAATTAAAACCAGCAGCTTTGAGTATCCAACTGGAAGCAGTCACAACGTTGAAAAGTGACACTGGTGGGGTGGGAGTTCAGGAGAAGGTCTGAGTGGGTTTGCATCCTGTTTGGATATTTCCAAAATGAATGCTGCAGAAAAGAGCTTCCTTCCCCATCAAACTCTCCTTAATCTTCACTGCTGCCTTCGACTAATCTCTTCATGCCATTAGCCCCTGGACTGCCAGGGGATCGATACGGTTTTCGAGCAGAAAATGCAAATGCATCATGGTGGTAGTTTTATCTGGACTTTGCCAAATTTCCATTTGGTTCCACCAATCCTTGTTCTCACAGAGAACTGGCAGAACCTCCAGCTCCCTCACATTGCCAGAATCTCTGATTCAGATCACTTTTCAGCAGGATGACCACCCAAAGTAAGGCTGAAGAATGACAATTTTAATTGGAACCTTATTTTTCAGATACAATGCAGAGTTCATGCCTGATGAGAAATGACTTCTTATTGTGAGAATTTTCAGGACATTATAACAAGTAAAATATCTGGGGCTTTTTCCGCACCGATACTCCTTAGCTTATGTAATGTGAGACTTGTTCTGGTCTGCCCATTAATAATCCACATTTTCCAGCATCCCCAAAAATGTCTGCCATCAAGTGAATAATTTATGCAGGCTTGTCTTTCATCTAGGCAGGGCTCTACTGCTAGACCCAAAACCCCAGATCTTTTCATCCTAAGCTGAGTTTGAAAAATCTGGCCTTTAGTTATCAGTCCAAGTCTTTGCTACTAAATAACCTGGTGCTGCTAGTCTGTGGTGGGCAATGTGATGTTCCCTGTAGACCCATAGCGGAGCTAGCCACTTGACCATTCAGGAATTTTGAAGTTTAATATTCTGTCTTTAACTCATTTGGCCCATGGGAAAAGCTCATGCACATATTCAGTATTTAAAAAGTACTGGAAGATTTTTTAAGATGATAACAGATAGTGTTAGCGTGGGGGTGGTGAAATGGAACATTGGAAAGAGAGAATCTTGATTGGAGTATAAATTGGGACAGTTTTTCTTGAGAGTATTGGGACTGAAATATGCAATGCTCTTTGACCAATAATTCAACTTCTTGAAAAGCTGAGAGTGTGTGTACCAATTGGACTGCAAGGATGTCTATTACAGTGTCATTCATGTTGGTGACAAGGCAAAAACAGCCTAGATAGCTAATAATAAGCAATTAATAAGTAATTTGTTGCATATTCAAATAATTTAAATACTATGCAGTCATTTATCATGATATTGAGATCAATAACGGATATTAGCATCATAGGGAGCATTAAATGTCTTTTTTGTCTATCTTTCACATCTAATTTTCTATAAGGAACAAGTATTGTCTCTGTGCTTTTTATTTTTAAAGAAGCACTTTTAGCTGAGTGTAGTCTGGCAACATAATTCACATTTCAAAAAAAGCAAGAAAATTTGGAATAAAGAGATACCATTCTCCCTGTGAGTCTTTCCAACAGAGTTTAAAGGACTTACAGCTATGTAGCAAAAATTGGACTGGGGACTTGAATAATTTTAAAGTAGAAAAGTCAGCTATAGGCCGGGCGCCGTGGCTCGCGCCTGTAATCCTATCACTCTGGGAGGCCAAGGCGGGTGGATAGCTCAAGGTCAGGAGTTCGAAACCAGTCTGACCAAGAGCGAGACCCCGTCTCTACTAAAAATAGAAAGAAATTAATTGGCCAACTAAAAATATATATAGAAAAAAAAAATTAGCCGAGCATGGTGGCGCATGCCTGTAGTCCCAGCTACTTGAGAGGCTGAGGCAGGAGGATTGCTTGAGCCCAGGAGCTTGAGGTTGCTGTGAGCTAGGCTGACGCCATGGCACTCTAGCCCGGGCAACAAAGTAAGACTCTGTCTCAAAAAAAAAAAGTCAGCTATATTTGTTTTCTTGCATTGATCCTGTTTTTGTTCTTATCTTCCCCTCTGCAGGGTTGTCTATCTCTACCACTGCTCCCACTCTTTCCTCCACTTCCTCCTTCATCACCACCACTGTGGCAGGGGTTAGGTGAAGCCACGAGACTGGGGGGGTCACCTCAATAGGAGTTGTAGAGTAAGCAGCAAGGTGCCCACGGTGAAGGAGCTAGAGCAAGAATACGGAGTAGAGGAAGTAGTAGACTGACACCCACGGGAAAGCCAGAGGAGAAGGAGGAGATTTTAAGAAGGGTGTTAAAAGAGATACTCTTTTGTCTCATGACTTTTCCAGTATTACCATAGACCAGAATAGCTCCCAGACTTTGAAGAAATATGATGCTCTATGTGTTTGTAAGGAAATTTCATGCATAGCATTGGAAATCTTTTCAGGAAATTGTTCCTGAGTATTTTTGAGGCAGAGCAAAGAGTTATGGAAATATTTTGATGAATTCCTTGATTTGTACAAGTAAAATATAGTTGTGATCTGCCATGGTATGTACCTAGAGATGGCCAGCTGCACGTTTCTATGGGAATAAGAAGAAAAACTCAGTTCACTTAGGATTCCCCAAAGGCTTGTACTAATCTGGAAGCTACTAGAAGCTAAGTCCCGTGGACGGACGTGGGGCTCGAATGACACCACTGGTGCTGGGCTCTGTCCATCTCACTGCCATGCCTCTTCACTCTCAGCCCATTTGATGGTCTGTCCCCAGCAATGTACCTGTTTGGGTTCTAATCGAATGAGGAAAGGGAGCAGGGGATAAAGGGGAGAGTGGTGGGGCTTAAAAGTCCTGATTAGACTAGGTTAGGTCACATGTCACCCTAAGCCAATTGCTGTGGCCAAGGGAACATGATCAGTTGATTGCCTTAGGGCTGGGCACTGTCTACATCTTGGGGCTTGGCCTCCGGCCCAGAGCATGGGGACACATGAAAGAAAGAGGTTGGATGTTGAGAGCAAGAGACAGGTGTCCACTGCAAGAGTCACATTCTAGCTAAGGTACCTTACTCAGGCCTCATCACTTCGTCACATAACTCACCATGAAGAAGTGATGGCCCAGCAGCAGGGTTCTGGTCCCAGGTCTGTGGAATCATCTGTGGACCATGACACAGTTGGCTATTACTGTAGCCTCTCACATACTATCAAGTTGGAGTCAACCCTGAAAACTCTGGAGGTTACAAGGTCAAGAGGTGAAAACAGCAACCATTATGAGATAGTTACTTTTGCAGGACCTCAATATGTATAAACTCATTTAATACATTCGTCCTGTGAAGTAGTGTTATTACCACAGTATTACAGATGAAAAATCTAGAGCTTGGAGAGGATATGTTATTGCCCAGGTTCTCGTGGCCACTGAGTGGTAGAGGCAGGATTTGAAACCAGGAGTCCCAAACTCTAAGGTTCTCCATCCTTCCTTTGTTGCTTCTTGCTTTCTTCTTTCTTTTCCTTCCTTCTTTACTTCTCTCTCCTTTCTTTTTCTTTTCTTCCTCCCTTCTTTTATCTCCTTTCTTCTCTCTCTCTCTTCCTTTTTTCGCCCTCCTTCCCTCTGTCCCCCTCTCTCCAACAAATAGCACCATATTCTTACCAAGGGCCAGCCACAGGTCTAGTTCCTGGTGATACAACAATGAATAAGATAGATATGGCCCTTCGGTGAATCTTGAGTTCTTATATGAAAAAGTAATTTAAAAACAAACGAACAGGAAGGTGACTGAATGCGATCAATGCTAAGGTGGGAATAAATAAGATGATGTCATTGAAAGACACCTGGGGGACAAAGAAAGACTCCTGCCAGAAGAGGTGCCATCAGAGCTGAGATATGACAGGCAGGTAGGGGTCAGTGAGGTGAGTTGGGGGGGTCAGGGAATTTACCTGGAGTGGAGACGAAGCATCTGCCTATCAGAGGAAGGAGCTGCACAAAGGCTTTGAGGCAAGCAAGGCTTGAGCTGCAGGCAGGTGAAGTACGTGGCTTATACTCATACTTCTGGATCATTCTGGATGCAGCATAGAGAAAGGATTGGAGGGGACACCAGATGAGCAGCAAAGGTGGCTTGGAGTGGGGTGGCAGAAGTGGATGGACCTAGGACAGAACCTGTACCACCAAGTCTTAGCTCCAGTCTTAGCCTCTCCTTGGCATAGGTTTTGGAGTCTGAGCCAATTAACAGAACTTTCTGTTATACAGAAGAGCAGGCGTCTTTATCCACATTGCTCGATGAAGAAGCGTGGAGGATTACATGCACGCATCTACAAGGAGAAATAAATGAACACAGGAGCCCTTGCAGCAGGCTGGGATCTACCAGCATCATAAGGCCCGAGGCAAAGGGCCAGTCATACAAATGGAATAAGCATATGTAGGCCAGGCTTCTTTGTTCTATACAGTTGGCAGGAAGATGCTTTGTTTCCTGTTCGGTCTTTACATATTTCTTAGCGAAATGTGTTGTTTTGATCAATAGGTCTTTAACTGGGTTGTGTTTGAAAGAATCCCCTCAACTCTGGAAGTTCACCGAGCTAGAGACGGATGTGCCCTTGGACGCCCCCGCGGCTCTGTGTGCAACTCAGAGACAGAAATGAGGGACATTAGGAGAGTGAAAGCAAAAACCTCCCTTCCCCTTGGGGCAGGAACTGTCTCTTTCTGAAACACCTTTATCATTACAGCCGCAGGGACACAGAGCTGGCTGGGAGCTCCTTCCTTGCTCCGTTCCCTGGCGGAATGGAATGCCCTGTGCCTGGATTTGGAGACTCCGGCTCTGCTCTGCCCATACTCGTGCTTCGGGTGACCTCGTCCCCATGCTCACAGTGGCCAAGCTCAGGCCCCTCCCTGAATGCAAGCTTTATACATGCGGCTGCCTACCCTGCCCCTCTGCCTGCAAGTGTAAGAGACACCTCCAGCTTTCATCAGTTTTAAACAAACTGAACTCCAGGTATTTTTCCTCAACCATGCTTCTCACATAGTCTTCTTCCAGTAAATAGCAGCTTGACTTTTGCGTTCCTCTAGGCCAGAACCCCGGGGGGCGTCCTCTACATCTCCTCTCATGTCATCATCCAGCCCGTCGTCTCTGTTCTCAGCTCCATGTTGGGTCAGACCATGGCCTACCACTTCCACCACCAGGACCCTCGTCTAGTTTCCCATCAGCTGTCAGCTATGACATTCAATAGCCTCCTCACCGGCCTCCCTTCTCCAGTCTTATCTTTGTTACTGTCCGGCAATGTAGTTTCATCATCTGCAAAATTGGGGTAATACTGGACCTTATTTAATAAGGTTGCTGTGAGGTTTCATTAAGTTATTATAGGTAAAGCACTTAGAATGGTAAATAGCATGTCTTTAGCTATTGTAATCACCTGTCCTGTCCTCAACATCCTTGATTTTCATCCTCAAGATAACCTCCTGGGCCAGGATGGCTGCTAGGGCTCTAGCCATCATATCTACCTTTCTGGCAGCAAGATGGAGGAAATTCTTTTAAGGACACCATCTGGAAAAGCCACATCCACACATACCTTATTTAACACAACTGAATTCACTTAGCCATCCTTATCTTTAATAGGGTCTTTTAGCTGAGCGTGGCTGAAAATTGGGCTTCTGTTACCAAAAAGGAAAAGCAGTACTATTGTTACTACATTTGGCAGTAACTGAGCTATGAGTAGGGGTATGTGATGCTGTGAGCGCCAGGGATGGAAACATGGCACAAGGGGTTAAGCTAGGTATCTCTGAGACAGCGACAACTGACCAGAGAAATAGGCGTTTGCCAGGCAAGGGAGGGGGGAGCTAGGAAGACTTCCGAGATGAAGGAAGAGCAGGTGTAAACGTCTGTGACGGAAGAGGCATGGTAGATATTCATGCTACACTGTACGTCTTGTGTCACATGTTGGGAACTGTGGTGTGCTGGATTCTCCGGCCTCCGTCCAGACTCTTCTATAAGGAGTGGTGCTGGGATTTCTCAGTCCCCTTTGTCTTGTGGATGGTGCCCAGAGAGAGTTGCCTGGGAGGTCCCTAGATTCCTGGGGAGCTCGGGCTGGTGTTGGCACTGCTTGGGAGCACAGCGGGCAGCGCTCTACGCCAAGGGGCTGGTGGGGGGCAGAGAGCCTTGGCTTTGACTCTCGGTGTCAGTGTTTCCTCGCTGGGTGATTGTGGCAAGGTACTTAGCCATTCTAAATATCGTATGTATCCTCACCTGTAAACCAAGAATGATACCAATATCTAACACCTAATCCAAAGATTCACTGTGAAGACAAAAAGAGCTAAAACTAGTAAAGGGTTTAGCCAACTACCTGGTTTATAGCCACTGCTTGATAAATGGTAACTATTTCTGCTATTGCTGTCACCTTCATATTTGTCACTTTCCTCTCCTTCCTTCTCTTCTGAATGGCACATTCTCCGTCTTTCCATGTTCCAATGTAAAGTATCACATGAGGTGTGTCTTGCACTCACCTTTTCCCTAGGAATGTGTAAGCCCACCTGTTTTCTTTCTTCACTTTTCCTTTAGAAAAGTTACTGGAGGATGTCTGCGGTTGTACACAGAACCCTTACAGTCTGGTATGGAGTCCTGGAAGGACCCCAGTCTGCCTGCCAGACCCCTCATGCAGTTAAGTGAGGAAATGGACCCAGAGCGGTGGCACCTGGGGCACAGTGCCTGACCAGGTGGCTTTGGAGAAGAAAGGGTATCCATCCCCAGTGTGGAGAGGAAGAGAAGTCGCCTCAACTCCAGATTACAGGAGTTCCCAGGCTGGTTTTATGCATATCCATGGATCAGTGAGACAATCGTGCATGTACAGAAGTCAATACCAGGCATATGGGAATTCTAGAGTTTCTGTCTGTTTTCTAGGAGGCATATCAGCTTGGGACAGCAACATGGCGTTGGGGTGTAGACCCAAGGCAGTTACTGCAATTATCTTTCCCTGGCATCAACCCTGGGAATACCCTAGTAATAAGGTGTTTATTTAACAAGGAGAGCACCAGTCACAGGCTAGAGACCTCCAGACACATACAGGGAAGATGCCTTCGCTACCCTCATGGAGTTTGTGACCTAGCAAGGGAGGGAGGCATTAAGCAAATAAATTACATGGTAATTAGAGATGTGCCCAGAACTACAGGGGAAAAAAAAGTGCAGTAAGACCTTTAGAGATTATGCTGTCCAGGGATATATTTCGCCATTTATTATTTCTTAGTCCACAGCCCATGTTGCTAATTGATTATACTATCCTTTCCAATGAAATGCAGACATAACTGCGGAATACTTCCGAACACGGCCCTTCAGGCAGACATTACTAATCAATCAGAGTTTCGGCCATCCAAGATCTGGCCCATTCCCCAGCCCTCCCTCCCTCACTCCTTCATACAGACACACACTGGCCAAGGGCTGGAAGGCCCATGTCAAGACTCCAGCCAGAGTCCACACGGGACCCCATGTCCGGCTGGTCTGGCTGCCAGCTCAGGGCTCTGCACAGCATTCACGAACGTCATGGGGCCGACTCCCAAGTGGTGGCATTTGTGACTGCAGACGATCTGATCTAAATTTGTTACGTTCTGTTTTGAGACTCCTTCCCAGAGGTCCGACCTGTTTAGGGCAGTGCAAGCTATAATTTACATTATTTAAAAGCTCCAATAGGAAAGTTGCTCTTTGTTCTCATGAGTTATTTCTTGGGGAAAATATATGCTTTACGGGGAGGTTGAGGGCAGTCTTAACCTGGGGACATCACCACAAAGGCCTAGTCTCTCATTTTCCTCCCCAGAATTTCTTCTCATGTGCTTCAGTGGATGAGTCAAAAAGAGGTGTTTTCTGCTCAACTGAGATAAAACTTTAAGAAAGAAAGAGAGAAAGGGCTCTCTGCTGTCAAAGAGGCCATGAGGTCCAACCGTTTGTCCAACTTAACTTTGGCATCGACTGTGCAGTCCACCCCCACCCCGTGCTTTCACGTGACATCGCTGTGATTCGACACAAATGCTTTCCTAAGAAAACATACATTTCTCATTCCACAGTGTTCGTGAATCCAAGGTTTCTTTTCTGCTGTGTGAAAAGATGTTTAATATTTCAGAAACTTTTCTTTAAGTAATTCCTCATTTTAGGTTCAATTTCTCACCTCTTGTTATATTTTTCTTTGAAGCCTTGAGAGGCACTGGGAGGAACTCATGAGTTTTCTTTTTCAATAGTTGCAGCTATAGCTAGTAGGAAAGAATCATAAAAACATGCTCGTGTTCCTGTCTTAAGTTGGGGGGCTAGTTTGGGTTAAAAGTGTTGGAAATTGAGTGTCAGAGAGGTTGGGGTCCTCTTTTCATGGACATTGTCAGTGCCATTGTGGGGATGTCTCTGAGAGTCAAGACATCTTGTTTGTTTGGGTTTACTCCTTCTACTCTTTGCTGGGCTCCACTCACAGGGGCAAGGGCTTAGGACAGGTTTAAGAGAGCACTGTCTCAGTGCACTGGAAGAGAGAACATTCTTTTCAGGGTAAGAAGAATGGACAAGGCAGATGATTCAAATGCAGACTCTAGGATTTGGTTGTTTTGCATCCTCTAGTACTTCTGATGTTATAAGCTCTGAAGAAAGAGAAAGTCTGAAGTCATAATTCCCAAGTATTTGTGGTCTTTATTCATGTGTGAATGGTGTTGAATTTGTACATTCTAAAATCAGGCAGCACAGTACTACAATTTATTATCTATGGGACATCGTATAACTACTTAACCTCTAAGTGCCATTTTATTTTTCATCTCTAAAATGAGGATGCCTGGCATTGGGTGGCTGCGATTTAGTGGGATAATGCCAGCAGAGGACTGAACACTGTGCCTGGTGGCAAGTTCACACTCGATAAATGTTAGCCTCTATGAGAAGTCAGTCTTGGAAACGATGTAATTCTTAGATTGGGAATTTAATACATGGATCATGTTAATTCCATTCCAGATTAGAAAAACGCTTTTCAAAACCCTGCATGCCATAATACTGTGGCATTAAACCTCAGCCTAAGAGTCTCAACGTAGAAAAATAGACAAATATGTCTCATAAGTGTTCATCTTTTCCACATGCCTATTAATTTCAGTTCCTTGCCTGTGCCATTGGGAAAGCTTTTATGTCTTATTTTATGGATTGACTGACTGCCTTTTCATTGTTCTTAGAATATCAGCTTTACTTTGAATGCACATATCCTTGTGCATACTTGCTTACCCACAAATAAAGGGAACAGTTAACATGCTACAAAGCAAGAAAAATTGACTTTAAAAACACAGCATTTTTCTAATGGTCTTCCCTTTATGCACAGCAGGGTTTCTCAGTTTTGGCACTGTTGACATACGGGCAGGATAGCTCTCTGTTGAGGGGCTGTCCTGTGCTGGCCTCTGCCCACTAGAGGCCAGCAGCTCTCGTTCGCTTCCCTTGTACCCACCCCACCCCCCTGCGAAGCTGGGACAATACTAATGTCTCCAAGTGGCTCTGCTCCAGTGGAGAACTGCTGACCCACAGGGAGAAGGAGCTGGGCCATGGAATTGTGCTCTGCCGACCATGGGACAGAAGAATCTCAGGTCCAGCTTTACAGGAGTTTACCAAATTGCTTGGGACACTCCCAAAACGCATGCTGGAACACTGCTTGGGACACTCCCAAAACACATGCTCGTAGATTTTCTGTGGATAGCACAAATTCAGGTAGCAGGTCAAATAATCAGCACTGTGGCTTTATTTCGAAAAATGACTTGGCTTTAGTTTTATTTCACTCTTTTCCTCCTCATCTTGGTATTTCCATTTGCCAATGCAACAAAATGTAGTTTTAAAGTTAATTTTAACTTGTTATATAATGACTGATTTTTTTCTTTTGTTTTGTTTTGTTTTTCCCCTTGTTTTTCAGCTCCCTCAGGCACAAAAGGTAAATTCTTTTCTGTCACATTCCAGTCATCCCCAGAACTCACGAGTCGTGCATGTCTCTCCATGGTGTTGTGCGTTTGACACTGTTCATGACCAGTGAAATGGTTTTCCCCTTACAGCTTGAGGAGCCTGGAGCCGGGCAGGAGCAGAAAGGCCAGCAGACTCAATTGTCCACTGCCCCTCTGCCAAGCTAGCCCCACCAAAGAGCCCTATCATGACCAGTGGCTGGGGGGTGAATCTATGCCCAGCCATTTTCCTGAGAATTCCCAACTACTAAATAATAGGTCAAGAGTAAGTTGGGCACATTCCTTCAAACATAGCATCCCAGGCCTTCCCTGGGATAATTCCCTAGGGAGACAAGCAATGTGAGTAATTAGTAAGGTCCAGTGACCGAGTTTACATTCTGGGGTCCTAGGCCAAATCTCAGAACCCCACCCCCCGTGGTTTCATTAATTGCGAAATAAGCAGCCCCTTTGCTTATCTCGTGGTCCATGTCACCCAGAGAGCATTAGAACAGAGTTCTTGCCAACAGCCAGACCCTTTCACTGGTCCTCATTGTCTGAGATGATATGGTTCCACCATCTAGAATGCTCCCTGTCCAGAAAGACTCCATATAGTTGCAGTGATGGCTTTGCTGTGTCATCCCCAGGGCATGTCATTGTATCCAAAGGATATTTATGACAGGAAACATGTCACTCCATGCCTGCTGTGTTGTTCTTGTGTATTTCATAAACATAAGCAAGACTTCTGGAAGACACAGCAATTTCTGGGGGCCAGATGTGGGTTTTGTTTCAAGAGTTAAGGTAGGGGGCCACCCTGAAATTTCAACAGCATCTCTTAATCTCTCTAGTTTGGAGCAGAGATAACCTTCTCACTGAGAGAGATAGCAGAACTGCTCTGCAAAAGACAGTCTGTTCAGACCATATGGACAACCAGAGGCCTAGAAATCATTACACAATTACTCAAATATATTTGAGATATTTAAACAAGGCAAGACGTGCTAGTGTGTGACTTGGCTTGTGGTAATGTTTGATTACACTTCAATGCCATCACAAAAGGACTGAACACTTCATTAAAAGTTAACGTATTCAAGGCTAGCAACAGCTTCCAGGGTAAATATATGGTCAGAATTCCAGATTGTTTGCAAGGCTCAATGTCTTTGATAGGACATTCTTTCTTAATTGCCTACATTTGACATTTTTTTTTGTAAAGACTTAACAAATTCTGTGCCTAAAAATGGACCAGCCTTAACTTACTGACATTTATTCATCAAATTTCCACTGATCCATATACAAAAGTGTTCCTGTTGTAGAAGATACCTCATGAATTGGAGGTGCCATCAGCCGTGGAATTTTAAAACAAAGTTCAAAACAAACCAACACAGAATATAATAAGAACAAATGTCACTGGAATACATGATGCTTCAATAGTGCTTACTTCACTGTACTCATTTCGTCTGTCATCGTGCATTGACTCACATCACACGCCCTGCAAAGTGGAGCACGTTATTGTGATCACATGAAGTCCGCAGTCAAGGAAGATGTCCTAGCTCGTTTCCTAATTCTTTCCCTGTCTCCAAATGATGTCAGACTGCCCAAGGGACTGACTTGTCCCATATCCCTGTGCCGCCTGTTTCTTTAATGCTTACAAATTGTCTTTTTTTTCCCTGTGAAAACAGAGAAAGGTGGTTACCTTAACAAATATTAAGATATCTGTCTGAAATCTGTTTTAGGACTGTTTGGAGTAGTTTCTGGGCAATTCAGCTCTTTGGAGAAGGAGTATAAACCTCAGGTATCTAGGCTGGAGGATGAGGGGCACTGAGGAGCGGTACATTGCAGGCGGAAGGCATCCTTCCCCAGGGGCTGCAAGTCTCCATCTGGCGATGCATTCGTGTCACTGCTCCTCGCTCTCCTTCCCTCCCCTTCCCCAGTAGCAGTGACACTTGCAGAGGCCTTTGTGAGAAGGATAAGGTTCTTACAAGCACCAGTTTCCCTCAAATATAGTCTTGTTGCATGACCAGCAAAAGAATGATGGGTTCCAGTCTAGCTTTCATCCATTTGTGACCATGAGCTAGTTACTCGACCTCTCTAAGCCTAAGGGTTCTCATTTATTTAAGGAGAATGATTAACTCTCCTGTTTTGTTAGGCGAGTTTTTTCCCTTACACGTGCCTAGCACAGAGCCTGACGTATGCCGGAGACTCCCCAAATGCAGAGCTCCTGTTATCGTCTGGCTTGGCCCCTGATGCTTCGGAGCAGATTGAGAGAGCAGTCGTGCAGGAGGTGGTGGTATAGGACCGCTGCACAGTGTTTGGGGTTCTGGCTCAAGGCCGGTGAATAATCGGGAGATGGCAGAAGAGCCCAGCAGGTATGTGGTGCCCCTCCCATTTCACTGGAAACTCTGCGCATTAACTGAGGGCACTTCTACATGCGGTCAGAAAGAAATGGAGATTGGGCTTGAAGACTCAACCAAGCAAAGAGTTTTGGGGTCTATCGTTTTGAGAGTTTTCTTCCCAATGCCTTTGACATTACCCATAGATTTCACCCATCTGTGGACATGATTATAGTGAGCTCCTTCCAAACCCCTGAGTTTGTTGTTCTGGGGGCTAAATGGAGGCATCTCCAG
The DNA here is from genome assembly GCA_008086735.1 of Cheirogaleus medius. Classification (NCBI taxonomy): domain Eukaryota; kingdom Metazoa; phylum Chordata; class Mammalia; order Primates; family Cheirogaleidae; genus Cheirogaleus; species Cheirogaleus medius. The sequence goes on from VBSM01002035.1 coordinate 14,252,771, forward strand.
CCGTTACATCGTCGGCCTGCTTTTCACACAAGGTCATGAGTGCATACATGGGACCATATGGTGTCTGCATTTGTGCTGTGTTTTTCTTGGAATCTGCCTTGGTATCATCTGCAACTGTTTTCTCTATAAATATTTTAAATAGTTATGTCTCTGTAAACACGCTTATTTTAATCTCTTGGCTGATCTACAACTAAAAATGTCTCATTCGGGTGTCCCTCTTATGTGTAGCAATCATTAATGATTGTTGTCTATAAATCATGGTTTTCATGATTCTAATATTTTGAGGGTCTTCCAAAATTTCTTTTCTAGTCCTTTATGATGATTTTCTAGAATAGTTCCCCAAAATTCATTTTTTTCTGTGATTCTTAAACACCTCTGGGATAATTCCCAGACTCTATAAATTTAAACCCTTAATATAAAGTTGGAGTGGCACTAACTAGGGATGCACTGGACAAATGCTAAATATTTTCACCAAATGTGAAGGCAGTGTCCTAAAGTCTTGGCTAAAAAACATGTAGCAATACAGGCGTGACACCTTTAAGCCATCACAAGTTCATTCTTTTTGGTGGAAATTGAACCAGTTTCTCCAGTGGATTGTCCTTTTATTCAACAATGAAGACAGGTCTACGATTAAGAAAGATTTGCCTTTTCCCTTTACGTGGTGATTCTTGACTTCTGCAAAATGGCAGAGAGATCCTGTTTTATAACAATAACACAACAGAAACGCCCAAAGTCATTTACAGATATATGTTCAACAGTCATATTATTGAGCAAAAGAGTCCACTTTTCTAGCTGCATTTTTATTCAAGAAGGTTCTGTCTATAAGAACTAAATAGCAATTGTTCACTGCGGGGTTAATTCAATGAATGTGGATTTAATCAGTGTAGAGTGGGCCTTGAAGATTTGAAGTCAGAAATATGCTTTGGGGAGTCCCGAACGTGGTGGCGCACCTGGGCACGTATGTGGTGGCGCGCCTGCGTCACCTTGTGCGGACGCTGGCACCCTCTCCATTCACCTTCTGCTGCATTCACACAGTGCTGGAATTCGCCAAAGACCATTTCTTGAAGGTTTCATAGGTGCTCTTTGTCTTGCCTGGCACTGTTTTAGTTAATATCAGCCTGAGAATTCTGAGTAGGCATAAGCATTTTTCTCAAAACCATAGTTAAAGCAAACCACATCTCTAATCCTGTTTGGAACAGCAATTGATGCATTCAGGACTGCACAGTATGGCAAAATGATCCCTGTTTAATAGCCCAACCACGTGTTTTGTTTCCTGTTAGGAATAGCTTAACTTGCCTTCTTGAACAAACACAGCAGGGTTCAAGATCTGTTGTTCTATGCCTGCTGTGATATTCTGTGCTGCTTAACTTGTATGAGGACTCAGGAGTGCATAAATTAGCTTCATAAATGGAGGTCGATTTTTGGTCTTTTATTTAGAATGGAACTGTTTATTAATTCCCTCCCCCCCCCCCAGTGGAAATGGCATCCTGAGTCTATTTGCATTTTCTTTGTCTCCTTGTTTATATTATATTTGGGGAGAATAAATGGAAGCATTCATTTATCTAAAGTTTTTCTTCCCTTCTTTCTTTCTCCCCCTCACTCCTCTTTGTCTTGTTCTTTAGGTACAAACTTGTATAAGTAGAATTTGGCCCAGCTCTTATCTCAGTGTAATCAGATTTCAGCAATTGTGAGGCATCATTTATCATTCTTTACCTCATTTAGCTTCTATACTTTGAACTGTGAATTAACTGTCATTGAAAATTGAAAATTGAAAGTTTGCAAAGCTGCTGTCTTCATAGAATTGCAGGTCTAGTGATTTGACTGTGTTATTACAGTTATATAACCAGCTGAATCGATGCAAATGAAGTGCAAAACTGAGAAGTGATAACTATTTACATTTGGTTCTGGTTTATGACACATTTGCTTTACCTTTGCTTTGCATATAAACTATAGTGTCTTGTTTTGATAACCCTGTTTTTCTCTTTATCGTTTACTATTTTATAGTAAAATGTACAGGTACCTCTTATATACATTGCCAAGCTAGGGCTGTTAAGATTGATACACTCAGAGTCTGAAAGACGACAGCAGCATGGTGGGCTACAGTTTAAACCATGAGATCTATTTTGTGAATAAGGCCAGGGAGGTAGAAACCAGAGCAAGTCTATTCACTTCAGCTCTTCCCGTGGCCAGCATAAGGACTTAGGAAATCTGAGTGATGGCGTCTTGCTCAACTTCCATAATGAAGGCTGCATAACCAGGTATTTTGTTCTCTGCTGTAGTTCTGCATGAGTGTGTCTGTGGCAGCCCAGGAGGACTGCTCTGTTGCTGAGGAAGGAGGTGAACTTTGCAAATTTCATACCCATGTGAGTCTTAGCTGACCCCTTTTCCATGGCCCTGTCCGGTGCTGCCTTTGAGACCATAAATAAATGAATGCAAGACCCTCAGGTTCAAAACACATGGCTTCCTGATGGCAGGATGCCCAGCAGGGCAGAACACAGGCACTCCGGCTGCAGTCTTGCGCAGGCTGATGGGGGCCACGAGCTCTGTTTGGAGGAAGGATGGCATTTGCATTTCTTATTGAAATGCAAGAAATAATTTGTTAATTTTAGAGAACCTCATAGTGTGTGTCTGCTTGTGTATATGGAAAGATATTCAGGGTTTACTCCATCTTTATATTTATTTGAACATTTGAAGAATTTATATACTGTTTTTATACTTTAGGTACCAGTTTTCATGATTGAAAAAAGCAAAGTAAAACCAAGAGATTCAATTTAATTATGAAAATTTTTTAAAACCTATTTTTAGCTTTTACATAGTTATGTATGAAAATTGGTAAAAAGCCTTTAAGAAAACATCACCAGTACATACCAAGAACTTTTCAACTTGCATTCTTTGTCCCAATAACCCTGTTTTGCAGAAGCTAGCCTATATTGCTCAGTCGTTTGCAATTCTATTTACAATGAGGAAAAGAAGAGCCAAAGTCCCCAAGAAATAGGAATGTGGTTGCAAAAGTCCTGAACTTCCAAAAGACAGACTATTTGGTAGCCATTAGGTTTAAAATCAGAATGTAGCATTTTATGTACATTATGCTCCTATTGTGTGTGTGTGTGTGTAAACAAACATGTATAAAACAAAGACAGACATGTTTAATAGTGGCTATTTCCTAGTGAAAGGAAAACAAGTATTTATTTCATTTTCCTAATACATTTTTTAACATTTCAAATACTTCATGATGAGCATATATTATTATTTTTATAAGTAAATAATTATATTTGTAATAATGAACTAATTGTATTACTCACAAATTTATTAAATGGAATAGACTAACAAGGGTTAACCTAACAATTGTTCGTTGAGCCCAACTCTCACCAGAAATAAACAAACAAAAAAGTGGGAAACCCAAATTTAGGTGTAAAAATACACATACAGTTGCATTGATTCTTGTTACAGACAGCTACAGTCAGAGGATGATGGTTTATAAATGGTGGTTGTCTTGTGTGGAACAAGTCACGCAAAGGCAAACAAGTGCCTTTGTTTGTCAGTAATGTTTATTTCCTACCAGAAAGAGAGGTCATGTTTGATTTTCAGTCAGAGGCCCAGTCCACGTCAGATGCTTAGCACAACACTGATGGGAGCCTGGCAAATCCATTAAAATGTCAGGTGTGTGGTTAAGCTGCAGAGTCAGCCACCCCATGTGAGCCTCAGTTGGTTGGTCTTGCCTGTCCCACTCACACCTTCAGTTGGAGGGAAGGACTACCTCAGCTCAAAACTGGGAAAGATGAAGCTAGGTAAGGATGGCGTCTGCCCCATTTGCTCCTTGGAGAGTGCTGTACCGAGCAGGGTGACTCTGGTGTCGTGCTCGTCATGGCGGGAGAGGGGCATTCCACGCTCGCAGCAGTCGTTCCCAAGACCAACTTCAGAGTCAGCTGGAGGTGGCGTGGAGGCCCTGCCCGCCAGTTCTCACTTGTCACCTTGGGCCTAGGACACTATCCCCCTGAGCCTTGGTTTTCCCATTGTCATAATGGGGTGCAAACACCTCCCTTCTTCCTGAGAAGCACATGAACAGCCTTGCTCAGGGCCCGTTCACACCAAGTGTTCGATTAGAAGTGGTGTTGGCCGTGGCAGGGGCAGTAATGTTAATATTACTAATAAGCCTAGTAATGTTATACCTTGTTTAATACAGATACATTTCAAAAAGGGAAGGCAGAGATGGATTTGAATCACTGGTATAATCTGGTGTTCTTTAAAAAATAGGCAAAAGAACTTTATTATTAAGATGAAAACAAAGAATTAATTTTAAAATCCCTAGTATCTCAATGCTTTCTAGTCTCAGACTTAATTTTTTGTGTCTAAAAACTTCAAAGTTTTCTCTCAGGATTTCTCATTTAATATATGTGAATGTTGTCTATTTAAATAAAACAAAATTATAAAATATGACTTTCTTGATGTGCTAAAGCAATACAAACTCTACTCATAACATTGCTAAAATGAAACTCTTTTCTTTTGAAAGACAAAGAAACATCCAAATAAAAACAATGGAATTTTAAAAATTGTTTTCATATCAGTTGTTCTTATATCCCTAAATAGATACAAATACCCTCTTTCCTTCTATGTAGAAAGGGAGGTAGAAGACTGAGAAAAGCTATTTCATAAAGCCCATTGAATTGGAATATCGTGGCATTAATGTCAATATCACCAGTGTTAAGTCTGGGGTGGTTTTGAAGGGAACATCTCAGTACACCCAATGTCCTGCTTTTCTTGCTTCTAGATGCAATTCTGTAGATCATTTTTATTGACCCAAAGGCAATCTTGAACTCAAAGCCTTGGCTTTGCCATTTGGAGTCTCTTCTGTATTTCTTAATAGATTTAGAACACCTGTATCCATCATTTGACACACTAGATGTGTTTCCTGATAAAACAGTATATCAATCTACTTGTTATGCTCAAAGCCCTGGAAGAGTTGTCATTTAAAGGACACCTACATAGAATACCTTTATGAAATACAGAATTAAGCAACCTCAAATGGGTGGACTTGAGTTAGAGATGTATTTATTTTTCTGATTGCATTAGAGAGAGAACACACAATGAAGAACACCATTCCAACGTGGAAGCTAATCAAAATCAGTGGAATTCAGTGAATGATTTGAAAACCAAATCTATATCAAAACATAAATGTAAGTCAAGTCTGTATCAAATCAATGTCATATTACCATCAGTGGTTTTAGTCTGACTTGGCTGGTTCTCGTAGAAGGAGATTTACTGTGTGGAAGATGCGAGAACTGAAGCAGTGGCTCTGCATGGGCTGCCAGACATCTCATGCCAAAGGAATCAACCGAAATGACCCTCCTGGGCAAAGTGGAAGAGTTGTGCAACTGTGTACAGCAATGCTACCAAGAAGTTCAAAAACAGAAAGTTAGATGTTTATCCCTCGAATTAACTAGAAGGATTTTGGAAAACCCAACCAAGTTTCATGAGGTACAAAAATGTCAGGCAAGGACTAATGCCATGGTATGGATTTTCTTTTTCCAGAAATGACTCACGAAATTGAACCACTTGCTGAATCATGAGCCCTGTGTGCTTGGATTTTGCCCATCTGTATTTGCCCAGGCCTGGAACATATTAGACGATTTGCAGGCTGGATACTTCTGAAGCATCTGTCCCTTCTTCCCTGGCTCCCTTCCTCCATACCAACTTCCTTCCCAGTGTGTCCCTTCCCGACCTCCTTTAATATTTTTAATTTTTATTAATTATAATTAACTACCCCCAACTGCTTTCTAAAGCACATTGTTTAACTATATTCTATCATGGGCTAAAGAAGAAATATCTTTCTATTTTGTTTATGCAATTCAGACGGAGAGAGAGATGAAGTTCAAACGTGGTAAAATAGTGAGTGGATCACAAAGAAGCATAAGACCTTTTCTCCCCTGGCCTGGAACGGTCTTCATGAGTTTTACTGCACTTGTCGGATGTGCCAGGCACTGCGCTAGGTGTTTGTGTCTATAATTCTACTTGATCCTTCCAAAGACTCTAAGCACTATTCTGATTTTAAGGATTATTTGCTTGGTTGCCTCTTTAGCTGCACCCTAAGACCCTGAAGGCAACACACGGCATTTGTCTTTGCACCCCAGAACAGGAGTGGGGTGCGGGCAGAGTGGTTGGTACACAGTCTCTGGCATCAGGCAGGCCAAGGCTCAAATCTCTACCCTGCAGCCTTCTGTGACCTGCAGCAAGGTCCTTGGCCTCTTCACCTTCACTTCCTTCACTTGTGAAATGTGCATAGACACTTTGCAAGGTCTGTGTCAGGGCTAAATTTAAGGCTCCATAGATATAAAACATTAAAGCAATGTTTGGTCACAAGTGGCAAGCCATGTTGGGCAATGGATATGGATAGGTGGATATATGGATGGATAGGTGGAAGGTTGGATGGAAGAATGGACGAGCCAATCAAAGTGACTCAACAAGTTTGAGTAACCTGCTCTAGGATGTTATTTCATGTCTTTTTGCTTCTGTAACTCATACGTTTTCTCTTCCCTGTGCTACTAAGCAAGTCACGATGTACAGCTAAGCTCTTAAAAAAAAAGTCCTTTACCTGTTTCACTGTGACATCAGCTGGACATCATGAACCTTCTGCCCCTAGCAACAGCAGCAGCATGTGGGCACCAGCCTCTCAACAGGTCCCTTACACTCTCAGTCTAACTACAGCGATGCAGGCTCAATACCCAAAGTCACTCATTGAAGGAGCCGCAAGCAAGCAGAGGCTATACAGGGTAAAAGAGGGAGAACTAGCCCCATAGTCTTGTCTGAATTCTGGTACCAATTCTCTGTGACTCCTTTCCTCACTGGGCCTCATTTATAAAATAAATAAAAGGATGCTGTTGGAATAAATTCATTTAAGGGTTGTTTGCTGAGCACTTCTTGTATACCGGGCTGTATGCTAAACACTATGGATAAAAAGAGGGATTATTCCCAGCTTCTGCCCTTAGAGTTCGCAGGCTCTACACAATTCCCAGCATTTCTTCCCGCCACGGTGTTCAGCGACTTTGCTGCATTAACAGTTTGCACAAATTTGGTCCTAGATGGTATCTTTGGTTGTAGAGTAAATATGATTATCTTTGTAGTGAAGTTTGGAAACATCTGGTTCCCATTTCCACTTAGTTAGGGAAGGTTTTATGGAGGAAGCAGCATTTCAGGGGGTCTTTAAACAAGGGGAAGGTTTTGTCCCAGGGCCCTGAAGCTCCAACAGTTGGCTGTATTTTCAGGCATCTATTTGGGAGGTGTCTAAACCACGTTTGTGAAAACACAAACATTCGCCCACGATGGGGGGGGGGGTCAGTTATATGTCATAGTTCATCATAAATATTAACCAAACTCCAGTACCTCATGATAATTCTCACTGTTATTATTACTGGGCATTCTTGAAATAAGCAAAGCAGTTTCCAGGACAGCTTTCAGATAGGTTAATCAGTAATATTCTCTTGCCCATGGCTTTATGTGTGTGTTCCTGGTCAAAAGCAGCATCTTCCCTCTAGCTAGATGTTTACTCATAAAACGTATTCCCTGCTTAATGACATAGTATCACTTGGGGAAAAAAGGAAAGAACATCAAATTTTCCTGAATAATAACAATTTTATTAGAAGAAAGCAGTTTTTATATTCTAATATAGGTGTTCCAATATTATCCAGCGTTATCATTCACAAACTTGTGTTCAGATTGTTAAAAAGAGAGAGAAAGAACAAATTCAACAATTTAGTTCATACAAGATGCAGTTAAAGTTCAAAGAAGGAAATCTGTTTACTTTTGTATTTAAACAACTTAAAACACAGCAAAATCTCTCATAAGAATTCAGGATCTCCAAATCTCAGATGCAAATAATAATGATTCAACAAGAAAAGGGGAAATGTCTTGGCTAAAAGCAAAACATCATTTACGTAGCATTCTCAAGGATTAAGTGACTACATTTTCCTGAGGTAATCAAATGCAAAGCAAGAGGAAATGTTACTTGAAAGATTTACTTATTCTTATTTCTTATTCTTATTCTCCACTGCTATTTTGTTAGGGCCTTATATTATATAGGATTCAGGTATCTTGCAAAAATGTTGAAAAATGCCAGTGCATAATGGAAATCTAAACAATAATTGGTGTTCTTAATTTGTCTAGAATTTTAGAGGGAAGCAGTTCATCCAAGTAATGTCATAAAAGACAAATTACATTGCTTACACTGAACAAACCAGTTTTTCAATTAAAAATAATGCCTACTTCTTCTAAATCCCTCACTATAAAGAACATCCAAAATACTAATAATCAAACATAATATGTTTAACTCAGAATATAAAAACTTTATTATAATAGTATTTTCAATGCCATAATTTGTTTAAAGGACTATTTTGATCTTTATGCAAAAAGGATTTTTGAAATAGGATTTTTAAAATTTTTATTATTATTTTACTTTATTTTTATTTTTAGGCATTAATCTTTATTATAAGCATATGCTATCAGGTGGTTTATTTATAAAATACTTTCTATAGATGAGAGTTTATGAGAATGTTCTTTACAATTTCAGTCACACAGAAAAGACATCAAAAAACCCTTTATGTGTTTACCACCCAGACTTAAGAAATATAAATATTTTATCATATTTACTTCAGAGTTTTTAAAAATTATTTTTTGGTGGAATGAAACGTTGCAAATATCGGCGGGGTTGCCATGAGCTGACTGTCCTCCTGTAGGAGATGACAGCTCTTATCACGTGGCTCACAACACAGTTTGTCTGTTTCAGTTCCAGCAATTGCTCCGTCCCCTCCCTTTTCTGGTTTGGTAGGGCTCCCCACTCCAGTTTCTGCACCTAAGCTCTGCACTGCTCCTTCAAGGGGTAACCTGTATTCTGCCTGCACCTTTGCAAATAATCCCTTTATTAAACTTTCTTCAAATCACCCACTTTGAGTGTGCTGCTTATTTTCTGCTGGGATGTGATAGCCAAAAGTTTGCATCCTGTCTGTCTGCATCAGCTATATTTTTACAATAGGTATATGTACCTATACAACACACTTTTATGTGTTTACATTTTTATGTGAATGATTTCATATGACATGTATCCTTCTGCAACTTGCTTCATTTTCCAAATATTGTTTAAGATTTATCCATGTTATGTAAATATTTAGTCATTTAGGTTTTAGGAAAGATTACACAATACACTTCAGGTTCTGCAGTTAGGACAAAAATTCTCAGAAAAAATATCTAGAATTACTCTTTGAGTTCATTAAATATACGTATCTCTGTATACATATATACATATAGCCAATGGTGACTTAGGAGTCTTTTGGTTTCATCAGTGAGCCATGCTACTCCTTTGTTCCTTTCTTATTTCAAAGTAGCTTCTTAGATCATTGATTAAATTATTGAGTAAGGGGATTTTAAAAGATGCATACATGAGTAAAGTCTCTCAATTAAAACTGGCCAGTATTAAAGCAGCCAGAAAACCTCATGATTGTCATAACAGTAGTGGAAATCTAAAGAATACGAGAGTAAAACTGACAGCCCGAGTCAGCTAAGCAGGCAGCGTTGGCACAGTGCTCCCTTTTCAGGCCTGAGACACAATAGGATTCACATGCCAGGTTTCAGTGGGTTTTCACCTGTGTTTTTCTTCTGACAGGTGTTTATATGTCCACCAGGGGCTGTGTCCCCAGAGAAAACGTCCTCCTGCACTTACCCAGCACATTCCTAGTAGATTGTTTTGCTCACATTTTCCATCCAGTGTTGGGAACAAGGGATATTGTAATGGCAGAAGGGGGTGGGAGATTTGGGGGTGGGGGACAGGTAGGTTGGCATTGAAAAGGGGGTAGGTACAGAGGACATTTTTGGTCTGAGGACAGGAGGGAAAGGTCCAGGGAGTTTGGCTATAGAGGGTCTCTACATAGCCACATTCTGCTCAAGTCCCACTTTCCAGATCTGTATCTCCCTGCTGTTCTCACCAAGTAATTTGCACAGAGTGTTATTCCGGTGACTTTCCACTCTCCTGCTCTCCCCTTGTCATGGGTTGTGAAAACTGGAGGACATGGGTGACATCTGTTTCCGCCATGACCCCATTACCCTTCATTCTACCCAGGCAATGGCCCTTGGGGATTCCCAGGTCATTGGTAAATTGAAGCTCTGAGGAGAGGAGAAGATGCCAGGGAGCTGGTGCCCCTTCTGTTCAAGCCACACTTGAGAAAGTGGGTGTGAAATAACCTCTATTCCCCGGTCACATTCTCAGATCCTACACACCTTAACGAATCAGTGGTTTTCTTTTTTAAATGTCTTATCTGATATTTAAAGATATACACAGCTGTGTTTTTCAACTTCTTAGTACTATTCCTTTCCTGTCAAGGCAAAGGTTATCGACAGAACTAATAGCTGATACAGTCTGTCTTTGTTCCAACTAGGGTAGGTAACTAAGCGACATTGGCTGCCGTTTAAATGCATTTTTACTGGTAAGACCCATGCTCTGGAAAAGGCTTTTTTAATCTCCTGGGATCTTGTGCCTGCAATTCACCCTGATTGCCACTAGATGGTGGCAGTGTCTTTTCGTAGAGTGCAGGATAGTGTTCCTTATAGGTGTTGAAAGGAAGACACAGCAGAAACGCAGCTGTGTACCCACAAATTATACACACATATACAAAATATCTATGTATTTTAGTATAATAGTATACATTTATATTATGTATTCTATTAGCAAAGTCAATATGTTGATCAGTTTTACTAAGAAAGCATAAGAGCAAAGTATAGAAGAAATAGGATATTTGAGGAGAGTTAGTAAGTTAGCCTTTGTTCTTGGCTTACAGCCAGTCTTCTTCCCAGGCTGAGTTTGCCATTTGTGCACAACCTTCCCTTTGAGCCCAAGCCTCCAGGGCTGAGCAGCTCTGGCAGGAGGCTCTGCTGCAAACCACCTGGCAGCCCTTGAGTGGGCTGCCAAGCGTGCTGCCCTTAGCAGGATTGGACGCCTTCCTGGGGCCAGGCCCTGCACACTGCCTTTCTCCAGGGCTCGGCACTCATCCTCAGGGACTTCCAGCTGCAGCAGAAGCAGAGGGTCCTGCCACCAGTCCTGACGGAGATCTGAAGAAGGCAAGCAAAATAGATGTCCTTCAACCGTGAAGGCTGCCCAGCCAGCACGTAGCCACACCGCTCCCAGTCCACAGGGCCTTGCTGGGCACCAGCATGTGCTTGCAACCTGTCTCCTGTCCTGCCTTCTTTCCTGGCAGGTTCTTGCATCTCTGTCCTGTGGTAGCCAGGCAAACTCTCTGATTTTGCATTTCTTGTCCAGGCTCTTTTTTCAAAGCAGCCAAATTTCTACTCATCATGAAGTTTTGATGTAAAATCCTAATGACAATAGTTTTTTTATACCATCATAAAGTCTGATCATTTCTTCACATGCTATCTATTACCATTCAGTATTTGGGTACTTTGAGGGTACCTACATTTTTTCCCCTTGTAGGAAAAACACACAACCACTCATCTTGGGAATGTTGGGACTATTTTTCCTTTGGCCTTTCTGGCCTTAGCAATTCCTCCTCTGTGTGGGTTGTACATGGCACATGGGACCACCTCTCAATGAGTATCCAGAGCTACCTAGGTCATTTATGGCCCAAACTGGCACCTGTGTGGGTTAGGACTCTTCTGTTATGAGTCCCAAATCTAATTCATGTTCATTTGGGCAAAAAGAGAAAACTTACTGGCTCGAGCAACCCAATAATGAGAAAAAGCACTGGAGGAAGTGCCCTTGGGAATGAAGACATCCAGGGACTTGTACCCTCCCTCCCTGTCCCTCTCCTCCACCACACACATAGTGCACATACACACGCACACACACACACATCTCTTCCTCTTTGTGGGTTTATTTTATTTTTTCAGTTTAGTTGCCTGTTTATGGCTAGCAGGCTTACATTCTTTTAACCATCCACAAAGGAGAATAAAGAGTCTTTCCCACTAGCTCCAGGTAGGAAAAAGAACAAAATCCTAGGTAGCCTAGCTTGAATGCTGTGCCTAATTAATAAACCAATCGGTGCAGCCCAGGCAGTGTGAGTGCGAGTGTGAATTGGATGTCCGGGCACATACTCAGGATGGGACACATTAGCTGCCAAAAACCCTTGTGGTTGGAGGGTGTGAAGAGGCTTTTCCTAAAGGAAGGGGGTGATAATTGCAGAAGAAGGAAAAGCAAGGTACTGGGCAATTTAAAATATGTCTACCCCTGCATCGTTCCATTTATAACTATCCTTAAGTATAAAGCAAATGGAATGAAACTGCTCTGCAGCAGGGAACTTTCTCCTGGTTTTGTTAAACTGCCTTGCAGGAAGCGTTCTGAATCTGTCATATAAACCCTGACAGATATCAATAAATGCCAGACATTTTTACTTCAGTTCACTCTAAACCTGAAAAAGAGCCTCTGTGCTGGCTACATGAGAGCGGCATTCCAGCCCCGCCCAGCTCTTCTTCCTCTGCCGCGTGAGCTTTTCTGTCTCTGTTAGTGGACCTTAGGTTCTTTGGGGATAAGATCCAGAAAGCAACCAGATTCCTTGTTGTCTTTCCAGCACATGGCATGGAACTTGGCACATGGCTGATGCTCAAGGAATGTTTATCAAGGGCATCAATGAATAGTAATGTTTAGACCAGCAACAGAATGAATAGACCACAAATCTGGTGTTGTTATGCTATCTGGGACCACATCCTAGGGCTGGTCACATTGCTGCCTAGTGCCATCAGTGGGAAACTAATCAAGCATTAGGAGTAGAGGCCTGGCATGGTTGCATGGACCTTGCACATGAGTCCAAATGCATATTCATGTGAGCCTACATGCATGATTAACTTGGGAAGCTGACAGGAAGCAGTCAATCTGTTGAGCAAGTTTGTGTTTTATAAACCAGATGTTCAGTATTATTATTCATCATTTCCTTTGATACCAGAACGATCCCCATTATGTAGCATGGGAAATGAAGGATATGGAATAATATACCCTTATTATACAACAGAGTACCACAACCATGCATTTAGGAGGCCTTTTCAAAGCATGGACAAGTGTAATTGAACAGCAGTTCATTTTAAGATTCCCACTTGGACTTAAGTTAATGGGATTTTGCCCAGATGGACCATGGTGACCCCCATCTCCCGCTCCTACCCTTTGGAAAATGAATGTTGACTCTGTGTCTGCGTTTTTCTTGGAAGCCACATGCATGAATCATAGGCAGCACTCTTGCCTCAGCAGCAGCTACAGGTTGGGGGGTCATAGCAAATCAGGGACCCCCCGAGTGTGTAGGGGGACAGAGAGTTTCTGGCATGGTTGGCTGCATAGCTTCTGCTTGGTGGTCTGGGAAAAAACTCTTACCATTGCCTGCTATTTCCAGTGGCAGGAGTACAGAATGCCTTTCAATCATAAAGTGCTTACAGTGCAAATGAACTTGCAAATTGATGTTCTTTCTCCATAAAATGTTTAAGATTCACAGTGTCCAGATCTGTGGAGGCCGGAAATGATGGAGTTGTTGGGTGCAGAAGAAGGCCTTAATGTTGTATTTCTGTATGTAATGATGAGGGATACACATGGGGAAGCCTACGGTTGAGGGTTCTGGCCAAGCCAGACTGACCGTAGGGGAGGAGTACATGCGATCACAGGCCCACATGTAAACTGCGGCCAGACTGAACTCACTGCATTTCCTTTGTTTACCTGGGGCTGGTTACAAATGAGTGCTTTCAGTACCAGTGCAATATTATGGGTTTTTTTTTTTTTAAGTAATGATGCAGTAATTACACTTGGAATTAGCCCCTGAGTGAAGTTGATACTATATTCTGGCTTAATATTTTGAAGCTGGTTTTCCATGACCTTGTGTTTGTGCCAGGACAATTACTAGTGATTTATAACTGATTTTTACTGGTTGCAGGAAAAATGCTTCATTTCTCGTTATTGTCAACGGTATGTTTTGATTTCTTCCATGATCCATGTTGGCATTGCTTGAAATTTTGATTTGAGTTGAAAAGTGGAAGTTGTCCAGGGTTATGGATCAGCTCAAATCAGTTTTCTTTATAGCATTAAGGATTAATCAAGGAGTCAGAATGTGGGACGACTTCTAGTTCTAAGAGAGCCGTTTACTGTGGGTTGCTTCTGCCTTTGAAAATGGCCTTGCATGCCTCCAGTGGCGGCCGTGGTGTGCTTTGAGTATTTTTAGCAAGATGTCAGAACTATGTTTCCATACTGTTATATACTGTATATACTGGTTGACTATGTTCCTGGTGACAATAACTGTCAACATCATCTCACAGTTGATATTATTTGGCTATTAATCTTGATAAAGTAAATTTGTTTACTTATTCTGACACCCATATTAGGCTACCCCCAAATAATAGGTTACATGATTCCATGTATATTATTATACATGATTACCATGTATAAAATTAGTCAGAGTTTTTCAGAGAAACAGAACCAATAGAAGAGGTACATACAGAACAGCTATGTATAAAGAGAGAGAGACAGGGAGGTTGTTATAAGGAATTGACTTACACAATTGTGGGGACTGGCAAGTCTGAAATCTGTGAGGGAGGCAGGCAGGCTAGAAATTACAGTAAGACCTGATGTTGCAGTCTTGAGCTTGAAGGCAGTCTGGTCCTTGGGGCACCCATCTTTTCCTTTAAGACTTTCAACTGACTGGATGAGACACACCCACGTTATGGAGGGTAATCTGCTTTACTCGAACTCTACTGATTTAAATGTTAATCATATCTAAAAAATACCTTCCCAGCAACATTTAGACTGGTGGTCGATCAAGTAACTAGGCATCACGCCCTAGCCAAGTTGACACATAAAATTAGCCACGACACCACTGAGTTCCCAGCCCTCGAGGGACTATGAGCTTCTTCCCTCATCTTACCTGTGAGGGAGGAATAGGCCCATCTTGATACAGATGTAAAACTGTTAAAAAACATGGCCCCTTCATCCCTGTTGGGAGTTTTTCCCAACACCCGCCAGCTTCTTTTTAGTTGTCATGATTACTGATGGAGATGAAGTGAGAAAGGGTTGCCCCGTAACAATGCTCTTGACTTTTAGTAGACATACTAATTAGTAAAATAATCATTCACATTCAGAGCATCTCGGATGGGGTCTGGGACTCTTTCTAACAAGCAGCAGGTGCCGCAAGTGCGGCTGCCCTGTGGACCAGGCTGCGGCAGTGGCGCCCAGGAGCTCTGACAATCTGCTGCACGGACGAGGCGAAAGATGGACAGAGCTTAATGACTTTTACTCAAGAGACCAGCCATTCTATGGGGGCTTCAAACACTTAGATTGTAGGCTCTTCTCTTTATTATGCTTTTCCCCAAGAAGACTGAGAAAACAATGCCTGATTATTCTTTGGAACTAAAGCTGTAGAAGAGAAGTGCCCAAACATCAAAAAATACCTTAGACTGAGCCTTGAATGGGCTGTGAAACCAGGAAGTATCACTCTCCCATCAAACTTGCCTAGCCAGTTTTGGTGCCTGTCAGCGGTACCTTGATCATGCCTTGGACTCTGCTGCTTACTAGCTGTGTAAACTTGAAGGCAAGGAAAGGAGACTAGCATCCTTTGCGCATCCCCAGTGCCAAGTACCATGCTGGGCAGTTTTATATTGTATCTTTATAGCAACAATGCTGGGGAATAGTTGGCATTATTTCATATGAGTCTTAACTAGTGCAGATTCAGAGCTGAAGATTAGAACCAGGTTTGTCTTGGACCAAAGCCTGCTGCTTTCCAGAACTCTTTTTCCCCATTTGTTTTGGGGCAGAGTAAGGGTCCCTGCCTGGCTCCCAACACCACGTGAAAAGCAGATGGGAGGGTGAGTCTCCATGCGTCTGTGCGCAACCCAAAGGCTTACGGAAGTGTGTCATGTGCCATATGCCAGGGCTCCTTCTTCTAGGAGAAATGGTTAGCCTCGTAGTTATGATTTTAGCATCAGGTGATCAAGTAATGTTTTTCTTTGTATTTTTGTTTTGTTTGTTTTCCATCTTGGACTGGCATTCAGAAATCTGTAGAGGTGAAAAAGCCTTGAATCAGCTACCATAGGGAGGATAAATCCTTCCAGATTCTGTCATTTCCGGCGTGGGCAACTCACAAGACCCCGTATGCTCGTGCCTTTGGATCCTGATTTTTAGATTAAAGAGAAGCATTATTATTGAACATAAATATCTGGGAAGTAAAATAGTAAAATAAATCTGTGGCAATAAAATAAAACAAATCAGTAAGATCCGCACAAGGCTCTACTTGAACCCAAATGGCTGAAAGCAGGGAACAGATCAGCTGGAGTGACTGGCGGCAGCTGACTTTCCTTCCCAGCCGGGGGCCAGGACTGTCATCTGCAAATCAGGTGGACACATTGTGCCGGGCCCTCCACTAAAGGCTTGAGCAGGTGCCGGTCCACTCGCCTCAGCCCCTGGCAGGAAAGGACATGGTGGCCGAGGGGCCTGGCCTCGCCAGCTGAGGTTTCCAGACCCTTTGCGCGTAACCACCTTTTCTCTCCCCGTCCAGCTCGCGGATGATCAGGGCCTCGTCCTGATGACGACCGTGGCCATGCCCGTGTTCAGCAAGCAGAACGAAACCGTGAGTACGGCAGCCGCACCTCCTGCCTGATGCTTGGAGGGTGGTTTCTCAGAGCCCCTTCTCACCCAAGCTCTGGTTTTTTTCTTTTTAAGGAGAGAGTGTATATAATTTTTTCTTACTGTTTTATACTGCTGCTAGAATCAACACATCAAAATGAGATGAGAGGAATTCAAGTAGGCATCATGTTAGAGTCTGCAGTCCCTTTCCAAAATTTTCATTAAATGACCATAGGGGGAAAAACACCAGAGACAATCCCTGATTAGGGCGGACTGATGTATCTTTGGCTTATAGTTACCTGCCTTTTAGCAGTTTCCTCAGACTGTGGTAACAAAGTGCCATAAACCGAGTGGCGTAAAATACAGAAATTGATCTTCACACAGTTCTAGAGGCTGAAGTCAGAAGTCACAGTGTCGGCCGGGCTGTGCTCCATCTGGCAGCTCCAGGGAAGAGATTTTCCTGCCTCTTTCAGCCTAGGAGGGCCCCAGGCACTCCTCGGCTCGCGGCAGCATCTCCGATCTCTGCCTCTGTCTTCACACCCGCTCTTACATGTTGCTGTGTGCTCCCCTCTTCTTATAAGGAGCCCAGTCATTGGATTCAGGGCCTGCCCTAAACCCAGGATGATTTCATCTTGAGGTCCTTAACTATTACATCAGCGAAGACCCTATTTCCAAACAGCATTACATTCTGAGGTTCTGAGGACATGAACTTGGGTGACACTGTTCAACCCGCCATAAGTCATAAAAGAAACAACAGACAGCAGAGATTTGCACATCTTTCCCCATGTCCTCTCTGACATTGAAAATTTTCAGCAAATCATAACGGCCACCTGCCATGGAAACTGGGACCCTTGAGGTCTATTCCTTCACGTTTGCCCTTGGTTCCGACTCGATGCTAAAAATACTAGAGTTATTATATCTTTCTCTGGCTGGTTAGTCTCTCTCTCCTGGGCACCAGATGGCAGTGTAAGTCGAGAAAGCAGCTAACATGCTGTCTTTCCTATCAAAAGCTTTCATAAGAGACGCTGGCTAAGGATTAGAGTCCTATGCTGCTGAAACTGTTGTGCTTCTTCACATCAGTGTCTGAGTTCCGGGAGAGAGAAGAGGGAGGCTACTGAGTGTCTTGGTATGGGTGTGTGCTGGGGCTTGTAGTAGTTAATGGGCAGCCTGGGAAGCTACCATTCTTGTCCAGTGACATTTTGGATGGAGGATGGGGGATAGAAAAGGCTCTTTCTTGGAGATCTGGTTTAATCCTCAATCTCTACCAGTTTGGGGAAGGCACCACACAGTGATCTATGGTGTGTGCCTTTTCACGAAGGTCTATTTATTTTGCCAAGTTAACTGACTGTTATTATTGTTCAATGTCCGCTTTCAACAGAGATCAAAGGGTATTCTTCTGGGAGTGGTTGGCACAGACGTCCCAGTGAAAGAACTTCTGAAGACCATCCCCAAATACAAGGTAATGCATGACCTAATTAATGAAATCAGAGCAGCAGGAATACCAGGTGCTTCACAAAAGTCAGGGTTCAAACTCCACTTCCCTTTTGAGCAATGTTTTTGCTTACCACCACCATAACCTATTAACTTGTTTTTGTACCATCTGTACAGTTAATTTACAGGTATTTTTAAGCTTAAATTGAATTGCTGTTCTTCTTAATTACCTCCTCTAACCTCAGTTTGAAGAATCAGTGTGAAATCATAAGTTTTGACGTGATCATTACATTTTTCTAATGCACATGAAGTACTGACATGACTGGTTTGCCTTTTAAAATGATGGCCCAAAGAGTTCTTAGATCCTGTGCAGAAAACTCTCCCACGTTCCCTAGTGGGGGCTCCTGAGAAAAGCAAAGCAAAAAGCGGGAAGTGGGAGATCCCCTCAAGGCCCCCACAGGCCCTCGGCCCTGCCCAGGAGCCCTCCGGATGTGCGCTGAGTGCGCGTGCAGGAGGGTCAGAGAGCAGCCGGCTGTAGGGCCCACTGGTTCCCTGGACCAAGGGCTCCACTGGCTGCACAGGGCCAGGACCACGCCATTGCCTCCTCGTTGGCACCAAGCAGAGCGGCCAGCTCGGCTCCACGTTAGGCCTGCTCAGACTGTGGAGGGGTCCCTCTGCCCCCATCTGCAGGGAGGCCGGGAATCGGGATTGTTGGCTATCGGAGGCCCCTTCCGTAGCACCACCTTCCCTGATGTGCTGAGGCCTGATTTGCCACAGTGGGGAGGATCTCGTCGGCCTTCCTGGGCCTTGGGGGAGGCAGGCAGTGGTTAGAACTCACTCTGGAGGCTCCCGGCTCCATCATTGATAAGGTGGGTGTAGACAAGTCCCTCAAATCCTTAGTTCCCCTCTGTCAAATGGTGACAGCCACCTTCATCCACTGAAGCTTTTATGATTGGAGTTAAGTTTCCAGAGACACAACAGGACATTTAGTTGACCCAAACCCGTATTAAGTGTTGGAAACTGTTAAGTCCCCAGAAACTGAAAATCAAGGGTGTGGATGAGGGACGGCTTTGAAGCTCCTAAAGACAGTAAACTTTTCTTTGGTGGAAATTTGCAGACCTAGGTGTCCAAAACTGCTGGGTCACTGTTTAAGGAAGCATGTCCCACCTACAGAGAGTGTTCCCAAGAAATTCTTAAGCTGCTTATTTCACATGAGGACATGTAGAAACCAAAGCTCAGGGCCACCACTTGACAGGTGCCCAATAAATCACGAAAGAACAAATATAATATAGAATAAGTAACAATTACCCTGTGATTCAGTTCCTCAAAGCTGCCTCTACCAGCCACTATGCTAAGCTCTTTACAGCATTATCTCACTTAATAATAAGTAGACATTAAAATTACCTCCATTTACAGCTAAAGAAACTGAGGCACGGGAAGCTTAAATATTCTGCCAAATCTCTAAACTTGCAAGTGGGAGAGCCATGATTTTAACCTCTATAACCCCAATGCTCCTAGGAACAATAAGAGAAATGACAATAATAACAGTAATAGTTAAAATTTGCAAATAAAATCATCACTATAATTAAATACAGTAAAATATTTATTGAACTTCTTACTGTATTGTTGGTGTAGTCCAAAGTACTTTACATGCATTATTCCTATCGGCGTCTTATTACACTCTCATGAAGTGGGTACATTTGGCCTCATTTTTAGGTAAGGATGCTTGAGATGACCTTCTCAACTGTACTCAGCTGGTCAAAGATGAATGAAACAAAGCGTAACAAGAGAATAGAGGAAGATCGGCTATAGAAAATTAACCAGCTGTGCTTGAAATGCGGGCATTTCTATTTTATGCTGTCCCCAGGGTGGAGCTGGGAACCAGAGACACAGGGATGGCATACACTAACCTAAGACATCCCTTCCCTAGTTCCCATAAAGAGCCTTGGGAAAGGTGTGCCTGCCAGCCAGGGACGGCCATGGCCAAAGGGCCTCGCTGGAGGAGAGGAGGGCTCCAGGGAGCAGAGTTCAGGTCACACCTTGCCCTCCTGATTAACACCTTGTAAAGATGAGTCACCTCTTGGCTCTTGGGGTTTTCCCAGAAGATAGAATTCTTTCTTTTGCCCTTAGCTTCATAGATTTTCCCACAAGCTATCAGACTTCCTGTAATTTTTATTAAGAATTCCAGACACCCCAGCAATAATTTCCAGACACCACGGCCTCTGTTAACATAACGAGCCATTTTATAATTGGGTTCACTTCATTAGCCCAGAGTCTTTCCAGTTGGAAGGGAAGTGCCTCCTCTCCCGAGGCTGTTGGACCACGCAGGCTTCTGGCCTCCAGGACAGCCTGCTTCAAGCCCGGGCCCTTTGGCAAGCCCAAGAGCTGGAAGGCCTCTCATCCTATCTGTTCTCGATTACTCCATGGGCCTGCACATTAGGAAGGACAGGAAGACTAGTTCTATTTCAGATGAAACAGGACTTAGGGACTTCATCAGTATACTGGTGCGTGCCCCAAAGAAATACTGGACATTGTCCTATTATAAGTTTTTGACTCTCTGAGAGACTCATCCACAAGATGTATTTCGAGATTTGCTCAGTTTCTCTTCTTACATCTACATTAGGTCGTATCTATATGCCACCACCCAACAAACATTCTGATGTTGTTTTCTCAGAATATTTGGCGGAAGGATTTTAATCGGTTTCTGAATATCAGGAAGGCTTTCTTAGGTACAGGCTTGAGAAGGACTTGCTATGCATCTGCTAGAGCAAATCAGCCTCTTTTTGGCTCATTTTTAATATTAACTTCAGTTCGCATTTTCAAGCTGAGCTAGGCAATATTGGAGTAAAGTGATACTTGCCTTAAATACACACAAACCCTAATGGAATGCCTGCCTCATGCCCGCCCTTGTGCTAGGGACTGTAGAGGTCAAAGGCAAATGCCGTGCCTCTGCCCCACAGAGTTCATGCTGATGGAGGGGTCACTGCCCTAAGTTTTTCCTAGAACAAGACAGAGGAGGGAAAGAAATCCAGCTAGGGTGGAGGGATGGCAAAATAAGTGTAGCATTCGTATGCGTTAGGGTGAAGGCGGTGATGGGAATGTGCTCGGGGTTCTATGAAAATGTGTGTGGGAAGGAGAAAGCCAAGGGGAGGGTCAGTAAGATCTGAGCGGAGCTCACAGCAGGGGCGAGAATTCACTAGCAGGGCGGGAGGGGTTCTCCAGGCAGCTGGCCCTGTGTAAGGAAAGGTCTGGGTGGGAGGGTGGACGGCAGGGGTGCTGCCATGTGCTCCAAGGGCAGTGGGTGGAGGAAGGCAAACCTGGGTTCTCAGGCAGGGACAGGGACAGGCCCATGGGGTCTATCTTACGCACCAAGGGGGTCTCTAGTGAGTTTTACAAAAGGGAACAACATGGTCAGAGTTACCTTTGATTTTGGCCATTCTGGAGGATGACTTTTTTGGGGCCAAGCTTTGAGGCTGGAAGAAAAATTGTAGGAGCTGTAGAAGTCTGCTGAATTCATTGCGTGGTGGTAGGGTTGGGCAGCGGGGTTAAATCAGAATAAAAGCTGGAAAAAAAATTACCAGGATTTAGTGACAACTTGGATTGAGGGGTTGGGGCTGAAAGAGAGAAAAGACTCTAAAGGAGATGCTGTAGTTTCTAGCTTGGGAGTCTGCGTGGGTGGTGGTGCCACCTACCGAGAGAGAGGAGGAGGGGGAGGAGCAGTTTGAGAGGACGCCATTGGATGGGGTGGGTCTCGGGTGCCTGAGGGGGCCGGGAAGAGGTGACCAACACCCAGCTGGGTGCTTGGACCACCACCGAAGGGGAGACCGAGGCAGGAGCATAGATCTGGAGGCTGCCAGCACTTGGGTGGCTGCTGATGCTCACTGGGGGAGGGGAATTGAGGCAGACAAGGGACACTGGGGACAGGATCTTAGGGAAAAGGCTAAGGAATGGGGAGGGTGTGGATCCCAGGGAGCGTGGGGCCTGGAAGCTGAGGGCATCCTGTCAGGGAGGAGGAGGCAGACGGCTAATAGAACCAGGAAGATTTGAGAGAAAAAATCCTGTAGGGCTTGGCAATTAATTAGGAGGCCACTGGCAACCGTGAGGAAAGGAGTCTCTGTGACATCTTGGGGGTTGGAGGGAGGGCAAAGGCAGGGTCCAGTGTGTCGAGGCATGATGGGCCGTAAGGAAGCAGAGGTGGCAGTCAGACAGTGAGTGGAGGGCCTCGGCAGGAGGAGAGTCAGCTTCTGCCTTCCTTGGGAAGAGGCAGAGAGTTTAGCTTAGCTTTGTAGAATCTGCACTAAATGAAATTTCTTTTATTGTTTCCCTGCTTCCTCCTTTTCCTCTTCCTCCTTTCCATAGTCCTCTTCCCTCCACCCCAACCACCCCTCCCTATATTTTAAACCACATGGTATGACCTTTGCCCTCATGGAACTTACATTCTGGTGGGACACTAAATAATCAATGATCTTGACTGATGCCTTGCTTACTTATAAGCAACCTCACAGATAATTAATAATCATCATTTTGGCAAGTGCTATACAAGAAAAGCACAGAGTATTAAGAGGAATCCTACTGCTTTTGAATATTGCTTCCCGAAAGCAAAACAAGAACCAAAGTAATGTACATTAGAAGGCACTGCATACATGAGCTGACTATAAAATATTATTTCTTTGGTCTAATTTTGAGTTTGAATTCCCAATCAAATACCACTTGTGCATTTAATGGAAAAAGTCAAACTCTCAGAATCCTCTGTGACCCTCCAGTCCATCTTAAACCGGGACATAATAATGGTAATTAATGCAGTGTTGACTGTGTCTGACATTTTTCCAAGAGACAAGATGAAAGAGACGATATACATCTCAAAGGATAGGAAATCTCTGGTTTATCTTTCACAGCATAATGAAATATACTTTTACCATTAGAGAAAAGTGGAATCTTATTAAGACTTGCTGTGCAAGGTAACTCCAGGAGAAAACGTCTGTTGCCCTTGACTACCACGTGCATATTTGCTTTATGTAATGCAACGGAAACTTTTAATTGCCGATGTTAAATTCTCTGAAGTTAATTTCACATCACCTTGACATTAAGCTAACAAGCAGACAGGGTCATTCCTGGTTTGTAAACTCTATTGTCTGGATCATTTAATAGTATCATATTCAAGAATGTGAGTGGCAGAGAATTTAAAGAAAAGTAACAGTGAGGGCTCAGAACTATGAAATAACTGCTCAGAAAAAAAAACAGAGAATTTTTTTTCTTTTCTCCTTTCACTGCTCTGGCAAAAGTGGGGTTACATTTTCTTTCTTCAGAGAGAGAGAGAGAGATCAGTATGGGTTTTATGCCAGAGGCCATTTTAATACATGAATGATTTGTAGGTAAATTTATTGTAGCCAATGGGTGCAGTCAACTGTGTAATAGAAATATTGTCAAAAAGCTGGGATTATTATTTAAATAAGTGCAGTGTTAAATTTGATTACATACTTTTTAAAGCTAATAAAACATTTCATTGCTCGCAAACTATTTCCCATAGTGCCATTTAGTCAGAAAACATAAATTAAGTGAGGCTCTGCATAGAAAATCACCCAGGCTTTGTGTTGGTTGAAGCATGCATGGCAGAGCCGGGCAACCACACAGTTTGAAGATGAAGGATATAAAAGGGGTTGGAAGGCTCCCTATAGGCTGGGGGACCAGGGGGTGGCACTTTTATCCTTGAAGAATTATGGAAAATGACAGCCTAGGGGACTGCCCATTTGAGATGGCCCTTGTGGGCGTGGAATTGCAGGAAGCCTAGAAATGAAACAGCATGGAGATCCCTCTTTCTTTATTACGGGCGGAGAGAAGATGCCCTGATTGATAAAATTCTGTTCATTTGGACATAGGGCCTTTCCAGAAACATTAGTTACTTTCTTGTTTAAAAAATATATATAATCGTTTTTGTTTTAAATAAATAAAAATAGAGCCCTTAGATGCCAACGTGAGGATGTGACATTTTAAATTGTGCTATTTGCTGAGCTTATCCTGTGACAGGTCTTCATTTCCACCAAATGTCAAGGATCAGTGCCTTGCATTCATTTTAATGAAATACTGTGCTGATAAGGGTTATGAATGCCAAGTTTAAGCTGTAAATTACTAAATGCCGGGCTGCTTTATGCTTTGTGAATTCACTGGGGAGCAAGCTAATGAGGGTTTCTCTTTTGCTTCCTCTTACAGTTAGGGATTCATGGTTATGCCTTTGCAATCACAAATAATGGATATATCCTGACGCATCCAGAACTCAGGCCACTGGTAAGAGAAATATGTATTTCTGCATTTCTCCTTTTATGATTTTGAAAGATCGCCTTCATTTCTACAATGAGGACACTTTGCAGCAGTTTTCACTTTAAAACCGCCTATTCATAGCATTATAAAGGTTGTTTTAAATAATTTATAACTAGCATTTTTGACACATAATATTTAAATAATGTAAGATAAATACATTTACCATCATGCTTTTGTATATAAATCCATATATATCTATATGCATGCATTTATTTATTTCCCATCTGCCAATATATGGAAAATTGTTATTTAAACAGCGTGAAAACCATTATAATGGGTTCCCTTATATAATAAACAGACTCTCACACACTAGCTCTAGATCCACTTATTCCAAGTCTCATTTGAGAGAACATATTAGACTCTAGATCCCTGGAAATTTATTACAATGGGGTTTGCCCCCAAATTACATTGCTTAAGCCCAATGCTTTGTGCATAGAAGCTACTCAACACCTTTTTTGTAGAATCGAAAGAGCTGAGACTTTCTCCATTTCCTGCCTACATCATATCCAGTAGCGTTGTTTGGTGACCTGGCCACTTTCTGTCTCAGCGTTGTTCCCACTCTCTCTGAAATGAGTGTGGTTAGGCCAAATCCAGGACAGCCTGTGGTTTTGTCAACCCGAATCCTGGGTCAAGGCTTCCCAGGGCGCTGTGTGAAGGAGATTCTGAGCCAGCAGCCAGGCTCATCTCCCGACGGTGTCTGCTGTGGACTCTGGTGGGACACTGGCAGCGAGCGTGCCTGGTGTCTGCCACCCCTAGACTAGTTGCAATGTGTTTTTTAAAAAAGAAGACATCCTTTTGAGTTTGTGTGTGTTTATGTAATTTTCAAAAGTGGCATAAAAAGTGTATAAGAATAATACAGCGAACACTGCTTTTTTAAGTTAAAGTATAGGTCATTTTGTCTAGCAATCCACACACACAGGTGAACACACACAAATGCACATGCATCCATCCACCCGACATGTCTTTTTGCCGTTCACTGAAGTTAGAAAATAGCAGCAATACCTGCTGTGCAAATGTTTGTTGACAAAACATTGTGGGGACCAGTTGACCTCTTTGCGTCATTGTTTAGAAACAGTTCATGTGAGGCCTCCATCATCATCCAACTTTGCTCTGATTGCCTGGTATTAATGGACTCATGACCACGTTGTATGGATCCCATATGCATACTTTAAGATGGGACTTGCAGTAATATGTGATTTGAGCAATCTTTTTATCAGAAAAGTACTGAATTAACTGCTTAGCTAATTGCAAATATAACTCAGAATTAGTGTAAAGTTTGATTGAAAAAGCCACTGACTTTTTAAAGACATGTAAGTCTAATGACAATATTTAAGTCTAAAAAGCTTAGCACATCACCCATCTCCAAGCTGCCTAGTTGGAGTTGTTTGTTGGGGGTAGTAGGAGCTACATGTTTGTGTGGCTGAAACGGACTTATAGTGCTTATTTGTTCCAAATTGGAATAGAGCAGGCTCAATGAAACAATCACACCTGAATCTTCTGCCACTAAATGAATTAATTTCCTATTTATCAGCTTTTAAAGGAAGAGCAAAATGGAACCAGATGTTAGAAGTCACCAAGGTAGCTTCCTTCCCTCTGCAGCAATGGCAGTGATCAGCTGCTCTCCACACAATCCATGCACCGTATCTTTCTGCTTGCTTATATCTCTTGGTCATGCAGCAAACGGTATGTTTGTAAATAGTCTATCAGATGCACTTTCCAGAGTTGTGGTCACTAGGAGGGCAGCCGAAAGGCTCTTAGCAAAGCAGGCCAACCTGTCAGCGCTGTTCGTCTCTGAATAGTACAAATATTCACAAACAAGAGTCATTTCCGTTCTTCTCACTGTGGAAACACTGTACTGAATGGTTTCACCAAAAGTGGTAGCCATGGTCAAGTTTCCATGGAGTGGCCCAAGAAAATTCCCCACATCTCACTCGTGAGCACCCAAACCAGGTGAGCCATTCTGTAATTGATATGACAAGAACATAAGGAATGGCCTGGTCAGTGGGTCATGTATCTCACTCATCCGTCTCTGACCCTGAGGCCATCAGATACTTAGAAGAGGTTTGGGGGGGATACCAACCATTGAGGGTTACATGAATGAGCCCCTCTGCATGGGATCAATAAGTGTATGCTGACTCTGACTTGAGTTTTGAGTTTTTATTCTGAGCAAAAAGCAGCAGCAAAGTGGAAGGATCTCAACTTTAGCATCACACAGAGAACCTAAACTTCTAGTTCTGCTACATCCCAGCTATGTGACTTTGGGTAAGTCACACAGCCTCTGTGAACGGCACTTGTCTCTTGTAACCCTGCCATAACTGTAGTGTACGTATCATAGCTTGGCTGTCAGAGTAGATGAGATATGCCAGCAAAGGACCTGGTGCAGCCAAGCAGGCCCCAGGAATCTCAGGGGCAGTGGTGGCTATTCTGGTGTCCCAGCTGTGTAATGCTTGTTCTGTTGACCTGGGAGCTCAGCTACCATAAAGACTAGAAGGTTGGAAGGACATGGTGGTGTTGGATACTTAGAGAGGGAGTCTAAAAGAACACTTTTTGATTATTCAAGTGGTTCAGAGTGTTATGATAAACATTGGCAAGGGGTCGTGCACACACGCACATACGCAAACACACACATGAGTGTGTAGATACAGAATCTCTGGAATCATGCAATCTGCCCCAATTTCAGTCTGCCATTAACTTGGTCTGTGTGACCTCAGCCAAGCCTGTCTGTTCCTGTCTCTCTCAAACACACACACACACACACACACAGGTGTACACACACACACACAGGTGTGCACACACACCCTCTGTTTTCTTTTTGATTCCATAGCAGTCTTGGCCAGGCCAGCTGTGGTCTAGAAGACAGGAAGACAACTATACTATGAGGTTCTATGTGAGCCCTACCATGTAAGGAAACCAAAGATGTTCTGTTTGTTTAAATGTAGCAATAAGAATAGCACCAGAAGCCACAGTAACTGAAGAATGATAGTCAGCCTGCGTGGACACTCCTGGCCCCAGCACACACAAATTATTTGTTCATCTCTGCTCTGTCTGCCTGTCTCTGTCTCCTCTACCCCGTACCAGCAGCCTACTCAGCGCGTAGTAGGGACTCAGTAGACAACCGAGTGAAGGGACCCTCCAGAACCACTGTTTTCATTTTCACTTACTTTGGGTTCTTGTGAAGGATCTGAGTAACTTGTGAGCTTCCCTGGAAATCTGGTGTCTGTGCCGGGCATAAATCCACCCTGGCCAGAGCTCTCAAGCATGGCTAGGAACAGCCAGCTGCTAGCAGCTTCCCTGCCTGGCTCAGGCTGGGAGTCCTCGCTCAAACCCCATTCGTCTCCTCCCAAGCCCAGCCATATAATCGAATCCTTATTATAAATGGACAGCCCCTCGGTTCTGGCCAAGATTGCCAGATTAGCACGGCGGGTGTGAGTGTGGGGTTGTGGCCAGGGCGGGGAGGATGGAGCAAGCGCACTTAAAATAACTCGTACGCCCTCTCCATCTGCCATTGAGGCTGTGTCTGCCCCTGCAGCCAGAGGAAAGAAGTGGTTTTCTCTGAAGCACAATACCAATATTTTTCTAATTTGTCCAATAAAATCTTTCCCCTGAACTTAATGTTTGGCTTCATTTTATCCAGTATTTTCTTTAATCTTGTATGATTTGGGTGTGAATCATGAAGTGTCTCCAAAAACAGCTCAGACGTAGGAGCCTTACTCAGCAGACTCACTTTGGTTTAATTGGCAAAGCTGCTAAAGTAATACTCTTCTGTGATAACTGGGCTCTCCTTAGTCCTCCTTCAAGGGGTTCTCAGCCACTCTGTCCTCGCCACCAGCTTGTGTCTTCCCGATTGTTTGACTGTCGTTGGTTCAACAGGCTTTGGCCATGTGGCGGGTGTGGCCCCGTGCTGGGGTGGATAGGTGGCTGATGTGGCCGTCTTCAAGGGGCAGGGGCAAGCTCCTGTTCTCAAGGAGGCAATGGAACAGCAGTGCAGCAGGAGTGATTAAATGCTCTTAGCTCGAGAAATGCTTTTTGAGTAGTTATCACACACTTGGGAAAATTTTTTCTTGTTCTTTGCCACTCTAACATTAAAGCTAAAAGTATTTTAAGGTAGAGTTGTTGTCTACATTTCAATTTCTTGCTCTTTATTTTTCCTTTGTCTTTGAGAGCTATAGGATTTTTCTTAAAATATGGAGCCCTGAATGTATCTCCTCTTCTTTGCCCAACAGGGGACTGAGGAGAGGTAGGGCTGTGCAGGTGCCACCTTTAGCATGATCTGTATTTTTGTGGAGATTTTGGCCATCCATCTCTCCCTTCCTTTTAGAAGAGAGAGATGTCTAAGTTGATTTCCTTCCCCTGAGGAGGCCTGGCAATGTGGACCTGGTCGAATCCCTAAGAGAACACAAAGAAGGTTCTTTTTCTGCAGCCACAGCAATGGCAGGCTCCACAGAGAAGCCTTGGGCAGGCAACATTTAGGACTCATTTCCATGAAGCCTGTGTTGAAATCTGCCAAAAGCTGTTTGTTCTGTGTCTCCAAACCCAGGCAATGGGGAAGCATGCTGGAGAGTGTTTATTCTGGATGAAGATTCGCCAGTCACTGTGTGTGGTGGTGGATGAGACAGGACATAGGAATGATGGAGAGAAACTCACTTTTGTTCCTTCAACGTTGGCTGATGTCCATTATGTTCTAGGCCTGAGCAAGCTGCTTGGAGAGGTCACAGAGGTGTGCCCTGCCTCAAAGAAGTCAAACTCTAACAGCATGGATAAGATGTACTTAGAAGTAACTATAGCCACTAGGGAAGATTCACTTTTTGTTTGTTTCTTATGGTTGTTTTGGTCTTAGTATGTTTTTCTAACATTCATTGAATCTTTTTTATGGGACAGGAATGATTCTAAGTGTTTACATGTGTTAGCTCTTTTTATCATTAATTAATTGAGTAGCAAGCCTAGGATGCAGGTTCCTTGGAAAGTCACAGAGGCGTAAGGGAAGGATGAAGATGAGGGGAGGGTGGGAGATGCACCTACAGGCAGCATGGAGTTGGGGTGTAGACAACTGTGAGTACAAGGCTGAGGAGCTGGAGTTCTCTAGAAGGAAGGAAGATATCCCTCTGTTACAGATGGGAAGCTGAGGCACCAAGAGATAAGGGGACTTCCCCCAAATCACACAGCTAGGAAGTGCCAGAACCAGGAGCCCTAACCCAATCAGATTAGATGCACTATAATCTTTGGAATTTGGTGAGTATCTTACACTTATAGCACATCTCAATTCAGACTAGCCATATTTCCATGTGGCTGTGGCCACCATAAGGGACAGTACAGGTCTAGAGTGTGACCAGACATTCTGGACTCTTCTAGATAGAAGGGATTATAGGACCTCCTAAAGTGTTCTAGCATGCTGAGTTCTAACATGCCGCCAACCTTTCCCTGTGTCATTCTGGACTGTCCTGCTCCACTCTCCATGCTGACTCTGCTTCTTTATTCTTGGGGATGCCCGGGCAGTTCACTTTTGTATGCCCTGTTTACTAATGCACATGGGTTATAGATGGCCCTTGTAGAAGGTTATATTGAATCCATGGATTGACATGTGGAAATGCCAATAAATGTAAATGTTTTCACACTTTCATCCTCTGTATGAAACTAAGTAGACATCCCTATGGACACATATGAATATGTATTAAATCCTAATTGGAGAGTACATACCAAACACCAGTCTAAATAAGAATTTAAAAGGTAGAGGCACTGTTAGTATCTTTATCTAAGTCCAGCTGACTTAGTTCAAGCAATAGGCCATGGGAAGAGATTCTGCACAATTTCAGATAACTTTGACTTGGAGTTTAAATGGGATCTTTATACAATTATGCAGTTCTACAACTGAGGAAAGCGTGGTCTTTTGGTTCACTGCTCAGAAGCCCCAAGTTCTGTCCTGCCCCACATTCTTGTGCTTGTTCCTCTGTACCTGGAATCTTGTCCCCAATATACCTGTAACTGGCTTTTTCTCATCCTCCCTTTCTCATCTCAGATGTCACCTCAGAGAAGTATCCCTCCTTCTGCCCAAAGGGGCCACACTCCTCCTCTGTCTGTCTCCATCACGTCCCCTGCTTTAGTTTCCTTGGATCACTTACCACTGTTAGAAAATGTCTATGTGTTTAACTTCTCCCCTGTTGTCCCTTGTGAATAGCTGGGACTTTTACACAAAGTGGGTAGTCAGTAAATATTTGATGGATTATCTTGAGGATGTTGGAATGATGTGATGATTAGATGTCTGGGTACCAATTTCAAACGATAAATGAGAAGTACAGGTGACACACATTCGTTCACCAAACATTTATTGAGCCCTTGCTGCGTCGGCGCAGAAATCGGAGTGTGGTTGGTCAGGCCCTCCTTTTTCTCTGCCCCTCCCTCTGCCCTCCTGCATGCCTGCAGGCAGTCATCAGATGTCCTGAAGTCAAGCCCTGTGCTAGCTACCCGAGACAAGGAAGCAGGTGGAAGGACATCTCTACCCGCAAGAAGCTCATGGCACAAAGCAAGAGTTCCCTGATAGCGAGAGACCAAGAAAAGCTATGGGCTCACAGAGGAAGCATCTGCTTTTCTTGAGGAAGGGCGCCCTGAGATGCAGGAGGGCTTCTCAGAGGAGGGGGAGGAGGACCCCATCCGGATCCATTCTAGGAGACATTCCTTCCCACTCAGCAGGGCCCCCAGGACTGCTGACTTCAGGCTGGACCAGGCACGACTTCGCTGTCTGGCCTCAGGACCACGCATCCTGCTGGGCACAGCCTGCAGGGGCGTGCGGGGTGGGGCCTAGCGTTATTTAGGAACCTTTCCCAGGTTCCCAAACGCAGGGGTCCCTTCTCCGCCTCCTCGGCTCGCTCCCCGGCTGCTGCTGAGCTGCAGGCGACCGGCCGGCAGGTGGCGCGCGGGCTCCGCTGTGCCGGGCCTGCGTCCGCGCGCGTCCCGGAGCCGGCGCGAGGCCATCGAGGCCTGGTCCGAATCCGCCGCCTTGAGTCTAAAAGAAAGAATGAACGGGTGCTTAGTGAGTGCGTCTGCTCCGAGGAGTGTGTTCCGCGAGAGCCATAAACAAGGTTGTGTGACCCCCACGTCGTGAGCCTGTTCTTGTTGAAACACGTCGTTTGGCAAAACAGAGCGCAGAGCCTCGCTGCGGCGGGCTGCGCGCGGGCGGAGGGGCAGGCTGGAGGGGGAGACTGGCGGGGAAGGCTGGCGGGGCAGGCTGGAGGGGGA
>VBSM01002035.1:14284425-14369387 GCA_008086735.1 Cheirogaleus medius
AGACTGGCGGAGAAGGCTGGCGGGGGAGGCTGGAGGGGGAGGCTGGCGGGGGAGACTGGCAGGGAAGGCCTGCGTGAGGAGCTCGGGGTGAGGAAGCAGGGGGCCGCCTGTCTGCGGGTGGGCTGCGCTCTGTTCTGCTGGCCTCAGGGAGTCAGACCCGGGGCCCCTGGGTCCCCACGATCAGGACTAGGTGTGCGCTTGGACACTCGGCGTAGGAGCCAGTTCTGTAGGTAGTTTTCAAGTGTGCACAGTGCGGCTCACTAATGCCATGTACGTGCTGCACACGGTGGCACACAGGGGACCGGCAATGATGCAGCCTCACCTAGGGTGGTGGGCTAGACCCTGCCTGAGCACCCTGGACATCTTGCCTGGGAACTCTCATCACAGCCTGCATGGGCTGCTTCGCCCGGAGAGGTAACTGTAGGTAAAGATGGTCCGTAGATAATAAAAGATTTTCTTAATAAAATTAATTAAATAAATATGTGAAGGAGAAAAAAGATGTTCTCTGATACACCAAGGAATGCATCAATGAGAAAGTCAATTTGAATCAGTCTTCAGAAAAGAACAAAAAGTTAACTACGGACAATGTACTTTTTTTTTTTTTTTTTTTTTTACAATATTAACCTTATCTAATTGAAAGAACTTCCTTAATTCTGAAGCTGTGTTCTCAGGTTCTTTGACAAAGCGCCGGGTTGGGCTGGGAAGCCTCCCTCAGCCACTCAAGACAACAACTTCCGTCCAGTCCCTGGACACGGGCTCCCCTGCCCTGGGCTGTGGCTGGGGTTTGCTGAGTGGGGGCAGTGGGGGCAGGCTTGCGGGTTTCCCGCGTCCTCCGGGCCTGGCTGCACCCAGTCTAAAGCCACATCAGCCTCCCTCTCTCGTGGCTTTCTTTCTCTGGCTCTCGCACCTGCTCCTTCCTCTGTCCTGTCCTGCAGAGTGGTAGAAAAGGTCCCCACTGTCTCTAGCTCAAGGGCACTGCACTGTTGCTTGTAGTCTCCTGGCCCTGCCCACACCTCCACAATGGCCTCTTTATTAACCCTCCTTAATTAGCCAGCTCGACTGTACCATGTGCTTCTTGCTGGGGCCCCAACTGATACAAAGGTGAGAATAGATGAAAGGTTTGTTCTCTTTATCATTTTTCTTCCAGGAAAGAGAGAAAGAAGGAAGAAAGGAAAAAAGGAAGAATGAAAAGAAAAGGGTAGGAAAGGAAGGAGGGAGGGAAGAAGGAGGGAAAATAGGAAGCAAAAGCGGGAAGGAGAGAGGAAAAAGAAAAGGAAGGCGCTAGAGACCCTCTATTAGTTGCTTCATGTATTAATATCTGTTTATTCATTATTAATCCATTTATTTATTTCTCTCCCATTGTAGTGGGAGTGGAGAATTTCATATACCCTTCCAATAAATTCCGGTTTTGCTTAAGAGATTATGATTTGTTATCTGTTGCTTATAACCAGAGCAGCCTGACTGATATGGCCATGAAATTCCAAAGTCTGGGAACCACTGTGGGGTGTGGCTCTCACCCCTGCTCTCAAGGAGCCACCAGTCTGACACTGCCCTTGCCACCCTGCCACCCACCACCTGCCACACTCTTTTATAAAAATTTCTTTCTCTCAGCCCTATGCCCCACCCCTAGAGCAATCTGTCCGCATCCCACTGGGATTTTGCATGAGCCTTTGACTTTGTATTCCCCGCTACCTTGCAGAAATATCTAGATGCATCTGCCCTCTCTCCACACTGCAAGACAATAACCTGAAGACACTGATGAGACTGTGTTTTTTCACCCTTGTATATCCAGGGCCTGGTGAGGTACTTGGCAAAGAGGGTGGAATGAGAAGTAGATGGAGAGAGAAGACCCACGTATAGGAAATGGAGCACACAGTGAAAGAGTATGTTGTCGAGCACCAGGGTGAAAGTACTGACAAGAAGTAGAATTGAAGAGAGGCCTTGGTGTCTAGCTGTGGACGGGGTAGCTGGGAAAGCCTGCAGGGAGCTGGTTTGCAGCTTGCAAGCTTGAGGTCTTGGCCCAGCACAGTTGGGAGCAGCAGAAGGCCCTGCAGACAACTGCATGATAACTTGCTCACTCCCGTGCTACTGGAACCCTCCTTCTCTTCCTCTTTCCTTCCTTCCCTCCCTCTCTCCCTCCGTTCCTTCATTTCTTCATAAGACATATATTTATTGAATACCTATCATGTGCCAAGGATCTAGTGATAAAATAAGGCAAATAGAAGTCCCCCTTTACTTGGTGTTTCCAATCTCATGAAGAAGATATGTTTTTTAAAAGCTCATAAATAAACCAATATGTAAAAATATTACACATTTCGGATAAGCTCTCTGAAAGAAACAAGGATCTGAGAAAACGAGCAGGTAGGGAGAGGCACCTGCCTTAGCTGGATGGTCAGGGAGAGCCCTTCTCAGGGATGACGTTCTAAGCTGAGCCCCGAGGGATGGGGAAGATGTGGAGACATGGAGTCCAGGCCTAGGGAAGAGTGCGTGCAAAGACTCCGAGGCCGGGATGGCCAGTATGCCATGCTCAAGGATCTGTTTGTAGATTTAGGACAGACTTTCAAAGCAGAAGGATGGGTGACTTGGGGTTTTGTTGGCAAACTCCTATTTGGGACTGCTCTTCCTAAAGCAGTCCCTGTTTGTGTTCTGCTCCCCTCCACCAAGCCCTGCCCATTGTCGTGCACGGGCCTGGCTCACAGCTGCCAGCACCTGGGTGAAGACTTTCTCTGCTTTCTGCAGTCCTCTCTTCCCAAGCATGCAACAGACCAGACGTGACAAGGAATTAGCATCCCCTCAACCAAAGACTGGTGAGTGCTGCCACCTTTCAGGTGGGACACCTCCGAGGTGCCTGTTTTTCACAGGCTCCCAGCATTCCTCGTTGGGATGCTTCTGAGACAACTCAAGCCAGTGGGCTGATATTTAATATTTCTCTGCAAAAATCGATTTGCTATAGACCAGAGCTTCAAATACAGTTTTGAGTGCACCCACATAGACTTTTATGTTAGCACATTGGCACTGGGCAAGTTTTCCATTCTATTTCAGGTCCCTGAGCATGTATTCCCATCACACCAGCCTGCTTGGAGAATCCACATTTGTTTTTAGGAGTACCAGGGAGCATTAGCTTGATGCTATTAATAATCGAGAGTAGGCACTTCTAGGAAGTTTGGTTTAGAGATAGGATTCTCTGCTGCTTTATGGTTTGGAGAAAGGATTTGATGAGGAAAAGCCTTTTCTTTTCACTGGACACACTCTGACCTTTGTTTTACTAGATTAATTTCATATCTAGAATGCCCTATCTTGGATGATGAATTAGCAATAAAAACCTCATCAAAATGTAATTACAGGCAATGTGTTGAATAATGATCTCTTAAAAATTCCTATAGATTTGTCTGCACCTCCTTCCCCTTGTGGGGAAATGAGCCTCAGCTGCTAGCTACTAGCCCCAGCTCAGGAATGCAAACCCCAGCCCTGTTGTGAAGCTGAGATGTGAGTGCTGGCTTCTGTCATTGCCCAGTGTCATCTAATTGATCAATTGCTTTTCTCCATGTGATGCACATCTTTATATAATTTAAAGGACCATCTCCACGGGGGGAAGGGGGATAGGAATACACAGGAAGTGGAAGCTCAAGGCAGAATGAAACCCTGGCCTCCTCCATCTCTAGCAGCCTGCTGTGGGGGGAGAGAGTTATTATTAAAATGTTAACTGCCCAGACAATAGCAGGCAGACCAGCATGGAGATAGCCTGAGAAGCAGGCATGAGAGCTTTCCTAACTGCAAATTCCAGGAAAGTTTGTTCCTCCTTAAAATAGGAAACAGAGCCATCTGCCTCTTAGGGGAGACTGCTTAAGTAATGTTTGGCTTTCCCAAGGAGCCCAGCTTGTTTCTCTCCAGGGAGCTGGACTTGAACTGGGAGGAAACCTAGCTTTACCCTAACTCTGTTGAAAGGCCCTGTAAAACCCTACAGCTGGATCTGACAGCAGAATATTCAAATGATCACAACCGGGTGAATGCCCACACTCATTTGAATGACTGAAGAATTCAATCATTTGAATGCCAATGATTATTCCTCTGGGAGTTTACATTTTAGAAAGGCCTTCCATCTGAATCCCCCTGAGAGCATTAAATTGCTATCTAATTAGCAGTCCCAAATTATATATATTTAAAAGATAATTAAAGGTTTGAAGGCTGTTGGAATAACTGGTTATACATTTAAATGAATCACAAGAAATTTGTTAGTAATGTGTGGAGTTTTTTTTTATTCCTTGCTTTCCTCTGAAGTTCAGTAGACCCAACCTCACGGGGTTAAGTCTGGTAGCGGTAAGATAAAGGCAGATGTTTTTAATTATTGCAACTCAAACCTCCAAATAATTATAAGCAGCTGTCATTTTTACATAATCCTAAATGATAAGACCCAAAGAATGCAAATAAAATGTCGAGACCATGGGCTTCGGGGCACAATAGTTTAACCCCTGTGACACCACTGCACTGACCATTGCACTTCACTGAGCAGGCTTCTCTAACCACTGTGCTCTTTGCTCAGCTTTCATAATAACATGATAGGCACATATATTTCCAAATACACCTCCCAGGTGCCACTTCCACATTCTCTATGGATGTTTGCTAGGCAAAGGGAAAACTAATACATTTGGAATACTGAGGAAAGAAAGTTAGGCTAAACCTGGTAGGGCTTTTGCTGAAAGTTCCTCTCAGCCTCGATTGCCATTTTCTCCTTGTGATTGGGTCTACCCCTGTGCTGGCCCCAGTGACCTCTCCCTCTGTTAATGGCATGATAGACTGTGCTTGGTAGCATTTCTTTGGCCTATGTCTAGGGTTTTCATTGGCCTGGCCACTTCTGTGCACCATCTGGCCAGGGGCAGAAATCCCAAAGAACAGACTGACCTGCCACCTCCAACCCAGGAGGCTCTGGGTTCAGGTCTTAAATTCAACACTTTCTATACCTGTCTTTCCTTGGAAGGGCAAGGGCCTCCTGAGGACCAGGTCAAGGAGAGATGTACCACAGTCACAAGGGCTTCTCTCCTTTGGACCCAATGACTACAAAACCAAAGTCCTCAAGATCAAGGTCCATAATTCACCCCAAGCAGAGCTGAAGCCAGACTACAAGAGACAAATCTAGAACATTAGCTAAAAGATAGACACACACACACACACACACACACATTCCAAATTAAATCAAAAGCCTTAGCTAAGGAGGGCTCAAGTCAGATATAAATTGAGACAGGGACCTGGCTTGGCAGAAATGTGGCCAAGCAGAAAGAACTGCCCAATGAGCTCAGCTTAATTCCATGGGAATGGTAAATATAAACAGGTGAAAGAGGAGAGAAATCAGACCAAAGTTTCACCTGGAACATTCAGAAGCCGACAGGCGTCATGGAGTATTTGCTACCTCTCCCTAGGGAAGAAACGTAGAGATTTCAGAAACATATCCTGAATATTAGAACCAGTTAAAATATTCTGATTTTCCCAAATGCCTGATTGCCCCAAAAGGCCTCTCTGGAGTTTCTAAGTTTCTAGCTACACTCCAGGTAGAGCAATGGGGAGTAACTGGGAAGGGGGAGGCATTTATCTGACTCCTAGGACTGCTGCAGGTTTGATGTTAATATGGGTTGGACTCCCCTTAAATGAAGCCCATGTTCCTCCAGGCTCAAATACAACTATAAATATGATGTTTGTATATTTTTATTTATTTATTTTATAAATTTTTGAGAGTCAATAATTTAAATTCAGCTGTGTTTGGGGTGGAATTCTAGGGACCTGGTTGATGACAACCACAGGTCACCTTGCTGTCACCCTCAGGACACATCTCAGGCAGGCTCTGGGCAGCAGTCTTAGTACTAGCACAGGAAGCTCAGTGGTACATGTTTCTCTGTGGAGCAGAGCAATCTCTGAGGCCAGATGTCTGGGGTCAAACCTCAGCCGTGCCACGATGAGCTGTGTGACCTTGAACAAGTGACTTTACCTCCCTGACCTACGTTTCCTCCACTGAAAAATAAAGACAAAAACAGTGCCTCCGTATGAGGTGATGATGAGGATTAGATGAGTTAACGTCAACAGATTACCCACAACAGGCCAGGCACATGGGGCAGTGTGATGCATGTGTTTATTAAATGAACACATATACTGATTTGTTCATTCCCTCTGTCCACTCATTCATCACACACATTCACGGGGACCTACTCTTTGCCAGGCACAGTCCTAGGCACTACAGTTCCAATGATGGACATGAAATAGGCTCTTTGCCAAAGCTGCTTAGGGCCTATGGGAGACGATCTGCAGTGCAGCGTGATGGGTATGGAGACGGGGCCTCCGTAGGAGGCTGAGGGGAGCACGGGAAGGACTCAACCTGACCCCCTAGACAGGTCAGCACAGGCCTCCTAGAGGAAGTCCTGAGGGCTCAGCAGGGATTGGCCACTGGACTGTGAGTTGGGGCAAAGGGCGTTCAGAGCACAGGCAGTGGCATGTGCAGAGAGGCCTGAAGGGGAGGACAATGACATTTTTAGCAGCCAGCTCAGTCCAGCTTGGGAGTACAGTGAGAGGCAGGAAGTGGTGAGAAAGAAGCCAGAGCAGCGAGCAGAGGCCACATGACATGGACTTGTGGATGCTGGACACATCCTCCAGGGGATGAGGAGCTACGAGGATTCCAGGCCAAGCAGGGATCTGATCTGATTTGGATCTGGAAGAATCCCTCTGGCTGGGCCTTGGAGAATGGATTGGAGGAGATGGAGCTCAGGCAGGGAGACTGCTCAGGGGACACTTGCCCTCATCAAGGGCAGAGGTATCACAGCAGCTGACACTAAGCTGGTGTCAAGATCAATGTGATTCAATTTCAAGAGACACTTAGAAGCAATGGAGGTGGTAGTTTGATGGGCCCTGGTTGATTTTCCTGGTCCACTGGCCTCTTTCTCTGATTACACCCACCCATTCCAGCCCCTGCCCATGTTTCCAGGGTCACAGGCCAGGAAATATAAGACCCAGAGAAGTCAGTCAACCTGGCAGAGGACCTTTGGTTGTCATATGAGTCATGAATCACATCGGAAGCCTCCTGTGCTTATTCAGATCAGCATGCATCCAGAAGCATTTTCCAGAAGATATATCGCTATAATTGGGAATTGCACACACGTAAAACAAAACTAAATATTTTGCTGGGTCGCCAGTCCAGTGCAGTGGATGGACTGAAGGTGGATGAGAATCCTCTCAGTTTGGTGATCAGGACATGGCCAGGGCTTAGAGCACATGTTTAGACAAGGAGGCCACATACATGTTTGTGTGACAAAGCACTATACCCTCAGGGTGGTACAGAACAAGGGCCACCCCGGCTGAGAAAGGAGAGAGTCCCCAGCTGAAAGGATCTGGGAAAAGGTGGAACCCTCCATATTTTCTCTTCCTTCACAAGTATCTCTAACAACTTTTAGCAGGAAAAGCAAAACAATAAAATAAAATAAAGCTATTATGCCAAGCATCTCCCTAAATAAAATTACACACACACACACGCAATCACACATCTAATAAAGGTTCAGCATTCTGACCTAGGCTGATACTATTACAGGCATAAATTAGGTAAGGACAGATATCTTGGAAGGAAGGATTTCTTTCCCTCTTTCCTGCACCCCTCTGTTTACTTCACTTCCAAATTCATTCCCAGCTTCCTGTCCTGCATGCCATTTAGCATGAAAACCTGGCCTTGAGCAGTTGAGGGCTCTTTCTGTTCTGACAGCCGTCCTCCCCAAGCTGAGACAGTAAGACTAGAGTTCTCTTCCCAGGGACTGAGTTGGAGAGAGGCACTGGACATGGGGTGAGTAGGGTTTGAGTCTGTGGGCCCGGATTACCGACTGCAGGAGGAAAACCAACAACACAGAGAACTTGTTCTGCAGTGAGTGGTTAGCTGCATCAGCATCTGAAAGCTCACATGTTTTGTTAGTGCTGATGGATACTATTTTCAGATTTTACCTGGGTGAGTAAGGAAAGTCATTGTGTTTGCAGTTTCAAAACTAGAATGAATTGGTTGTGCCCTGATTGAATCCTGTATTCACAAAGGTTTGGTGGTTCCACATACCCAGGGGTCTTTTGCTGTGTTAACTGCTCAAAAGGATAGTGCCAAATGAAGTTCTGTAAATTTAAAAAGTAAAAAAAGTTACTTGTCAAATGCCTTGGGCGTACTTTCACATTATGGAGGTCCTCTTTTTATCCTGGGTATTCCCTCCTAATCACACAGCAGTATCTGAAAACTTTCATGACATTGGCTTTGGAATAAGGTGCATATCCATGCTCAGGAACTCCATGCGACTCTATTTGAAACTTTGAAATTTATTCTGAAGGCTGCCTTGTGTCTAACTTCCATCCAGTAGACTTTAGAGAGGGTTTTGCCTTAAAGGGCTCTGACTCATGGAAGGAGACACGCCCAGGCGCCTCTTGCATCTGTATTTTGGATGCAAGGCCGGCAGGCTCTTCCTTCGCTACTGAGCAGTGCTCTTTTCTCCGAGCATCAGAGGCCTGGAGTCACCATTCTCCCTCCCTGCTTTTAGAGTCCCCTGTTCTCTGTCCCTTTGCTAGCACAAAAGCTTCCTCTGGTCCCAACCACTCATCACAATTTTAGTTTTTATGACTAGTTTGCTAAGACAAGATCAACAGCTTTTTCAGAATTGGAATTTGAATCCAGCCTTGATGCATTAAATCATGGTAGACCCATTAATACAAAAACGGTGGTGGGCTCGGCCACCTCCTCCCCACACGACGCGTGTGACTCATGGTTACTCAGAGGACACTGATTAAGATGAAGGTCATTTGGGTTTTCAAAGAGGCCTGTTAATTGTTGTTTTTTTAAGAAATAGCAAAGCTGTTTTAGTTTTACAGCGATCAAAAGGATTTTATAATCATACTTAGAGAGCACATAGAACTTTTCATCTTCGAGACACTTAAAAACATTAATTAATAAGAGCATGGCATCTTTTAGAAAAAGGAAAAGGCTCCTTGTCTAGACATGCCCTGTTGCCTCTCCCACTTCCTGCAGGGTCTGGCCACACCCGCAGGGCCTGCCGCATCTGGGCTGCTCACCTTCCCGTGGCGCGCAGATTCCATCTCTGAATGCTGGCTCCTCGGAATTTCTCTCCTGGCATAATGTCCATGTCATCCCATGGTGTATCTTGTCTAGAGAAGTCTGCACTATTACAGAGTCACACAACCAAAGGGACCAGTACAATTTGGGCGGAAATCCTAGCTAAATGATTTCTTCCGGTATACAAAGATTCCCTGAGGCCTGGAGATGGATGTTGGTGGAATTAAATAAGATATTGTAAATTGGGCATACGGCATAATACTTTGCTCACGGCAGTTACCCCATATATTGTACTCATTCTTAATCTAAAACTGATTCTTATACCAGTGGGCATTAAAGCCAGTTTCCGGGCAGCCCGAATGAGTTGGCTCTTAACAGAGACATAACCAGGCTGGCGGGGTTTGATTTACAGCATGGCTCTGCAGCTGTGAAGGGGCCTGCGGTGTCCGGTCCCACCAGTAGCTGCCATCTGCACTGGGACCTGTGTGGCGAGGAGACCACACCAGCAGAGGCCGTGCAGGGGCCAGTGGAGTCTGCAGGCTCAGAAAGGAGGCCCAGTGGGTCCGAACCTCGGTGCCACTGCCTCTCACCATGGCACCACGTACAGCGCTCAGCACAGAGCCCGGCACCAGGGACAGTCGCCCTCCCTGAGGAATGACGGGAGGTGAGGGGGAAGCTGCCCTGCAGGAAAAAAAATCGCCTTTTTATTGTTTTCTAAAGGTAGTCGCTTGGAAAGCAGAACAGATTGGCTGCTACGTTTTATAAAGTCCTCATTGAAAGACAGTGAACTTTGAAAACTGAAAACAGTTACTACTTCAAAGTCCTTTCACCCTTAGCGGAAGAGAACAGCGTGGCAAGTGCCGGTCCCCGCCCTGCGGGAGAGAGAGCCATGGTCTTTGCACTTGGGGCACTTCTCATTATTTTCCAAATTGAGCAATTATAACGTGGGTGACAGAAAAATTAAGAAAACAAGAACACTCAAGCCATTTAGATTTGACACTCATGGCCCTGCCACAGATCCCCAGGAGAGCAGTGGCTGGCAGAGGCCACTGGGGCTCCCTCTCCCTGGGGCCACCTCCTCTG
Source organism: Cheirogaleus medius (assembly GCA_008086735.1). Classification (NCBI taxonomy): domain Eukaryota; kingdom Metazoa; phylum Chordata; class Mammalia; order Primates; family Cheirogaleidae; genus Cheirogaleus; species Cheirogaleus medius. The sequence continues at coordinate 14,294,579 of VBSM01002035.1, forward strand.
AGTCTGTCACCTTCAGAGACGTCCATTTGCAACTGGCAAGGTGGAATCCAACTTTTCCAAATTCTAGGAGAAGAGGCACTGTGCCGCAGGCCTACCTGGCCTTCACCTTGACTTTAGGAAGAGTCAGCACCAAGTGAGGTTGGGCGGCCTCTTTGAAGGAATAGGACTGTTAATAAACAACGGTGCCGTCACCGCCGTGCCCTGGGAGGGGCTTACTCCCTAGGGCTGAGCTCCTCGAGGCAGGGCTGCCACTCCTCCTGGGCCAGGAACAACGGCAGAGCCCTTAGTGCCTGCCGAGTGGGCATATTTTCAGACTACACTTGCTAGGACTTACAGTGTGCTGGGCTCGATGCTCAACCCCGTTTATAGCCATTTGCTTCTCATGGCAGCCCTGTGAGCCGAGTGCGGCACCTCCATCTCACGGATGAGTCTCAGAGAAGTGCAGGGCTGGCCCGGAGCACACAGCATGTGGCCCTGATTAGAGTCGAGTGTGAGTCCAGGGCCCGGCTGTTAACCACTCTCCTAAATGGGCTCCCTTGACGTAAGCTGATTCACTGGTGGTGAATTGTCATCAGCTACTGAGGGTGGGGGCTTGTCCCTCACAGGTGGCTTCCCTCACAGGTGACTTATCCCTCACAGGTGGCTTATCCCTCACAGGTGGCATCCCCTCACAGGTTGCTTCCCCATGCTTTCCCAAGGCTTGCCTGTTCCTGGTGTCGAGCCTGAGAAGTATTAGATGCCCAACAGTATTTTGGGATGTGTAGGTGAACAAATGAGTGAAGGAATGACGTGCCCAGCGGCCATTAGGCCCTATCTCTTGCATGTGGAGGAGAAAAGGCATGCCTACATCCTTTCTTCTGAAATGGTCCCTTGAGCTGTGGAGAGAAGAGGAGACACAGGACCTTGAAGGTCCTCACCAGCTGAGGACCGTGGCCGCCTGGGGAGAGAACCATCTGCCCCAGACAAGGGCTGGCTTGCAGCCCTCAGCCACACCCTGTCTCCAGATGGCATTAGCTTCGGGCAAAGTTTCTTCCTCTGCAGTTGGGGGCCTCCCACCCCCATCTCCTTCCTTCCTGTTGGCAGCATGGAGTGGCTTGGGCAATGTATCAGTTATTAGCACCACGATATTTGTTCCACAGAGGCGGCATGGGTACATGATTTCCTCTGGCTTTTCCCAAAAGAATGCAGAAAAGCAAAGGCGTTTCTGTTTTCTTAAGTCAACATGGCCGTCACCCTGGGCAATACTGTTATGCTGCCGAAGTCAGTCTGCGGGTAACAAAAGGGTGCTCATTCCCAGTCTGTTAATACTGCTGGGAAGGTTCTGGTACTTCGGGCAAGCCCCTGGATGGTTCCGGCTTGCTCCTCAGATGGGTGCCCTCTTGTCCCATCCTTCTAGGCCAAACGCTTGTTTGTGTGCTTGCCGCATCTGGCCTTTATTTGAAACTCCGCCTTGAAGTATTTCATTTACAGAATATCTTTCCTTATTAAGTTCTACCCCACATATTTTTTTCATAAAACAGGCACCAAAAACTACAAACCTACCTGTGGCTCTCAACGTATCTGTTTATAAACCGTTGGAAACCATTTGCAATTCTTTAATCACATTTTCAAAGGAAGTTACAGATTATAGATACACTAACAAATGCCATATATGATGCGTAGGCCCCAGTAATTAGCTCCTCACTCGGAAGAAGAGGGATTTGTGGAGCCTGGAGACCTGGGATTTGTCCCCTGCCAAAACTGTGTGCGAGAGCAGAGATCTGGCCTGGGGGTTGGAGATTGAGAGTTTAGTTCTTTCTTTTTCTGTCACTGGGGGCTGGGGCGGGCGAGTGGAGAGAGGAGCACAGAGAGGAAATCAGCCGCGCTCAAACTCAGTTGTGTATCTTGGTGAGCAATGAGGCATTTTGTAAATCACATGTACCCGAATGATCATGAAAGTACCAAAGTTTGTGAATACTTCATATAACATGTACTTTAAAAGGAGTTCTTTTTTATCAAAATAATAAAAGCACTAAATATATACAAATTGGAAATCCATTTACTACTTAGTGCTTGAGACCCAACCTAGCCTTAAAAAAAAAATCTTAAAACGGGAAGGGGAATAAAATAATGTGGAGAGAATATATTGAAACATAAAACATCCAAGGGCAGAAAGACTTCAGGAACAGCTTGATCCAGGTGTGTACACCATGTTTTCAGGGCTCTCTTCATATATTTGCTCCACTCTCTTTGTGCTGGCTTCCTTCTCAGAAAGACTCTCTCCAAGTAGTGGCAGAGGTGGCTATGAAGAGCTCCAAGCTCACATCCTACCACTTTAGCAATACCAGTAGGTGGAAAGCCCCCTTTTCTGGATAAATCCAGGAAATCATCCCAGAGTGAGTCTCTTGAGTGTCCTTTAAATTGACGTGGGTTATGTACCCATTTCTGAACCAGTCACTGTGTCCTGGAGTGACGTGGGCCTCCCTTACTGCTCAGGCCACATGCCCACCTCTGAACCAGGGGTGGTTGTACATTCACTGGAACCATCTTTACTGAGAGTGGGGTCCAGGGAGTTCCCTACAGGAAAATCAAGGTGACGACCCTGGAAAATGTGGGGAATGGGCAGTGGCAGTCTATAGCGCAGGTGTCTTCCTAATGGAGCTCTGCTTTCTGGCCTTTTAACATGCTTTCTTTTTTTTTTTTTTTTTTTTAGAGACGGGGTCTCGCTCTTGGTCAGGCTGGTTTCGAACTCCTGACCTTGAGCTATCCACCCGCCTCGGCCTCCCAGAGTGCTAGGATTACAGGCGTGAGCCACCGCGCCCGGCCTTAACATGCTTTCTTAATGGGAGAAAGGAGAAAGCGGATTTAGGCTCAGTGTGCTAGAGTTGGCTCAGAGCCCTTGACTGGTTTATCTATGCAACATCCCACTGACTTTTCCTTTTCTCACCCAAATTAATCATTCTGCTATATTACTATTTATATTCTAAAGGAGCATACCCATTAATAAAGATCCAAATGGGAAGTGTTTCAGACCCATTTCACATACCTGGTTAAGCAGACAGTATGGAAGGGCATTCTTAAAATGGAATTCCAGAGGGAGTATCCCAGCCTCTATCTGTTTCTTTCAGTGAATTAAATCATAGAGACTTGCTGGAATATGGTAGTTCATGGACCAGTGTGCTGGGAACTCCTTCATTCCCTCTCTCTCTAATCTCTCCGAGTTTCCCGAATATCTTTTTGGTGCAATGTACTGCATTTCTTGAGTGGTTATAAAAAAATGAGTAAAGGCATCTAGGAATGGTCAGAAGTCAAGGATTCTCTGCTGCTTCCAATTTTGCCAAATGTCATCTAAAAGGACTTGGGTTCTTTAGCACAAGTGTGAATTTTTCTGCCAGGAGAGTCTTCCATTCCAACCTGTAAGATACACACCAGGAAGAGACATATGATTGTGATTGACACCATCATCTTCAACAAACATCACTGTAAAAAGAAATTTACAGTGCTTGAATCACATGAGGCTTCAACCAGAAAATTTGGGCAGAGACTGGTGGTGGGTGGGGTGTCCTCCCCCATACTGGCCATATGAATTTATTTCACTTGTTATTTAATTTGTTATTTAACTTGTTAGAGCTCATTTTCCCATATGCCTAATGGGCAATAAATTGACCTTACTGAAGCAGAACTCAAGGTGATAAACTGCAAATCCCTGGGAAAGAGTAAAGCGTATTTAATTGACTTCATATCTTTAGTGTCTTGCAGGTGGTAAGTGTCTGATAAATGTGGGTTGAGTATATGAATAAAAAAGCACTTTGAAGTGACCGAAGAAGAACTTCCCCAAAAAAGACAGTCAGTCATCCGGGACCTCTGTTACCTGTGCCAATGGCTCCTAAGTCCCGTTTCAGTAAGAACCATTACTGAGTGCCACTAGGCACCCCTGAAATTCATGCAGCCAAAACCTGAACTTTAAAGTCAGAATTGTTATAATTTCTTGGGCAGCCCTTAATGCTCAGTCTAAACTGACTCTAGCTTCTCAGAGGGACAGTCCCGAGTCTTGGTACCCAAGGTCCTCCTCCCCTGTCACTCCTCCCCACCACAGGGCAAGGCACCGCTGCTGATAACCCCACTGACCTCGTTCCTGTTCCTCCTGCCCAGCCCAAGCCCGGATCTCTCGAGGACCAGGGCTTCCGTGCACATAGGAACTTTCCATAACAGGGTCCGACTGCGAATCTGCTGTCGTTTACAGCGGAACCGCTGAGGGGACCACTTCCTTTCCTCTTCATCTGAAGCGGATGTGATGTCATAAAACTGACGGGGAACATCTGTTAACTGGAAACCCAGGAGAAGGGAGGGGGGGTGCGGTAGTCCGGGGTGGCGAGAGCCCACTGGCCCTTGGAGACAAGGCGCCTTCCCAGGTAGCAGTGGGGCAGGGGCTCTCCACAGAAGTCGCAGTTTCCGAAATGCAGTTGACGGGAGCAAAGAGTGCAGGGAACATACTCAACCCTGCTTGGTGCCACAGCTATGTGGGAGCCACCCCCTCTGGCCACTGTCCCCTAGAACCCACTGGAGGCCAGTGTAGGCCTGTTCGGTTCAATGTACGGGCAGTGTTTTCCTCCTTCACGCCCAGGGCGCCTTCAGCACCTGTCTCCGTAGTAGCCAATCAGTGCCCTAAATGGCAACTTATGGTTCTGGGATCTTAAAACACTTAAACTGACCCAGCATCTCATTTCAAATTAAATCAAAAGATGACCCATGTAGAGAGAGAAGCAAAGAAGGAAACAGTATACATGCGTGTGTATTTTCCAACATGCTGCTAACCGTGTCTTAGGACCTTCTAACGGGGCTCCTTACCCTCAGCCTGCAGCAGAGGGCAGACTTCCCTGTATTATAAACCCCCAACGACCGACATGACAGGTCTCAAGACACGAGAACGTCCAGACGCAAGAACGTCCGGTCGATAAAATGGTAGGCTTGCAGGGTGACTAACACCAGTGATTTAGGGAGAAAAAGTGAAACCACTTCCCCAGCTATGACTGTGGCTATCAGCTTTCCAGAGAAATGCCCTAATGGCTGAAAAAATCCGGCAGTGGCCCCAGCACCCTCCTCTACTCCAGGTAAAGCAGCCGCACTCAGCTCAGTAACACTGTGTCTGATGTGATACCACACAGAAGGTTCTGCGTCTGCAAAATGCTACCAGGGTGCGGAGCCCAACTTCACCGTGGAGACCAGCACTTTTGTTTCCTAGCCAAGGGTGTGGGGTAGGTGCGAGAGGGAAGATAGAGGAAGGAGAATTTTAAAGTATAGGGTGATGCGACTGGATTCTTGGTAAACATGAGAAGCTCTTGTGTTGTGATGGAATCAGTTTGAGAAGTTTGGAATAGAGGAGCAGGGTCTGCCCTTCTCGCACATACCTCTCCCAAGGAAGGGAAAAGCGTTCTTTTGCAACTGGAGTTTTTAGAAACAAAGAGTCCACTAGGTGAATTCAACTCAAGCAAAGAGTTAACTTTTATATTCCCCTGGCTTGGAGCGAATGTTTGCAAGTCATCTGGCCTCAGCTTTCCTGTCACGAAAACACCAAGGCCTGTCACCCTGCCGGGCATCTCAGCAACAGCGTCTGCCCACTGCCAGGCCCCGTCCCTGCAGCAGGACTTGGGAGGGTAAATGCTGCCTGGCTGATGGCTTCATGGATCCTTTTTTTTCTTTTTCTTTCTCTTCCTTCCCCTGCTAGTACGAAGAAGGAAAAAAGCGAAGGAAACCTAACTATAGTAGCGTTGACCTCTCTGAGGTGGAGTGGGAAGACCGAGATGATGTGGTAAGTGATTTGTGTTCAAGCCTCATGGAGAAGGAGCTCCACTGTACCCATTTCTGTACCTAGAGGCTACCGCAGGGTTGACCAAGAGGCCCACCAGAGGGACAGCTGGCTACCAGAGGGACGTGGAGACATTGGACCCTTTTGCCACGTTTGGAGTTTTGTAACTCTCCTGCCAGTTAGGCGGACCAGTTGCAGGCAGGCCAGCCACCCCACCTGCTTGTGCAGCCTGCTGGTGAGCCCAGTCTCTTCCCTGGGGCCACCGTTGGGGCCTGCTATCTTCAGTGCAACCTGGGTGGCATCCGAAGGCTCTGCCCTGAACAGCAGCATGCCAGCAGGCCAAGCAGGCACCTTCCTGGGCAGCCAGAGTTCGCCTGTCCCGACCTGACGGGCACAGCTCTTGTTTTCAGAGGGCAGCCCAGGGCTTTGCAAGCCCACCTTCCCCCTGCATGTTTGGCTGCCGGTGTGCTGTGCCTCCTCAGCCTGTCCCCGCTCCCACCTGGCCGCAGTGGCACACCACGCTTGTCCCCACATGCAGGGCCAGCCTTCCGCCCTCTGTGGAAAGCTCTCCTAGTGCCCACGCCTCAGCCCCATCAAGTCTTCTTGTTACTTCAATAAATCAGATTTGTCAGACACGTCTGGCTTTGTGTGAAGCCAGGTGGAATGCCCTTAATTGAGTTGTCTCTTCCCAGGTGTTCCTGTCCGAGTCCCTACTCTTCACTTTTTTCATGGTGTCTCTGTGCCAAGACCACATGTCTCTGTCCCACCCTCCTTGATTCATGTGGGGTCTTTTCTCAAGTTTCGTCATTGAAAGAGCATTGTTTCCACCTCTCACTCTGTCCTGCTTTCCCAAGGGATGCTGAGGAGGATCATCTGGAAGCCCAGGCCGGGTTCTGTGCCTTGCAGAGACGGTCCAGCATCACGGCTCTCTTGCTGTAGCTTTGCTTCATTTCACGTCCTCTATTCCCTCTCCCCATCTCAGCTAGCAGTGTCTGATTCTATCCCTTGCCTATAAAATGCAAGAGCCATATCTGTTTTAGAAATTTAACCTATTTCCTTCTTTATCTGTACTAAGTCTATTTAAACTCAAGTTCAGACAAAATAACTTTGTCATTTGATAAAAGCTGCTTCCTCATCCACATTGTTTCCGCACGTGCCAGTGGCCTGACACGGCATCAGCTCAATAACTTGTAGAGTTTTATATCTTCTTGTTCCCTAAACAATTTCACCAGGCTCCAACCTACCCTTAGCACAGGTGAGGAGCTCTGCTCAGGTGTCAGACTGCCGAGTTCGCATCCCACCTTCACTGCCTGCTGCCTGTCTGTCCTGGGTGAGTGATTGCCCTCTCTGCACCTCAGTTTTGGGTTTTGTTCTTCGTTTTATTTTTTCCCAATAAAATGAGTATAATGGCAGTAGTCACTACCTCATAGAGCCATTGTAAGGATTAAATGTATTAATATATTAAAAGATATAAAAGTGGTCACAGTGAGCATTCTACGAGTGATAGCCATTATTAGTATAAGTCTCACCATCATCGTCAGTCCTCAGGTGACCCTCTTATGAATACCTGTCTTGTGGATTTATAGTCACTAACTTGTCTCATGAATCCTCGGAGGGGACTTTCCACTGTTGTCCTTCCCCTTCCGTGCTCTCTTTATCCATCGCTGTATTTTTGCCTTGTTTCAACCTCACTGGATCTTTCTGTTTTCTTTCCCAGAGGGCTTGGACCTTGTGGCCAACGTGCTTCTCCATCCCTTCCTCCCTCCGCCTGGACTAACGTGGAAGGCAGACTTCCTCAGAGTCCCCTGACCCAGCAAGCACGCCCTCTGCCAGCCAACACCGCGCCCACACGCTCCTCCCCTCTGCATGCTCCCTGAAGAGATGTGTCACTCAGCTCACTCTAGTCCTGGCGAATTTTCAGAGAGCTTGTCCTAATCATGGTTGGGAAATGCCTCTTATCTCCTCCTTGTCCTTTCTCATCGAGGCACCAGGTGCCCGGGCTCATGTTCTTCTCCCTCGTCTGCCCCGTCTGCCCCACGAGCTGGGTTCTGGCTGTCACCGTCACAGTTCCCACAGCTAACGCAAGTCCAGTGCCCTCCCTCCACAGAGTAGTCTCTGGTTGCCTCTTTGGTTTGGGTCTCTTGTCTTATCACCTTGGGAGAATGGTGCATTTGAAATGAGAATGCCTTCATTATCAACATATTTGACTTAGGAAAACCCAAATTACCATTTCTCTCTGGGGGATTTTCACATCACTGATTGGAGAAATTTGGAATCTACACAAAGCATCTTTGTGAATTCTGCACAAAGTCCCACATGTCCATATGCTGGCCATTGGGGTTTGCACCTAAGTAGAAGAGGACGGAGTTTAGGTCAAGGTCTGGGACATGCCATGTCAGCAGAGCCCACTGAGGAAGCAGCAGCAAAGTCTACCAGCGGCAGAGACCTTCTAGAGAAGAGAACCCTATTTCTCTTGGACAACTAGGCTCTTGAATTTAATGACCACATTTATAACATAGACCCTGTATACTTCCAAAAAATGATACAAATACTATTAAAACATATGCAAAATAGACTGGCTAAAATTAAACTAAGGAAAAAAGAGAAAAATTAGAAACCACTTAGAGGAGAACGAGCAGAACTTCCGTCCCAGGCTGCAGGATGAGTTAGGCATTGCATCAACAATACAATGGGTAGAATGGATCTCTGGGAGACCCGTGAGCCAGCAGGGGACCTTGAGACATGCATGACCCAATAGGAATCACCAGCCCCGATCCCTCTGGGAAGGAAAAATTATCTTTAAAAATGATATTTATCCTTTGACCATAAATTCCCAGAGATGGCTGGAGGAACTAAGGATGATTTTTGTTTTGTTCCTATTACCTCTTAGTCATTCCCAGCTTTCCACAGTGAACATAGTTATATCTATAAATAGAAAAACTCATATACATAATAATAACCACCGTATGTTGAATTCTTCCTACATGCCCACACCATACTAAGTGCTATCTATGAATGAGCTCATTTATTTCTCACAGCAATTCTACAAAGTAGGTATTATTGCTGTTTCTATTCCACAAGTAAGAAAACTGAGGCAGAGAATTGCTGTCATGGTCCAAGGGCACACAGCATGGATCCCCACTCAGGCAGCCGGGCCCACAAAGCCATGCTCTCGACATTTGCTGTTCTATAGAAGAGCACTTAAGTACTTGAGTCCAAGAGTCCTTGAAAACTCTATTTCAGTGTCTCATAGTGTGTGGGTTGTCTTCTCCGGAGGGGTGCAGAAAAGATGTGCATAGTAGCTGCTAAACTAATGTGTGTCCACAGGGCATTGTTGCGAGTACTACCCCAGAGAATCCACCTCGACTCCAGCTGAAATCCCTTCTGTTGCAGCATAAACCCTTTTCCTACTGCCCTCTGCTCAACTCACATTTCTTCTTACCTGTGATGACTCTGATGGAAAGTTTCCCCAGAGTCTTTTCTTCCCAAAGCCCTTTTCTCCTGGGGCATATTTCTGAGACCTTTGGCTGTTTATTTTGTTGTTGTTTACACCCTCTCGATTGTCTCTCCTGCTCATGCTTGAGCCTTTGACCCCCAAACCGAGCACAGCCTGAGAGCCCAGGTGCCCAGGTCCGTTCTCATAAGCTGGTCGAATGCTTGCTTGGGAATGCCAGAGCTGTTTATCCACCACGTCTCCTCTCCTCTGGCATCTGCCAGCTTGTCCAGGGTGGCATGTCCTCAGGGGCTGGGAAGTACGTGCTGCCTGTGCACCAGGAAAGATGAGGCTCATGTTCTAGTGTGGACAGCGGCCACCATCAGGAGAATAAGCCATCACTACGTATTCATACACACAACTAAAGTGGCCGATGACTCTCTGGGGAAAGCTTCCTCGATGAGATCTAACTTGGGAGCCAGAGCAGCAGGCCAACAATGAAACAGGAAGTGTGGCCTCCAGCTGTGACGTGGCTGGTAGGAAAGTGGGCACTTTGGTCATCTGAGCAGCTTCGGCTCCAGTGTTGCAGAAGAGAGACAGCCTGGCCTGGGCTCTGGAGATGCACATCTGAACTGGGCAACGCAGGCCCCGGGGAGGCCGATCACTGTCACCAGACTGCTATTTTCAGCTTGAGGAGGTTTTACCTTTTATTTTATTGACCACAGTGTGGTGGAAGCTGCTTTTGCGTTCACTGCATTGTCACACTTGCAGATGCTAGATACCTGATAGGGAAAAATAAAGGTATATCATTGATGCTTTCCTTGGCTATGTGTTAAGTTGAACAGCTTAACACATGTGATTTTTAACGACCACGTAATATGCTGACATGTGGACACACCAAAACGTGTTTGGAAAGTTTCCTCTGCCAGGCAGTCTTTATTTTTACGGTTGTTCACTGTTGTCAGTCTGGGCAGTGGCAACTTCAAAGGATATTCGGACGACTCTGAGCAGCAGCGTTTGATCACGCACTTCCTGCCCTAGGTCGAGACACATGGCATTGTCTTTCCCCATCACTCTTGCCTACACTCTGGGTCCCTCTGCCCTCTGCCATCTCAGAGCCTCGGGTGCCACTGACTTGTCACGTGATTCTGGGCAAGTTGCTCCCCTTCTGGAGCCTCGGTCTCCTCAGATAGAAAAGTGACATTTCTAGAATGTTAAGCTTCACAGTGCTATATTCTCACAGGGAAGTCTATTGAAAAATCACCAAGTCCCCATTTCCTTCCGCCCAGCCCTGACCCACAGCATTTAGAGCTTGTGGAGAAGCCTACTGGGAAGTTAAAACCTCGGACTGCATGGTCAATTTTTAAAACTTTTTCTTTGATTTAAAAAAGATCTATAAATAATAATGCATTGTTTTACATTAATGCTATAAAATATTTAATTTTGCCCCAGTGCTTTCTCTCCTGATTTGGGAAGCAGAGGTTAAGAGCATGGGCTCAAGAGGCAGAGGCTGTGTTACTTGAGCAAGCTTCTTACCTCCCTGCCTCAGTCTCTCCACCTACAAAATGAGGATAATAATGGTACCTTATAAGATAATTTAGAGCATTTTAAAACCTGTGTTTGATACATAGTAAGAGCTCAGTAAATAGTATCTATCCACATTATCTGAACTTCATGAGAATCTGATAACCACAGTTTTTATAGCACCTGACAGGATCCTTGGGGTCTGAGAGTCTTCACTCAGGAGCACTTTTGATAGAATGAATGAAAGATGAAGAAACTGAGCCTCATAGAGCTCACAGGGCAGCTAGTTTGTGTCACTAGCAAAACTTGAACCTTGGTATCCTGCGTTACCTCTCTTCACCTTGGGGCTGCCTCCTTTCGTCCTGTGCCAACCCACAGGTGGTTAAGAACAGCAGTTTTCAACCTGGGGACCTGCAGGGAGGTCACAAAATCTATTTAGTGGTTCATGAGCAGCAAATGAAAGCAATGCAATATACTAATATAGGATCTAAAATAGGGCATCATCAGAGTAAGATATATTTTGTTATATGGCTCACAGTCAAAAAAGTTTGAAAAATATTGGTTTAGAGCTGGGCATCTGTGTCAGACAAGCAGGAGTTTTCATCCCAATTCCCTAAAATATCGAAAGGCGCCTAACACTAACTGAAAGTGCGGGGGATGATAGTGAAAATGAAGATAACAAAGATGCTGACGACAGTGGTGGTGACGATAGGGGATAGCTAACATGTATTGAGTGCTGAGGATGGACCAGGAGCTCTTCTAAATATTCACTCATCTAATCCTCGCTACAACTCAGTGAGATGGGTGCTGTCATTAGTTCCATTTTGCAGAAAAGGAAACTGAGTCACAGAGAAGGTAAATGATTTGCCCAAGATCATAAAGCTCTGGCTCCAGAGTCTGTTTCTTAACTACAGTGCTATCCTGCCTCACGAGTAGGTGTTTAATAAGTACAACCTATTTTCATTATTATTTAAGTAAATGGCAAGACTAGACTAGGCATCAGTTACCCTGGCCTTGGACCCTCCCAGGCCCTCATGCGGACTGTTCTGTACTGGTGGAGTTGGGGGTGGGGTGGCACAGAGGCACAGAGAGCCTTACCTAATCTCTGACTTGCCTGGGGAACGTGAGAGGGGAAGGTCCCAAATGGCTTTAGGCAGGCACCAGAAAGAGGAAAAATGAAAAGCATGTTAAAGATAAATTGAGCTGTTCTTAAAAGTTAGAAAGTAGACTTAATTAGGACCAGCTCTCCCCATCCAAAACCACAAAAGTTAAAATGGGAAAATATTTCCAGAAATGCCCATTATGTGTTGTTAAAAAATATCTAGAGTAAAACATATATTTTATTGTATACATGCCTCCAGCTAAAAATTATTCTTTTACTCTCTCTCTCTCACAGAAGATGGGAATGCTAACTCAAACCTAGACAGCCCCGAATCAAATTTAGGTTGCTTGCAAGCCTTGCAGTTTTCTATCAGCCAGATCTTACTCAAGCTCCTCAAAGGGGAAAAGAGGGGAAAGGATGAAAAACCAAGGCATGGGGCTGAGAAAGAGCCTTTTCCTGACAGGCTGTGTCATGTCAGTGTTTGCTCCTATCCCATTAAATGGCCTTCTCTGTTGTCTTTCATTGGTGTCCACAACGGCACATCTTTCATCACCGTGTCTGCTGTCCTCCTCTGAACTCATGGAAGGGCCACACATAATTAGCAAAGGTCATCCAGGGGTGGGGGAGGAGAGCCAGGCTCCCTGTTCCTAGATGGGACCTCCAAAAATCAGATACAGGGTGGCTCCTGTTCCCTGCCTCATCAGCAAGGCCATTAATTGGCCCAGATTTCTCAGAGAGCATTTGAAGATGATTCATGCTATGAAAAGCTAATCCCTGTCTTCCAAATTGTTGGCCTTTTTTTTTTTAACTACGATGTAGGAAAATGCCTTTAACTTGATTATGTTTTGAAAAATGATTTCTCCATGACAAATCAGTATACTTTTGAAAACGTAACTTGTCCCCAGAGACATTCTTGCTTCATGAGTGTTTTAGCAGATTGCCGGAAATTCATTCTCTGATTCTCAGGATTCATCCTCATTGTGCAGGCTGTTTTGTTCTTGTTGTCCTGAGGTTTACATGAGCACCCCAAATTAAAGTCAAAAGTCATTTATGTACTGTTGTTTGCCTCTCCCACATTGTGCGAGAGCAGCTGGATGTTCATTCTTCAGAAGCTCTGTTTTAGAGGTCTGAGTGCAATGTGCAGACTCAGCTGCAAAAACACCCAAGATTCGATGGAAAAACCACCCAGCCCTGTTGTATCACTGCTTTGCACAAGGCACCAAATGAGCTCCCGAAATGAGGATGCACGGTGTCCGGATACATGGTAACCCAGGGAATAACTAACACACCGATTTTCTTTATTCATTTTAGTTAAGAAACGCCATGGTGAACCGAAAGACGGGGAAGTTTTCCATGGAGGTGAAGAAGACAGTGGACAAAGGGGTACATTTTTCTCAAACATTCTTGCTGCTTAATTTAAAACAAACCACTGTGAAAAATTAGCTTTGAAAGCTCTATCTGGAATAAATATCTTTCACTGAGATCATTTTTCTCTTGTCTTTACTTATCTCAAACAAGATTCATGTAGTACTGTTAACCTGATCGTTGTGTGTCCATTTATTTTTATTTATTTCTGAAAACTTCACCTAGCAGACTAACCATGTTTTCTTTTCTCTACAACTTTTTTTTTCAATCTAGAAACGGGTTTTGGTGATGACAAATGACTACTATTATACAGACATCAAGGGTACTCCTTTCAGGTAGAGCTGACCATAATACATGGACATTCCATCAGACCCATCAGTTGTGTTTGTACAAAACCTGCTGACACTCTCAGAGCTCATCATCTGAAGATAACCAAACACCCTGCCGAAAGGCTGGAAAGAGTGAGGAAGGGGCTTTTCCCAGGCTGCTTTTGTTTTTGCTTTCCAGAATGGGGGAAGATGGTTCAGGCTCACCTAGGAGAACTCACTCAATTTGTCATGGCTTTGCATCTCATTATCAAGCAAATAAGCTTTGGGGGTTCCCGCTAAGGGTGGAGGCGAGTTCAGAGGGTTACCAGGGTCCTCAACCATCTAACTTGCTGCCTCATGAGTTCCATTTCGCTTTTTATTTCCATGACCCAAAAAACAATCCTTCAAACCTGGAGGTAACATATCCATCCACACATGTTGTGCTTCCGTTTCAATTTCTCTGAACTGTCCTTCTGTGCTTGTCTACCTTTGAATCCTGTTGTTTCTCTTTGTAACAGTCCTGAAAAGTGGCTTTGCCTCATTGCCTGCTTTCAGATGCGTATGTAGCACTCTAAAGTCTCCCCGCTACTGTTAGCTTAGTGCTGTAACAGGTTTTGTAAAAAATTATTGCAGGAGGGCAGCTTCCTGTTCCTGAACTGGTGTCTCGCAGAACTAAGGAGAGAAAGAGCTTACTGACAATTGATTAATCTGAAAAATAAGTTCTAGCATTGTTGTCATGTACTGCCAGAGATCATGAGCGGGTTCTATTTGGAACCAGGAGCAGTCAATGACACATGAGCTGCTAAGTGGGTTTGCCAAAGGAAGAGACTATGTTTTTAAAATGTATTCTTTTATTTTAGGCAAGACCAGAAAGGAGCTTAAATGAAGCCAGTGAGTGTGAGAAACCTGTTAGACTAGGGAGAGGACTCGGCAAAGAAGCCTGCCGTGCAAGACGGTGGCTGCACTCGGGGGGTAGTGGAAGTTTTCATTTTTGCCTGTGAGGAGGGGTCGATTTTCCCCTGTCCCAACCTCTAGGGTCTGGAGAGACCCATATCTGGCTAGTTCAGGGCACGGATGTGTAAAGAGCAGCGCAACGGCCCTTGGGAGGGCGTCCGAGCAAAGGGCTTGCTGGAAGGACCAGCAGTTTGCCACAGCCCTTAGAAAAACACAGAGAATCCAAATGCTGCTGGCATTTCCAATCAGAAATTACTTTGCAGAAGCTGATTGAACCTAAGAGAAACCAGCACCAAAGATAATCAGTGGGGCTTTGAAAGTAAACTGGTGGAAAAATTGTTTACGTAACATGAAATGGAAATGTGAAAATGGAAAATAAAAAATATGTTAGCCCACAAGTCTATTCCAGTCGATGCCATGAGTTTCAAGGTCTGCTCTGTTTCTCTGCACAGTTTAGGTGTGGCGCTCTCCAGAGGCCATGGGAAATATTTCTTCCGCGGGAACGTAACCATTGAAGAAGGTAAGATGCCACCCTGGCTCATGTTATCCTTTGGTGTGGGACGAAAGCTCCAGAGCCAGCTATTGGGTTAACTGAAGAGCTTGTTCATCTATCCAAATCTCTGGCTAATCTCTTGGGTGTTTGACTTAAATGAATGCCCGTTTGATATCACCTGTTTGCTTATTGTGCCTGGGTTTCAGAATGGCGGGAACCTTGATTAGTGATTGTGATTTAATTTATTTGTATTCTTCTTCAATTCGCAAAGTTGTTGAGGCAACTCATAGGAATCACCCACCAACTATATTCTTCTCATACATGAAGATCAGTACCAGGAGAAATACAAATTAATGTCAAAATTCAAGCCTGGGCAAAAATGGAAACAAAGAGATGGAAGCCTTAGTCTCCCACACAGTTGAGCCACAAATTTCACTTGGGTTTCATGGCAGCCCTGCTACAAAGAGGAATGTGACCGTTTAAATGATTTGCGTAGGTTAGAAGGAGTAAGTGGCACCCTGAGGTTCCCGATCCTTGTGTCTTCATAAAGCATGGGCGCACAGTGAACTCCCAGTACACAGAAGCAGTTGTTACGGCTCTTTAGACTTTCACAGTGCTATCACAGACGTACTGTCCTTTTCATCTCCCAACAACCCAGCAGTCCAGAGATGGTACATTTCCTAGTATTAAGAGCTCCCAGGGAGGGCTGGCATGGTCCTCTGCAGGGCTCTGCTCCCCAGATGGCCTGGAGTGAGTCACTTACCCAGTCTGGGCTTTGGGCTTTGCATGTCCTCAGAGAAAGTTGGACCAGACCAGTACTCTTTCTGGATATCCCCAGAGAGGATGGCCAAGAACAGGAAGGTCAGTTATGAGCCCAGTTTTAATTGATTAGAATAGGTTGCAAATGAATGTGGTGAACTTCCAGAAGCTGGGCCACCCATGACTCACTCAAATGATGTAGCAGGGAATGAAGGATGAAGTCGATGGTCCTTGAGATGCTGTGTCCCATAGACAGCCTTCTGGTTTACTGCTGGTCATCCCTGCATTGTGTCACAGCTGTTCATTTTTGTCTCCCCAGTGACTGTGAGATCTTACAGAGCAGAAAGCAGAGCAGAGAGACTCACTAAAGTGGCAGAGCCCAGAGCATGCCTCCCACAGAGCTACCCACATGGGCTCTCTTCCCAGAGACACACAAGAGAAAATAGGCAGCTTTGTGACTTAGGCAAGACACTCTCTAGGATGTGTTCTCAGAAAGCATGTTTAACTTCTAGAATTTTCCAGCTCTGTGGGTCATTTTGGTTCTGTGGACATCACTGCTCATGAAGCCAGAAAATTCATGTCTAAGGCATCTGAGGTCAAGCTGAGAAAACAACTCATGGTCAGAACAATAGAAGGAGAGGTTATGAATGGATGACTTGCCTCTCCTGTGTCAGTCCTCAATACATGTCCCAGTTCCTCCCTGCCTTTCTCTTCACCCTCCCATCTCCCTCTCTCTCTTTCCATCTCTCTCTCTCTCTATCTATCTCTCTCTCTTTCTCTCTCTCTCCCCTTCATATACACACAGTTGTTTTGCGTTGTCTTTGGGATCATATTTTTAGTCACTATCTCTTCCTGTATGTTCCACAGCTGTTAGGCTAAGGAGTCACATAGAGAGAATTTCAGAGCTAACTGGAACCACCATGCAAGAAATTAGTTTGAACCCTCAGCAAGGGGGAGGGTGCCTGGTTATTCACACAAATGAGGTCAGATCTTCCTCTCTCTGTTGGTCTTCTATAAATAAAAGGACTTACAACCCTGCCAACTTTGCTGAGTCATAGAGCCTAAGAAAGCTGCTCCGCCTTGGGCTAGCTAGTAGAGGGTCTTGTCCTCTCTGGGAGGCATGGCATAATTATCATTCTCTTCTTTTCTCAGAGAGGGGAGGAGTTGCTTAGGGCTGACAACCACACTTCTGCAGGATCTTCAATAAGCAATGCTTCCATACAGAATGTAGGAATTTTCCACATGCTTTGTCAATGCCAGATATTACAAAGATAGTGAACAGGTAGATTTTGCTAAAAAGAAATGTAAACTGTCATTACTGAGGTTGAAGGTATGGGCTATATAATTCTATCTGCTAAAATTGTTCTTTTCTGAATCTCCTCTGACACTTTGCATCTTTATAGGTATTGTACACACTGATTGTTCAGTAAATTAGAGCATGTGTCATGATAGTCAGCAATATCAATCATCATTAGATGTGATTTTGTCAGAAGGACCAAAATCAGAGATGAGAGAATTATAGAACAATGAAATTTTCAGGGTCTCATCTGTGAGTCCTGTGAAATACAGCCAGAGAGGGTTTTGTGGATGAAGGTTGACTGGAACTGAAACTAGAAAGACAGAATTGACATCCTTAACTCAGTGTTCTGGAAAGGTCCAGTCCCATCCTAGGGCTGCCACACTTGTCTGTCTTCCTGCCCTGTGCACCCCACTGTGGTCTCCAGGACTGCCCTTCGGTCTTTGTTTGAAAGTCTACTTTCTCAGTGCAGCCTTCCTGACCACCATCATTAGAATGTAAACTCCCTCTCAATCCCTCTCACCTCTCTCAGCCCTCCCCATCCTTTTTCCCTACTCTCTTTTCCTTCTCAGCCTTTGCCATACCTGATATGCTATATATTTTAATTTAATTTACTTATGTCTTTTCTGCCACTGGAAATTAAATATGATGAAGGCTGTGATTTTTGTTTTGTTCACTGCTATATTCTTAGGACCTATGTTCTTAGTACCTAACATATAGCAGATGCTCAGTAAAAGTATTTAAGGAAGGAAAGAATGGGGGGAGGGCAGGAAGAAGGAAGGAAAGAAGAATGGAAGTAAAATTGGTTGGTCGGAGGGAGGAAAAGAGAAAAAGAAAGGATACATGGATGAATGGATGGATGGATTGTTCTTGGGACTAATCACTGTCCCATTTAACCATTTTGTGCAGTTTGTGAGTTACACAATATTGTCTGTACTCATAGCTGATATAATTCAAAGAGTTGACATGGCATTCCCAAGGTCATTCAATTGGTAGGTGCCGGAGCCTGGATATGGTCACTTGGGCCATATAGGATGATATTTAATCTAATCTATTTTTAGCTCCTATAAAATCAAGCAGAATTGTGTGATAAGTTTAGGATTTTGCTACTTACTTTATACATTTGTATCTGGGGAGGAAACTGGAGGCCTAAGTGCAGTAAGATACTATTGGTCATTTAATAAACTGAGTGACTTCCTAAAACAGGCTAGAAGCATCATCAGAGTTCCTGAGGTCATCATTCAAAAGTGTCTGTCTGCTGATAGCCCATGGAAATCAAGTCACATGAAAATGCCTGGAGAGGCCGGGCGCAGTGGCTCACGCCTGTAATCCTAGCACTCTGGGAGGCCGAGGCAGGTGGAGTGTTTGAGCTCAGGAGATTGAGACCAGCCTGAACAAGAGAGAGATCCCATCTCTACTAAAAATAGAAAAAAATAAGCTGGACAACTAAAAATACATATAGAAAAAATTAGCCGAGCATGGTGGCGCATGCCTATAGTCCCAGCTACTCGGGAGGCTGAGGCAGAAGGATCACTTGAGCCCAGGAGTTTGAGGTTGCTGTGAGCTAGGCTGATGCCACGGCACTCTAGCCCAGGCAACAGAGTGAGAATATGTCTCAAAAAAGAAAATGCCTGGAGAGAGAGAGATTTTTGCAGTTAGGGTGGTCTGGAGCATCCTGTAAAAACTTCCAGATTTCCTGCAAGCCCCAGTTCCCCTAGCTACCTTCCCAGACCAATGACTTGTTTTTATTTAGGATCCTGTAACAACTAGTAATTTTTGCTGGCCAAAACCAGTTGAGTATTGGCAGTTTCATATTGTTCAGCCGATAATCTCATCTTCACAACAACCCATCAGTTTAGGGACTATTATTATTCCTGTTTTGCACATGAAGAAACTGGCATTTAGAAAAGTAAAGTAACCTGCTAACATCACACAGGAGTTGAGTGGCCTCAGAGTCAGTGTTTCTAACCATCATCCTATTAAGCTTCTCCCTCAGGACTCAGTAGTATATCATTTATCTTCAGGGGGTTAAGGCTTTCCTGGTCCATATATCCAGGGAAGGTGACAGTGCTGGCTAAGTGAGGTGGAGAGGGGAGAGAGTTCTACCTGGGAAAAGAACATGTGTACTTTGTTCAGAGTCCCTGTTCCCAGGCAGGTCCCTTTGGGGTTGATGTCTACTTTTAAACCACCCAACATCCCTACCCTGGAATATTTGAAGCACACAGGAGGATGAGGACCAGTGGGCTGGGCGTGGTGGCTCACACCTATAATCCTAGCACTCTTGAAAGCCAAGGCAGGAGGATTGCTTGAGGTCAGGAGTCTGAGGCCAGCCTGAGCAAGAGTGAGACCCTGTCTCTGCTAAAAATGGAAAAAATTAGCTGGGTGTTGTAGCGTGCAACCATAGTCCCAGCTACTTGGGAGGCTGAGGCAGGAGGATCACTTGAGGTCAGGAGTTTGAGGTTGCTCTGAGGTAGGCTGACGCCACGGCACTCTAGCCTGGGTGACAGAGCAAGACTCTGTCTCCAAACAAAGAAAAAAAAAAGAATCTCAAGATGAGGAGGATTGATATTTACTCCTTAACCCCTTCTCCTTGACCTTCAGGCCTGCATGACTTAGAGCACCCCGATGTGTCCTTGGCAGACGAATGGTAAGAATTAAACAATCCTTCACTGGCACTGACATCCTTTGTTGCCCTCTTTGATTTCAAATTGTTTGTGCCCCCTTCCCCAGTTTTCCTGGTTCAAAGGCAAACGAAGAAGCTGCTGTAAATATTTATATACTCTTCTTTCGGCTGCACCATGTCCTTAGGTCCTACTGCAACACTGACCTGCACCCTGAGCACCGCCATCTGTCGCAGTTAGAAGCTATTAAGCTCTACCTCAAAGGCAAAGAACCTCTGCTCCACTGTGAGTTTGCTTCCAAAAGTGCGCCGCACCCGCGCGTGGTGGGGGAGGGGGCTCAAACCACTTTCCTCCTCAGCTTTCAAGGGAAGCTTTGCTTTGGCAGACAGTGTCAGTCCCATGAAATCCAGCCAGATGCCTGCTTCCCGAAGGAACAGGAGAAAGAATGTGGGTTACCCCAAATCTCACAGAATCCCCAATCCCAGTTTAACCCTTTGCATTGGGTTTGTCCCCCTCTTGAGCCATTTAGTCAAGCAACCAAATAGGATGGAAATGTTACAACGAGGAAGGGACTTTAAGTATTTGCTGATCTAGCTCCCTTGTTTTATAACTGCGAAAGCAAGACTGGCAATGGGACTTGTCTCCGCCGAGGCCATCATCTAGGTCTCCTGCTTCTCCCAAGACTGGGGTCACCCCTAGGACACACTGCCTCTCAGGGTGGTATAAGTTCTCCCCTCCTCCTACCAAGTGTCCTGGGGGAAGCTCCGTAAGTAAGAAATGGCCATGGCTGTGCGGGGGAGGCAGAGCAGAGCAGCCGCAGGCCCAGATGCCCCCAAAGGCAGGAGCATTCCGCGCAGTCTCACAAGACAGCCCTGGTAGCTAAAGTTGGGGCGGGGGAGAGCCACCACAAATAAGCATGGCACCCACCTGCCCCGCTGCTAGCAAGCATCACCTATTCGATGGTGTGAAAAGTGCCTTACATATGTTATCTTTGTGGGTAACCACAACAGTCCTAGGAGAGAGGTAAAGGGATTATCCAGCTGCTACACAACATCTTCATAGAATGGATTTCCTTTATGACAGGCTCTGGAAGGGAAAGGGTCAGGTGGCTATCATATGAGCCCAATTGTTCATTTTCTTTGACTTTTTTATGACGTATTTGAAAATCAAAAGTATAGAGATAATGTAAAAGATACATTTATAGTCACTATCCAGCTTTATCAAATCTTGGTATTTTGCCATATTTGCTTCAGGTACTTTTTAAGGAATGAAACATTATAGCTACTATTGCAGCCCTGTGTAACCCTGCTCAGTCCCATTTCCTCTCCAAAGGGAATGACTATCTGATTTGTTCATCATTCTCATGTATTTTATACTATTACTACATATGTAGGTATCCATAAATAATATGTAGCATTATTTTTATTTTTGTGTATTAAACTTTATATATAATATATGGTATAATACATGAGTTGCTACATATAGTATTATAATACAAACTATAGATACATATACATATATGAACTATAATTTGTTTTCAGTCGTTATATTTTTGAAATTTATTTGAGCTTATCATTTAGTTTTAATGTATTTGTTTGAATTCCTGTATAGATTTTCACTGCATGAATATATCTCAATGTATCCATTTCCTTACGCACGATAAGTTGTTTCCAGTTTTTGCTTTTCAGCAAAGCTCTATTGTGGCTTTGTTTTTGTTTTTTCCCCGTCAGGGTGAGGTCTGGTCTGCCTCCTGTGATATTAATAGTGAGTTTTCCTCCTCTGTGGAGTGATTAGAGAGCTCTAAGATCCTCTCCTAGACTTCATGATATCCCCCTCATTCCTTGGCCTCTTTTACAGAGCTCTATCAGGAGTCCCTTTGGATAGGGACAGATATTCTCCCTGAAAGTGAAAAGATTCTTAAATAGAAGGCATCACAAAGCAATAGTCCCAGTAGTCATGCATTTACGGTGTCCCTTTCCTATGTTACAACCGACTGAGATCAGAGCATTGGAGAATTTCCCTGGAGGTTTTACTAAAGGACAGAGATGGGGATAACGAGACCCATCTGTCCAAGGAGCACTGGCCTCAGGAGTCATAAAGCAGCTCACCATGCAAGAAAGTAGCCTGCAGACACTGCAGAATAGGCCTCCCGTTCTCTTCTTCTAGCCCAGCCAAAGCTGCCTTCTCATTAGTCCCTCCCGACAGGTGACAAGGAATTGATCCAAGAAGTCCTCTTTGATGCCGTGGTGAGTGCCCCTATTGAAGCGTACTGGACCAGCCTGGCCCTCAACAAATCCGAGTAAGTGGTTGCACGTGTCCCCTTCCGTGGCCATTTCCTCACCAGTGCTCCAAAATATGGTTATGGTTTAAAGAACTAAGCTGTTTCAGGAGCCTGGTGTTAAAGTTCTTTAATTTTTCCCAAAGCTCCAAACCACAAAAGCTAGAGCAGATTAGCGGCTCGGGCTTGGATGGCAAGCTCCCGGGTTTGACATATAATTTGTTTGAAATTCATTACATGAAATTCAGTATGCTGAGGTAGGGTGACACTCGCGCGAGAGAGGGAGGCGGAAGACGTGTTGTTTTCTGCCTGGCCACAGCTCCCTCTACTTCACAGTCCTGAGGGAACTTGGGATCAGGGCCAGGTTCACTTGCAGAGTAGGATGGAGAAGGGAGAGCTCTATTTCTTAGGGCGTCGGATGTAGCCCTGCGGTGTTGTATCTGAAGTGGAGGACGGAGGCTGTGGGAGGAAGGCAGTGGTCATCGATGGAAAAGACTAGATGAGAACTGCCGCAGCAGCTTATTTTTATTATTATTTTGACTATTATTTTAAGTAGGCTATTAGAGATTAAGAAGAAAAATCATTCCTGTTTCCTTATATCTTCACGTGATACATTTATTCATTTCTCTCCACTTTTCTAATCTTCATTAGTTCATTCCTTCGCTTTATCTTCCCTTCTGTCCCATCTAGCATTCATTCTGCGCCCATTGTCATTAAGTCTTGACTGTGTGTCTGTTACGTGCCAGGCACTGAACCAGGTGTTGGAGAAATGGAAGTAACCCAAACAGATGGGCCTTGCCATGGTGGTGCCTGTGGCGTGCAGTGTGCTGCGTCATTGCGAATCATGGTAACTGCTTTGAAGGAGAAGTAAGGACATGTGGACTGTAGCAAGATCTAGAGTGTATGGGGAAGACTGGGATTAGCTCAAGGGTTACGGAGCACTCCAGGAAGATGGAACGGCATGTGCAAAGGCCCTGAAGTGAGAAAGTATTTGACACATTCGAGGAATTGAAAGGTCAATATAGCTGAAATATAGAAGGTAGGCGGAAGATGTCAGGAGATGAGGCTGTAGAGGGGCCAGGTGTCTCAGGACTTTGGGAGTCAAGTAAAGGATTTTGAATTTTATACTCAAAGTGTTGGAAAATCATGGATGGATTTTAAGAAGGGTAGGAAGGTGATCAGATTCGCATTCAAAAAACCTCTCTACTGCTGTGTGGATAACAGGAAGTAATGGGGCAAGACCAAATTAAAGGCTCCTATAGCGTTCCAGGGGATTTGCCACGTGAACCAGGACAGTAGGCACAGAGAGTAGAGGTCTACTTGTCATCTGCCTCAGAGATAAGACCCCCCAGGACTTGATGATGGGTTTGCTGTGTGAGGACAGGACTATTGCACCATCAGGGATCATTCCCAGGTTTATGTCATGACACCTACATAGATGGTGCCATTTGCTAGGAGACAGACACTGAAGGAGGATCACATTTGGGGCTGGGCATGGCCAGAGTCCCTTCTAGACACTGTAGCTTAAAATGGTTGGAAGTCTCCCAAGTGCAGATGTCAGGTAGGCTGTTCACTGAATGAGTCTGGAGCTCATTATACCTGAGAGCGTCCTTGGACTGCTTACCTACATGGATTTATTCCCTGGGGCACTGGAAAAGAATTGAGCTTTCCTGGGGTTTCTTTTTCTAATGGATGTGGAAATGTTTCTGTTGAGCTCTCATGAAACTCAAAATCTTGAGCAAAGATTGCTGATGCATTCCTAACACATATGAACGATTTTCAAAATGGTAGCTTGCTGTGTAGTCCCCATCTGTAACTGATGGGGCAGCCTGGCTGTCCAATTCGGTGTAGGCTGTGAGCAGACACAAATGCACGGTGTTTAAATGCTTAAAGGTAGTATTGACCGCCTTGACTGCTGTCAAAGATGAAGTAACCAGGTGATCTCACCTTGAAAATAACAGAGATAGTGCTTCAGATCAAATTGCTACTAGCATCTGGGACAGAGAAGAAAAAAACTCAAGAATTGGCATTTTCCTCATACTTTTATTATAGGATAAAATTATGTGTTTGTGGAGAAAGGCCAGTTGCTTTTTTCAAAGGAGAAGTATGTATTGTAAATCTCCTGAAGAACATGCTCAAACGTTATAAAACTTGCCTTGAATGCTCAAACAAAATTATTTTTAGTGAATTTTTTAAATCAGCTTTCTTTGCTAAGGCCATCTTTGGAGTTTCTATTTGTGACATCCTACAGGGCTGTTTGAAGAAGCCATTTCTTGCCTCATCTTTGAGGGTTGGAGGTGAGACTAAAGCCTGTGCTCTGGTAGAAGTTGTAAGCCGGTGCCCCTACAACTGTGTCGAGGTCAGATCCTATTCCAACTGTGTGGATGCTGCACATTTGGGTCCATGGCTCAGTTGTTTATTCCCTCGAATGGCAGATTCTGTCAATGATCTCAGCTAGACTTGGTAGCATCGGTGCAGAAAACTAATCCTAAGGATTTCTTCCTCTGCTTAAAGCCCTTCCTATTCTCAGCCTACTCCCTCTGAATTTATACCCAGAACTGTGAGAGAAAGACGGTTTATGGGGTTGTGAGTGCATTTCTGTCATGCTGCTTTTGTTGGCAGGACGTTCTTCAATTTTCCTGCAAGTATCACTGTGAAGACTTTTGTAAAGGATGAGTTTTCGTTCTGCGCTTTGTGCGTGTGTGTGCGCATGTGTGTCTGTATGTGTGTGTTCCTATAATTTCTGTTAAAGTTCGGGTTTCAAAACTGCTGTGTTGAAAATCATTCTGTGAGTCTTACAGTACAAAAGCCATGATCTGTGTGCCGTCTGGAAGCACCCTCTGACGCCTGCCGTTCCGTTTCAGGAATTCTGACAAGGGCGTGGAGGTCGCCTTTCTCGGCACTCGCACGGGCCTCTCCAGAGTCAACCTGTTCGTGGGGGCCGAGCAGCTCACCAACCAGTAAGTGTAGGGCGGCTCCTCTGCAGGGCTCCGCCAGCTCCTGAAATGGGAAATTCAAAGGGAAGCATATTTCACTGTGTGATTCCACCGCTGGTAGAAACAAAATTCAGGCCACCGCAGGCCTGTTAAGGTTTTTCCTCTCTGTTCCACCATGGGCCCGGCGTGTGTGCTCGCCTGCCTGCCCGCCCCTCCACAAGCCTTTGCTCCGCACGCTTGCTGGCTCCTGTCCGCCATCCTGGAGTCCTCTCCTGCTCTGGCCAGTCACTCAGAACCCTGGGAGGCGGTGGCTGCTGGGAGCCACTAGGGGGAGGGAGCCGCATCTCCTGACGGATGGCTTCAGGGCATTCAGCTGTTGTGCAGCTATGCTGAGGAATTCCTGCCTGTAGGAAAATCAGTGTTTCAAGCCATGTTTATTTGTTTATGTTTTAATAAACCTCTGTGCCTCTGTGCTCAGCCTGAGGGACTGCAGATCTCCACAGCCAGGGGTGCGCCGTCTGGGAGACTGGGGTTTGACAATGTCTCTTTGTACTTCCAAGGAGACCTGTTTGGACAGTGGGTAGAGATTAGCTGAGTCCACTGCCCAGACGCTCTTTAAGCCACTGCTCAGCCCCTGTGTCCTCAGAGAGCCATGGGCCCTTAACTCATCAAACGGGTGTCCCCCAGAGCTAGTGGGCAGTCTGTGAAGTCTTTTCTGAGCCCATTAGTGTCTTCTCTCCATTTCTTTTCTCTGAAGCAAGAGGCATTATTAGGCCAGGGACAAATGGATCATGAGATTCAGAAAGTTTGAGTGTGGCTTGCAAGTGTGTGTGTGAGTTCAGAGGTTACCAGGGAACATCACACACCCTGACTTTTAGAGTCCCTGAGTAACCAAGCCACACGGGGCGGCTGCAGATCTGAGAGGTGGTGGCCCACCAGGAGCCCAGGGAGAAAATGCTCCCTCCTCGTCCAGCCTGAGTTCAGCAGCGCTGCTTGCCTCTGTTAGAGGAGGCCCTGACACATAACCTTATAAAATCCCATCTGGTAAATGGCAGATTGATCAATCCTTAGACAGTTTGGGAGCCTGGCTTTGAGATCTGTCCTGCACTTTGGCTTTCTTGGTATCTCACACTTATAATTTATGAAATTGACTGTAGTTGGTGCTTGATTTTTTTAAAGCTTTTTTAGCCCTGTATCCCATAACAATTATTTTTCCAGAGGCAAGTTCCTAGGAAGGACTGGAAGTGCTGAGATGCACCCTGCCTTCTCCTGTTAGCATTCAGAGAGGCAAAAGGAAACACAGGAATAGATTTTCTTATACTCAGAGAGGAAAGATGCTGCTGGCACTGAGATTAAAACAAGCAAACAAAAATAATAACAAACACAAAGTCTTGCTAGTCTGACATCTGTGTTATTGTGACAGATTAGAAAGACAACAGGGCTACACTGGGCTGTGTATCTGCCTCATCTCACGTGTGTGGCTTCATTCCCTTCATCTGAAAGGTGAGGGTAATGATCTCTTTCAGTTATTGTGAGGATCAAAAAACTATAGATGTAAAACTGCTTTGGGAAGCTAAAAATACCTACAGCATGGCATTACTGTGACCCAGAGTGGGTACTCATATACTATGTGGATGGATAAAATAATTCTTCTGTCTTCATATCATTGGATCATATAAACCTGTGGTCCCCAACCTCATGGGCTGCAGATGAGAACCTGTCCATGGCCTGTTAGGAACTGGCCACACAGCAGGAGGTGAGCGGCAGGTGAGCCAGCGAAGCTTCATCTGTATTTACAGCTGCTCCCCATCACTCACATCACCGCCTGAGCTCCGCCTCCTGTCAGGTCGGCAGCGGCATTGGATTCTCATAGGAGCGTGAGCCCTACTGTGAACTGCGCATGCGAGGGATCTAGATTGTGCTCCTTAGGAGAATCTGATGCCTGATGATCTGAGGTGGTGATGCTAGCGCTGGGGAGCGGCTGCAAATACAGATCATCATTAGCAGAGAGGTTTGACTGCACAATAAATGTAATGTGCTTGAATCATCCTGAAATCATCCCTGTCTCTCTCTCCCCACCAACACCCTTCAGTAGAAAAACTGTCTTCCATGAAACCAGTCCCTGGTGCCAAAAAGGTTGGGGACCACTGAGAGGCCTTGACATCTATTGTCTTGGAGTCTTTGTCTTGCCTATCCCCTCCCACCAAATGATATTCATTGAGATCCAGCAACCAGCAATTTGGATACATTCTCTGAGCCAGGACTAGAAAATTTTTAGTGTTTCTGATATTTGTTTTAGTTTTAGTTTTTGACTAGGGTATGAAAGGAAGTATTATTGGGCAGAAAAATTGATAATATAAAGTCCCTACCCTGGAATTAATTTCTACTCTCATCAGTCTCCTACACTGAGATTCCATCTCCTGTCCCTACCGCCTGCATTTGGAAGTGAGTCAGTTGTAGTTCATGGCCTCTGTAACTCTGTAACCATCATCCCCAGTGGTGACAACATACTTTTTGCTTTCAGTGTGACCTCTCACGTCACTATGCATATAGCATCCAGTGATGTTAGCCTTCTCAGTGCATTTACTGGTCTCTTCTGCAGCCCTAAGTTTAAAAGATGACCAGTTTATACCTTCCATTTGAACCCCAGGGAACAAAAGAGACTCTTGGGCTTTTAGAATCTCATATATTTGTTTGAGCCCATTTTCGGATTATATGACACCCTGCACGTATGGTCTCATGTAATTCTGATAGCATCCTGGTGAGTGTAGCATTCCTATATTCCCGTTATGTAGATGAGTAAATGGGGGCTCAGAGACTCGGTTACTCACCCCAGGTCACTCCAGGCTGACACAGCACCACAATAGCCCCCAGTATCCAGAAGCTTTCATCTTACTCAGAAGGATCTTTCTTCCTGAAGAATATTTCTGGAATTCTGTAGAATCAGCTCTCCCCTTCCTGCTTCCTCCCAAATTACTGCTTGGTAGTTGACAGGGGCCTCCCAGGTTTCCCAGCAACCAGACCATTTCACATTCACACCAGCGCTAATGGAGACCAAGTGTGCAGGCTCCTGCTTGCTGCCCTGGGTGCCAACATTGTCCTGGGCAGCAGGGCACCAGACACCCAGATGTGCAGCATTCTAGACCATCCCAAAGCCATCCCAAAGCCATCCCTGAAGCCCGAATGGCACCATCAGTCAAAGTGAGGACCACCTCACACCTTCTACCCAAGCTATTATCCCATCTACCATGACTCTGGCATTGAAAGGGCACCTGTTGCCTGTGGTGATGTGCATTTGGCCACGAAAAAGATCTGCCAGGAGTGAAGGCACCTTCTGCTCAGCCGTGGCTGTGCCCCTGGCCCAGTGAGGAAGGCAGCTGTTCATTCTGCCAAGGGCTGGGCAGTAGAGGCTCCTCCCCACACATGCTCACGTCTGGTTTATGAAGAATCTCATGTCTAAAGAAAACAAGTAAAAGGCTACAATTTCAATATTTGTGAATCCCAGTGATTTTAGGATCAGGAAACATTAGCACCGAATAGAGCATCACCAAGAGGAGCCTGTCTATCTCGCTGAGCCTTGGAGTCCCTGTGCCCAGCGTTCTGATTAGCATGGAAGGTCCCTGCACCTTCTCAATCCTGCTCATGACTCCCAAGTTGGCCTTGGCCTCCTGAATGAAAATAGAGTGCTTTTGCCAAATTTTAAAACAGTTTTTAATGTCTGGAGAGTCTTCTTGTCAGTGAGAGTCAGTAAAGAAATGTAGGCTGCTATGCTATACCAGATATAATTTTTGGTCTACAATGACCAGTTCTAGTAGCACAAAATTTTATAGCAGATTTACAGAATAGAGCATTTACAAAGGAAGGTGGCCCTACCAATGAGGGAATTTGAAAAAATTAAGACATTTTATTTAGAAAAAATATAGGAATTTGCTTTTAATACTTGAGGAACTCTTATCTCGATATGAGATCTGATTAATCGTGAGATCATTAACTATACACTGAGTGCCTACTGAGAGCCGGGCCCTGGAGATACTGAGAAGAAGGAGGTCCTGGCCCTTAGAGAGGAATTAGGACATGCTTGTGCAAGTTATAGGAAGGCAGATTCCAGAACCATCTCAGAGCTTGGAAGGTGCCCTCTAATGACCTGGACTTCCTTTCTGAAATGTGAGCTCTCCATCTTTGGTGGAGTTCACAGAAATGCCAGTTTGCCATACCTGCAGCTACAGAATGCTTTCCTGAACTACATGCCAAATTTAGGAAACCAATTAGTTACAACTTAGCATAAAACTTTCTCTCCATGGTCCATGTGATCCAACACTGTGTTGCAAGTTCTGGATTGAAAGTGGTGCCATTTCTTCTCCAACCAGTGGCCTTTTCCTTACCTACTCACTGTCCTCTGATTGGTCTCCCTTCCTGAAAAACCTCTGCAGAGTGTGGACTAGCCAGGCAGTCATTCCCTCCCCGGAGTTGCACCTTATGGACGAAGACGGGGCACTCGGTACTGGAGAGCAAAAGTGACTCTAGAGATAAGTCAAGTCAACGAACATGCGTTGGCTTGAGAGATACGCAAATGGGAACAGAGCTCCTGTCCTCAGAGGTCTTGGGAGCCTTGGGAGGGGACTTGGCAATCATGCAGAGAAGGCCAAGAAAAAGGACGGATTCGAGAGAGTGACTGAGGGTGGGAGGGCCACCCCGGGGTAGGAACTTGCATGTGTCTCTGTGGGTTCATGCGGTAGGCAGTGTAGGAGCTGCCCCTGTGGAGAGGAAGAGAGGGGAAGGAGGATGCATGTAGTCTTCCCATGGAGAGACACTGGGGTGGAGGGGATTCACAGTGGGACGTGAGCAGCCCTGTTGTCTGCAGAGTAGGCAGGTGAGGGCTTCAGGGACAGAGACCCTGACAGGGGCCCACTTGAACCTCCTTCATGCTTTTTCTAAGAAGAGTGATTTGCCTTTTTTACACTTGTTCTGAATAAGATCTACATAAGAAGTTTGTTCTCCCAAGGGCAAGTGAACACCTGTGTGGGTTTCAAAGCCAGACTAAGCTTTCTGTTTTGTTTTATTTTATTTTATTTTTCTTTCTGGAGACAGAGTCTCACTCTTTTGCCTGGGCTAGAGTGCCGTGGCGTCAGCCTAGCTCACAGCAACCTCAAACTCCTGGGTTCAAGCAATCCTTCTGCCTCAGCCTCCCGAGTATCTGGAACTACAGGAATGCACCACCATGCCCGGCTAATTTTTTTTCTATATTTTTAGTTGGCCAATTAATTTCTTTCTATTTTTAGTAGAGACGGGGTCTTGCTGTTGCTCAGGCTGGTCTTGAACTCCTGAGCTCAAGTGATCCTCCCGTCTCGGCCTTCCAGAGTGCTAGGATTACAGGTGTGAGCCACCACTCCCAGCCAAAGCTTTCTGTTTTAAAGGGGCTACCCTTTGGTCTTCTGCTTTGATTTCTGGAGGCTTCTCTTGTTTGCTTGCATCAGACTTTGGGATAATTAGTTCACTGATATATCAGGAAAAGTCCGTTTAGCCCACTGGAAATCTGACTGCCATAGCTCAGCAAGATATCTTTGAGTCATCTGGGTGCCTGGTGTTCACTCAAGTCCTCTCTGTATTGAGAAAGGCAAGTCAGGGTCCTCAAAGGCAACACTGGCTTTAGCCAGCAGAGGCTGTTGGGATGCACCCTGTCCACCTCTACCTTGCTGAGTGGGGCCATGTTCTTATTCTGTTCCATTTCTAGGGACTTCTTGAAAGCAGGAGACAAGGAAAACATTTTTAACGCAGACCATTTCCCTCTCTGGTACCGAAGAGCAGCTGAGCAGATTCCAGGGAGCTTCGTCTACTCCATCCCGTTCAGCACAGGTGGGTGCCTTGTTGGAGGTGGCTCTGTCTGTCTGGTCCAGCGGACCTGGGTGTTGTGTGCAGCATGTGGGGAGCTGCCTGAATGCTGAAAGGAACCACTTTCAACCTTCACAGTCAATGCTGAGTACTGGGCCAGCCCTGAACCAGTGACTTATTCCATAAGTTTAATAGCACCAAATAAAATGAAGATTTTACTTAACCAAATTGTGCAAAAGCATTTGAGGAAGGAGGACCGGTATTCTGCACTCTCTGGAATTTGTATATAAACTTCTCAGTTGCTATTTTTTAATACTGCCATGGGCCCACTTAGAGAAAGTTCAGGCATCCTTTGCCAGAACCTTCAGCAAGTCGCATCATTTCAGAGGTCCACAAATCTCCATTGGAACTGAATTGATTTAAATTGATACCAATGCAGGAGCAAAGGCTGACTCTGTACAGCCATGTGCTCTCCTGACAGACAGCTGCAGTCACCTGTGAGAGGCATGGAGCTGATTGTCTTTCCAGTCCTAAGATTTTATGATGGTATGAAGAAGTTAAGGTCACCTTCCTCCAAAAAGAAAGAAGTGCTGTCTTATTTCAACCAGTATTAGAAGCAAGACCAACTGGAAATGCTTTAATTGTCCTTATTTTTATCTTATCTCATGCATCTGACATTTTTGGCACTCATTCTGTGAAAGGCTCTGTACTGGGCATTGTAGGAACTTCAGAGATGAATGAAACCTAGCTGTATAAACTTGAATTGCTCTGCAAAGTTTAATCTATAGTTATATTTTATATTAGGGCCTTTTGTATTAATCTCTTACAAACATTCCTAACTCAGTCCTAAGGGAAGCTCTCCAGGGCTTGTGTCCAATCCCCGCTCCCTAAGTCTTGGTACTTTCTCATTTCCATGAATAAAAACCTTCTCAGAAAGGGTGCTTTTGAAATTTGTAGAAGAGATGTTGACAAGAGTTGTCTAATAGTTAGTTGAATGGACTCATTGGGAAGAGGGTCCCCCATTAATGGGCATATTTAGGGAAAGGCTGGATGTTGCTGATGAGGTTCTCTCTGGCTGGGATTTCAGGCTAGATCACCTAATAGGTTCTCTTCAGGGCTAAGGGTCTTTGAGTTCGTGCTCCTTTGCTGACATGTATGCATGCCCGTGTTTGTGTTTGCTGCCTCAACTACAAATTCCCAGGTGTCTGAAGCTCTGTCTTTATGTTTATCTGCATCATACTTTATTGCTGAAAATAGCAACTAAGAGACAGTGGACGTTTTCATTCTGTGGCACATCTGTGAATACTAATGTTGTCTCCTATCAAGCAATCTCATGAGACTGCCTTCTTCACAGTCCTCTAGAGAAAAAAACCAGAACTGAGCTTGCTGTTCTTCTGATTCTAGAGTAGACTTGTCGAGTTGTCCTTTTGTGACAGAGTGGCCTTTGCCAACTCTACTTGGAAAAAGCGGCGTAGGAGGCGAGAGCACCCCCAGACTGCTTCGTGTGGGTGCACTGACAGCCCCTCGTAGCAGTTTGTTTTGCCATCTACTGTTTTTCCTAAAAGAATTATGTCTGGGAAAAAAACCAAATTATGATTAATTAAAGCTGTTGAACTGGTTTTTGGTAACTAGGGTTTTCCGCGAACTTTCAATGTAACCGTATAGTGAAATGAAATTTACCTGGTTCATGGTAAAATCGTGGATGACACGACAGCTTAGCATATTTCATGGCCCTTTAGATTCAAGGAAAATCTTAAAAATCACCAAGTACAAGTTACTGTGATGGAACTCTCTCTGTTTTCTCTACTGCATGTTGAATACCTGAAGCAGCTGAGACTTGGGCCAGGAGGAAATTCCTAATTGCTTCAGTCATAAATGTATTCAAATATAGGCCTGACTTTTCCCTGCTTCTTGATTCTACTGGATTTCATTCAACTCACATTCACTGAGCAGCTTTTATAAGGCAGGCATTAGACTAACAATTATTAACTCTGAGCATTCAGAATCTGTGCTCAGCATCTTTTAATTCATGAGTATTGGAACCATTGTTGGTATTTGAAAATCTCCTAATACTAATGCCATATTGTTACCAGAATAATAATAGTTTGGAGTAAAGATTACATTCCAGCTCTTTCTCTGTTTAGAATGGTTTTGCTCAGAAAAACTGGGCTTGAAATTAAAATTTTATAGATCAGTAAAGATTTAGCCAAGAAATTAAAGTTGCCAATTCGTAAAATAATTTCAAAACTCTCATACAGATCTCCACGACTATATTTAGACAATGTAAGTATGACTCCTGACACAAGTTAACACTGCAGTTTGTAACCACAGACTACCAAAAGACGGGGTCCCTCCATGGGAGTCAGTGTTTTCAATGTGAAGAGGCTAGACGTTTCCCAGTGCGGGTAGTTATAACCTGGTGCACTGATTCCTTTGCAGAGAGGACCGGCCACACTGCTCTGATGGCCCAATAGAGTAGGCAGGGCGTCCACAGCCCAGGGGACTCTGGGCTCTGGGAACTGAGCCCCAGAACAATTTGCAGAATAGGTGACTATGGGCCAATATGATTATTCTCTTAACACGTATACTATAAGCCTCTTCTTTTTTGTCATGGTGTTTTCTCTTTCCACAGGAACAGTCAACAAAAGCAATGTGGTGACAGCGAGTACCTCCATCCAGCTCCTGGATGAACGGAAATCTCCTGTGGTGGCAGGTAAATGGCAGATTTCAATCAGTAAACATAAAGCATGGCGCCCATTCACCTGGCCCATCAACTACTTCTATGGAGCATGTCTCTTCTCCAAAAGGTAGGTTTGGAAAGGAGAAAAAAGTTTAAAATTACTTCCTTCTCAGCTTGGTGTGATCTCCTCCAAACCAAGGCTCTGACAACTGGTGGTGGTTGATGTGAAACAAAAATCTTTCCCAGGGTTTCTATTCTTAAACTCTGAGCCAGTAAGAAATCATTGGTATGTGTAGAGGAGAATGTCTTGGTGGTAGGTAGCATGTTCGTTTAAAGTAAACTCCACAATTCCTGCTTCTGTGTCATTATGGCGAGAGCGGGCATACAAGGAAATTGCTTTTGGCAAACACAAACTGAAATGTACTCTTCTCCAGAGAGACTGAAATTTTCATCACCTTAAACCCCACAAGGAATTAGAGTTAGATGTATCTGCAGGTGCTGGGTTTGGGACCAGGAAAAAGCCAAAACATTTTATGCCTGAACGTCTTGAATTGTCAAAGACGTCCCATCTCTGGTTTTTCCCATTTCTCTCATTTCTCAAAAGTGTCAGTAGATTTCAGTGGATGGCTGGGGGCTTTCATTGGTGGTATTTGTCCTAAAGGGCTGGAAACTACCACAAACCCTTCTTTGAGAATAGCTTCTGACAAAAACAAGGCCCAAGAGCGTGTCTGGCACATAGTCTATTTTGCTATATAATTGTTGGATCCACTGGTTAATGGATGGATGATGCTCTCCAAGCACCACCCTGATATTGGCTAGCTTTACCAAAGGGAGGAGTTGTGTTTTCAGGCAGCCTCCTTCAATAAGTTGTACTTTAGGATGACTTTGAACATCAACTTCTGTGTCTTTGCACACTGTGAATATTTGTGGGAAGAAATGCAAATGGAACAGATGTAGGAGACCCATTTGAAGTGGTTGTTCTTTGGCGAGGAAATACTGCTTTTTCCCCCCATTTCATTCCTGACTTAGCCTATGCATCATAATTGTATTAATAGGGATTGAAATATTTAGGGACAGTTGCCCTTGTTGTTTTTGGGTTACTGAATATGACAAGGAAGACAGTCTTATATATCTGACTTATGGTTCATCTTGAAATAAGCAGACCTGTAATTAATCAGCCAGGAGATATGGACTCTGAGGATTCACAGTTACTGTCTTCAAATTTTGTCACTTAATGTCTCATGTTCTTTAAGGGAAGTGGGGGACGGGATCATTTAACTCAGCAAGATTTATTTTTGCATAAAGGAGGTCAGATTTGCTTACCTTCAGGCTGACCCAGCCAACTAATTCTGGAGGCATGTTATCTCCTGGGAGCTCTGGCCACGTGCAGCAGCTGGCAAAGACATGGTCTGGCCAAGGCTGTCTGTCCGTCTGTTTGAAATTTCTTTTTAAAACCCTTTCCTTGAGTTTCTAATTCAGTCATCATGAGGGTTGCTCCGTTGGCCCTAAAGTCACTGTGCCTATCCCAGCCACCTCTGTCCAAGGTTACAAACTGCGCTCACATGTTTCCAAATGCCTTATGTTTCTTAAATGCCCATTTGGCTGAGTATGGATGAAATGTAGACTCAATCTGAGTACTGTGGATCTAGTCTAGAGAAGAGCATGCATTTTCCAAATGGTGTGCTGGTCTTTTGTTGAGTTACACAGCTGGCCAGAGACCACAGGCAGGTCATGAGACAGGATTTGGCTCGGCCTGAGAGGATAGAAGAGGCCTCCTCCTGTTTACTGCTTCTCAGTGTGTCAACTGGTCCCCATTTTCAGAAGATAATTACAGAGCAAGACCAAGAAGCAAGGTCATCCAAGGAACTGTATTTAGTTCTTACTTTTTAAAATTGGTGATTATTAACCTTCTTTTTCAAACTGTGTTTGGTGGAATTGCTTGGTTTTGATCTTGAAGGCTGCATGGATGCAACCCCATGAAGCCAATGACCTCAAGAAGACCTTGCTTTCTCTAAAAGCAGGGCAGCCTCTTCAGCATGCCTCCCAAGTTCCACTGACTCTGACTCAACCATTGTGTCATTATGTGATTAGGGTTGGTAACTTTGTGTATTTTCCTCAAATTAAGTAGACATTGTTTACCAATCTAAAATTAAAAAGGCCATTTTAATTGGGGACGAGGCCTTGTTTTGGCAGATGAAGATGAATATGTGAGCAGGCTTGTCCCATCAGCATGACTCCAACAGCAGATGGGAGACAGCCGACTGGCAGTAATTTGGGGTTTCAGTGAAATACTGTGTTAAATGGAAATCTATCTCAAAGAAAAGGTGTACAGCTTCTCAAATTCTTATTAAGGACTCCTTTGCAAGGCCTGCCCTACTCCCAGGCCTGATCTGGTGTTCTCATGTTCATTGGGTGTATGCGTGTGGGTAGAAAAAGTTTTTTGGTTTTTCTTTTGTTTTATGCTTTATTCTCTTCTTTCTTTTTTCTTATTTTCTTTTTTAAACAAAAACATTTAGCTACTCATCTGTCAATGACACCTTTGAAGAAAGGCCAGTCAAACTGGGCAGGGTTTCATTTGTACGTCAGCCTCTGTGCATAAACAGGCCCCATCCATCTTCCTGGCCTATGACATTGCTTACAGCCCTGCTCTTGAGAAGCTTGCCAACCCTCCAGCTGCCACCAGCGTGATGCACTTTCTTAATTGCTTTTACACTGCATAGCAAGAAATGGCAGGACTTTCCCTTTGGCCTACCAAGTCTCTCTGGAGCCCTGGAACCTTCTGTGTATGTCAGGTCCCTAATCCATTTTTCCTTGCTATTGGAAAAGCAAACCTTGGACTATAAGGTCCACATTGGTTTGTCACTCACTCTATAACTTGCTAAATGTGTGGTCTTGGGTCTTTAAAGGTCTATCTAAAATAGTGTTGGGATTATTACCTCCTTTGCCTTACTCTGTACTGATTTGGAGATAAAATGAGAAAATAAACAGGAAAATTCCTAGATATAAAAAAGGATAAAAATGCTAGGATTTGGGGTAATCCATTTTTCATCTTCAAGTTGGCAGCATAGTCATTCTTTCATTTATTCAGTAAATATTTCCTGAGACTCTGCTTTTGCCAGGCACTCTATGTATAAATAAATAATAACTAGTGTCTTAGTCCATTTTATGTTGCTGTAACAGAATACCACAGAGTCAGTAATTTATAAAGAAAAACTATTTCTTATGGTTCTGGAGGCTGGGAAGTCCAAGGTGAAAGCACCCATGTTTGACAAGGGCCTGCTTGCTGCATCATCCCATGGTGGAAGGTGGATTGTGGAAGGGCAAGAGAGCATGAGAGAGGGAAGAAGGGGGCCTACCTTCATCCATTTATCAAGAGCCCACTCCTGTGATCACTAACCCACTCCCATGATAACAACATTAATCCAGTCATAAAGGCAGAGCCCTCATGACCTAATCACTTTTTAAAGGTCCCACATCTCAGTGCAGTTGCATTGGGGATTATGTTTTCAACATATGAACTTTGAGGGACACATTCAAACCATAGCAACCAGGCTCTGTAATGGATACTCCTTCCTCCTTCCACAGCCCTGTAAGACAGCAACTACTTTTAAAGTCGTGTCTACAAAGGGAAAAGTGAATCAAAAAGCTGAAAGATTATTTAGAAGCTCTTAGAGGTCAAGAACTTTGTTCTTTTCATCTTCTGCCCCTCAGTATAACCTAGTGGAGTACCTGAAACATAGTGAATCAGCTCCCCCTCAATGAAAACTTTATAAAATTGAATTGAACTTGTAGAAACCATTTTGCTCTAACTTACTTTTGTCAACTTGAGTTTCATAAATTACCTCAATCATAGTGGTAATTCTCTACTCCACTCTCAGTGGAGATATTTGGCCCTATAGGTCGACAGTCACAGGCTGCTTCTATCCTACCAGGGTGGAAAGGACGTGGAGTGGATATGACATGCATAGGGAGGAAGGATTGAACCAAGGTGCAAGTCAGGGCCCTGCAGGGGACTTCTCCCCTCCTTGCATTGTTTGACCTCCCTATCCACCTTTTAGACTCTCCCTCTGACAAATACAAAATACTTGATCTCAATTTTTGTTATGAAGTTCAGACTTCTGAATTTTTAAAAATAATAAATAATGAATTCTGAATGTTTTGCATTGACTTTAACATGTACAGTTTCACATACTGAAATCTAAAATTGCTCCTAAAAATGTTCCATTTTGTTGTCTTAAATAATTGTAAACTCTCCAAGGGCAAGAACTGTCCTAATTATCTTTTTATTCCTAGTTCCAACTACAAAGGCTAACACACAGTAGATATGTGAGAAATATTGGCTGAATAAATGATTCAAAGAAGAAGGGTTTCATTTCCACCTGATGTATGTAGGTACTGAAGCTTTCAAAATTTACTAACCAGACAATGGAAACACAGTATTTGACAAAAGCTATAAGAGAGATACTTAGCAGCTAAAACTCTAGTCCACACCATAATAATGTGATATAGACCAACATGAATACTTTAAAGAATAGAAATTTGTTTTGTGCCCCATCGTAAAGGCAACTGTGTTGAATCAGTAGTGATTGCTGCATCAGTTGATGTCTTTTCCAAGGTTCATGCATATAAGGTGATGCTTAGAATAGCTAATCTGATCATCGGCAGAAAAGAAAATATTATAGACAGTATAGAGGTATCGGTTTGTTATAGAAACAGCCCTTTTCTAAACACCTTTATTGAGCTGTGATTTACATACAAAAATATTCATCCTTTTTAATTGTAAAATTCGATGATTTTGAGTAGGTTTTGGGAGGCTCTGGTCTGCCAGCCTGTTTCTTTGCAAGAAACACAGACAGCATTAGATCTGTTCATTGGGGGGATATTTGAAAATGTGGCTTATGCAGTCTCATTTGCATAATTCAAGGTAGTTTAATGAAGGGGAAGGTCCCATTTTAACCAGCTAATTAGAAAATGGATGGATTAACATCATTGACCATTAGCTATTGTCAGGTATGTGCTATTTAACCTGACTGTAGTACTTACCATGGACCTTTCATTAGAATTGGGTGAATACTCTTGGCAAAATGTTGTAGGCAAACATTCGACTTGACAGCATTCCTTTGGTGGGATCTCACATATTTGGTATGTATAAGTTAACTAGTATGTCAGAAATTAAGTGTCAAGTCTGCTTGGATAAACCTGTAGTTTGTTAAATCTGAGCAAAGGAAGTGTTTTATTTTGGCAAAGATGAAAACTTATTGATTAAACCAGTGGTTTCCAACCAGAGGCAATTTTACCCCTTCGGGGACATTTAGCAACATCTAGAAACTTTTAATTGTCACCACTGGTAGGAGGGGTGCTACTGGCATCTAGTGGGTAGAGGTCAGGAATGGTGCTAAACAGCTGGAAAAACACAGGGCGGCCTACAAAACAAAGAATGATCTGGTTCAAAATGTCAGCAGTGGTGAGATTGAAAATCACTAGGTTAAAATAATAGGCAGACTTCAATTCTTAGTGCTTTCAAATTCAGTGTTTTCCCTTATAAACTAATTTTTAAAACAATCCTGCTTAATCTCTTCATTTTAAACATAATAATTTGATAAATACATATTTTTCACCTACTGTGTACCTAGTGGTGGGGATTCAGCTGTGACTAAGTGCCCCAGAGAGCATTGTGGAGTGTCAGGAGTATGTCGGTTGATGTGATGATGAGGGCACTGTTGGCATCTGATGTCCAGAGGCTGGGACGATAGCTGCCCAGTGAAGAATCACTCACCCAATCGCGGCAGCACCCTCTGAGACCACCGAGCATGGCCAAGTTGCTGCCAATGGAGAGTTTCCATTTGTGTGGGAGATACAGATAACAGATAAATATTGCATGAATGGGAGGGAGGGAGGAAGAGAGGAAAGGAAGGAAGGAGGAAAGGGAAGGAGGGAGGGAGGGAGGGAGGAAGGAAGGAGGGAGGAAGAAGGGAGGGAGGGAAGGAAGGAAGGAAGGAAAGGGAAGGAAGAAAAGGGAAAGAAGGAAAAGGAAGGAAGGAAGGAAGGAAGGAAGGAAGGAAGGAAGGAAGGAAGGAAGGAAGGAAAGAAGGAAGGAAGGAAAGATTGCCAGTAGTGGTACATACTCTCTAGAAAATACAGCACAACAAAGAGATGAAGTGTAGTTAGCAGGGGCAAAGGGGAGAAATGCACACTCCTGTTCATACCTATGTGTGTATGGGTATGTGGCAGGGCAATGCCTCTCCAGGAAGGGGGGTGGTTAAAGTAGGCCTCCCTAATAAGGTGATATGAGCAGAGATCCAAATGCTGAGATGCAGTTATTATGCAAAGATACATGGGGAGAGACTCACAGACAGAGGAAACTAACTTCTCCAAAAATCGTGAGTGGATCTGGAATGAGATTCTGCATATCCATGTCCATGTTACAGGAGGGTGCTGTGAGACTGAATGACTCTCTTGGGTTTTGAGGGTATTTACCAGGATCTAAAAGCAGAGCTGACAAGCAGGTGAGTAGATGACCCAGAGGGAAATAGGAAATTCAAGGCAAGTCTTAGCTCTAAAAGTCAGCTGTGGGGTGGGGCTTTTTATATGTTTGGCATTTGTTTTTTAACTGATGAGTGGGTATGATGCAGAGAAGAAAGCAGGTCTAAACTGGCAGGACTGACAACAGCAAACTTCACAGAGTTGGGTTAGTGATGTAGTTATGCATCGGGCTGTAGTTAAAGTCTGCAACAGAGTCTGAGAGTAAAGTCTGCAACAGAGTCTGAGAGTTAGAACAGCTGCTCTGCATACCACAGTGGCCAGTGACAAGGCACGTTGAGGATTATTGCCCCAGGGATAAAAATAGCCCACAGTTTCGAGAAACTTGATCCTCTATGCTAAGTCTCCAGGGCACTCACTTTGAAGAGTCACTGTCCCTTTCTAAACTCATCAAAAGCCCCAGCACATTCTCCACTCAAAAATCAACAGCCGAATTTGGGGTAACAGGTCCTCATACCTGGCTTC
Organism: Cheirogaleus medius; assembly: GCA_008086735.1. NCBI lineage: Eukaryota > Metazoa > Chordata > Mammalia > Primates > Cheirogaleidae > Cheirogaleus > Cheirogaleus medius. The sequence goes on from VBSM01002035.1 coordinate 14,334,948, forward strand.
TGAATTGGCAAATTAAGCCACCTCTTTTAGAGGTCACGGTGGGATTTGGACATTAAAGTCACTGTGAACTAAGTGTCCAGGAGTGAGCCCAGGCCACTCCCTGCCCCCACCCCAGACCCCACCCCTGGGCCTCCGTTTTCACATTCCTAAATCGCAATTGTTTTCTGCTTAGGTTGGATTTCTAATGGCTTAGATGGAAATTTATTTCATCATCACAAAAAAGGAAAGGAATTAACCAATATTGGAGTATTTCTCACACCCACATACACCCAGATTCCATCTGGCTTTTGGGGGCCCCTCTGAGTCCTGTTGAGAGAAATAAATGAGGGTGTATGTGTGCATATGTATATAGACATGTGTGTGTATGTATATATAAAGTATGTATATATATTTAAAGTGCTCAGTAAATGTTTACAGTTGGGTGGTCAATAACTATTAGCTGCTAAGTTATTATTGCTGTTGCTATATAAGAATTATCACGTCACACCCAACAACACTCGCTAGCCAGTGCTTTTTGCGTTACGTTGTTCTCTAAGAAAACTTGCATATGGAAGTATCATTATAGTATCTTGACACGTTTTATATTAAAATTTTGAAACTCACACTTTCATGTACCTATGCCTTAGAGCAGAGGTTGGCAGAATGTGGGGGAGAGTAGTTGAGGCAGGCCCACGAGGAGATTAGCTACTTCTCCCCACAGAGCCAAGTCCCTATGATAGGGGTCGACACAGAGGATAAGGAAATTGATAGGCAACAGAGAGAAATAAAAGAATACACAGAAATTAAGATATAGTTTATAGTTATATATATATAAGATCAGATATAACACAGCGGGGTACTTAGGAGACTGGCGTATCCCCATAAACGCCAGCAATATGGTTAGATTCATACAGGTTTTTATAATCACAGACATCAATTACCAGTTGTCAGGGTAACATATTTGCATATCAGGGAATGCAGTTGCTAGGGGATACAGGTAGTGGGTTGGGGTCAAAAGTCCTCTCAAGGGGCTTCTAATCTATCTAGGTGAACAAACAGGTACAAAGTCTTTCAAGGGCTAACTTCTAATTTCTAAGAGGTAGTTATCAATTAACGAAGGTATAACAAAAGAGGTATAGTGGCTCTATATTTCTTTGATTAGTTATGGTGGACTTAAAGGTAGACAGACAGGAGAGAGCAGGAAGCCCATCTCTATAAAACAGGTTGTTTATAACCACCAGGGCGCATCTCTGGGCAAAGTGCACTCATTGTCTCCGGCTCCCATCCTGTGGGCCATATTTGCCTTGCCTTGTCTTTCAAGACACAGGGAAGCTCACAGATTTTGAGATACCGGGAAGCCTTCCTGGAAAACATCCCTACTGGAGATTTGAGAGCTTTCCCATGATAGCAGCCTCTAATAAGTGAACCACTGAGTTCACACATTCCTTCAGGGCAAAACCCTGCAAACTCCTGTTTCTGTCTTTAATATAGCAATATTGGGTTATACAATAAAATAATGTTCTTTTGAGCCACGTTTCATTAATTCCTCAATCATATTTCTCAATAGCAGACCACAGCTCACAGGGTGAAATGTAGGCTGCTGCCTGTTTTTAGTTTTGCTTTTTTAAAAGTTCTATTGAGATATATTTCATGTACTATAAAATTTACCCATTTGTATAGTTCATTGGCTCTTAGTATGTTGACAGAATTGTGCAGCCATCACCACAATCTGATTTTAGAATTATCTTAACATCCCCAAAAGAACTCACCATATACCCTCTTCCATTCTTTATACCCACTTGCCACCTCAGCTCCAGGAAACCACTAATCTACTTTTTCCACAGATTTGTCTATTTGGGGACATTTCTGATAAATGGACTCATATAATATATGGCCTTTTGTGACCATCTTCTTTCACTTAGCATAATGTTTTTGGGGTCCATTCATGTTGTAGCATGTTTCAGTACTTCATTTTTTATTGCCAAATAATATTCCATTGTATGGTTATGCAGCATTTTATTTATCCATTCATAAGTTGATGGACATTTGGATTGTTCCCACTTTTTAGCTATTATTAATGTTGATATGAACATTCATGTACAAATTTTTATGTTGACATATACTTTTATTTCTCTTGGATAGCTACGTAAGAGTAGAATTGTTAGGTCATATGGTAACACTGTGTTTGGTATTTCGAAGAACTGCAAAACTGATTTTTAAAGTGTCTGTACCATTTTACAATCCCACCAACAATGTATGAGGGTTTCAGTTTTTCCATATCCTCTCTAATACTTGTTATTATCGTTTTTAAAAATTTAACCATCCTAGTGGGTATGAAGTAATTTGCATTTCCCTAATGCCTAATTATTCTGAGCATCTTTTCACGTGCTTACTTGCCATTTGTATATCATCTTTGGAGAAATGTCCATTCAGATCCTTTGCCCATATTTAAATTAAATTAGGCTGTTAGGCGGTCTTTTTATTGTTCAGTTGTAAGAGTTCTTGATATATTCTAGATATAAGTACCTTGTCAGATATCTGCTGCCTGTTTTTGTAAATAAAGTGGTATTGAAATGCAGCCTTCCTATATGATCTATGGATACCTTCCCACTAAAATAGCAGAGCTGAGTCATTGGGTAGAGACTATATGAATTGCAAGGCCAAAAATATTTACTAACTGGCCATTTATAACAAGAAAGAGCTTGCCAAACCCAGCTTTAGATGATATATGTCACACTGTCTATTTAAAAGAACAAAAAATGCCAATTTGTTCACTCACCTGTATAACCATGTTCTTATAAAAATGAAGTAGATATTTAAATCAGAGGTTATTTAAATAGATGTTGAAGACAGAATTCGTATATCAGAAGTTGTCCATCATTTGTGCCTGATATTTTTGTGCATGTGGTTACACAGAAATCCCAGTCAAAGATCCTAAGCTTTCTAAAAATATATGTTCTCTTTGTCAGTCAAGACAGTGATTTACTTAATCTTCCTTCTAGTTTATAAACCTCCGAACAGTGCAATCAGCATAATGCTTGGTAGAGCATTGGAAATGCCCTCACATGCTTTGGTGGAAAACAGTTTATGGGTTTTTTTTTTTTTCCAACACAACTCATGAGAGATTTGGGGATTTATTTAACCGCCTTTATCCAAGCAAATCTCCTAGTGACCTTGTTGGGATTTTGATCTGGGTTAAGTCTTGAATATTTATGACTCATGCTAAGTGAAGGGCCCACAGAGGATAAATGAGCTGGCGTGAATTTCTCTCCCCTGGGAAGAGAGAGACCAGTGTGAGCAGAGTCTGCAGCAGGAGCGTAAACACTTGGACAGTCAGTCCGTGGGCTTTCTCGCCCTTTGAAAATGCTTTGGTCCGTCTGGGACAGCGCCCATCGACGTCGATGTGTTCCCGCTGCCTCCCAAAGTCTGCACTTACCAAGAATTCCTGGGTTCTATTCTGGCTGAAAAAATCCACATGAGGTGGGGATCAGTGTCTCAATGTCAATCCCACTTCAAGGCTAAATTATACAATTATACGTGACCCAGCTCAGGCAAATGGGAGTGTGCACTCATCCTTAAAAACGAAGAGAAATTTCAGAGTGAAAACACACCGCATGGTCCTTTTAACATGCTTTACTTCACTAGCCTTCTTCCACCAACTTCCAGATTTTAGATAATGTAGTCAGGTCGGTTTTCAAGCCAAAACTCTTTTGTGACATATTTTATTTGAGTTACAAGTCCTCCCTCTTTGATGCTGTGGGTCCTTCCCCTGGCTCTGTCCCCCTCACTCTGGAGCACACTCAGTCAGCTCTCACCTGCACTGAAGCGTTGCTCGTCAAGGTCACCAATATTCCCACATTACTGAATCAGCAGTGCTTGGCCGTGTTGATCACTTTCTCCCTGAGATCTCTCTGTGCCTGGTTCTTTGCCTACCTTGCAGCCCACCCCGCTAGATCCCCTGTGCTAATTCCCTCGTCCCCCTGACTGGTAAATGTTGGAGGCCCCAGGGGTCTCCATCTGTGCTCCTGTCCACTCTCAAGTCTATAAACGCCCTCCCTGGGCTGGAACTCCCAAGCCACACTTGTTTCACTGACTGTCCCTTGACCACACAGCATCTCCACCCTTCTCAAAAGGTGCCATCGAACTCAGCAGAGTGCACGCTCAGGTTCTGACTCGAGGAAGCACACTCTTTGCCTCCACCCTTCCTCTAGATAATCTAGGTAAATGCAGCTCGGTAATTCTTGTTATCCAGTTATTCAGTCCAAAACCTTTGGAGTCATTCATTTTTTTAAAAACATTTTACTGGGGATAATATTAAATATACTCAAAAGTAGACAGAAAATATAATGGAATTACATGTATCCTTCACCCAATCCCAGTAGCCATTAACCCATGACCACAGCTGTGTCCTTCAAACCCCCAATCCACTACCACCCATCCATACTATTTTAAATTAAATCTTAGTCACTACATCATTCCATATGTAATTATTTCAGTATGCATCTTTAAAAGATAAGGACTTCTTTGTATTTTAATATAACAATACCATTACTGTATCTAAAAATAATTCCTAAACCTATAACCCAGTCAGTATTTAAATTCCTAGCTGTTTCAAAGAAAATGGCATTTTTAATTTTTATCTTTTTATAGTTTGTTTTATAATTTGTTTTATAGTTTATCTTTTTTTTTTTCTTGTAAGAGATAGGGTCTCACTTTTCTGCCCAGGCTGGTCTCGAACTCCTGGGCTCAAACAATTCTCCTGCCTTAACCTCCCAAGTAGCTGGGACTATAGGCACATGCCACTGTATCCAGTGTTTTATTTATTTTTTCCTATTTTTTTTTTGTTTGTTTGTTTGATTCAGGCACAGCCTCACTATGTCACCCAGGCTGGAGGGCAGCGGCATAATTCTAGCTCACTGCAACCTTGAATTCCTGGGTTCAAGCCATCCTCCCGCCTCAGCCTCCCAAGTATCTGGGACTACAGGCACGCACCACCATGCTCTTCTCATTTCTTTCTTTCTTTTTTTTATTTCTTTTATTTTGTAGAGATGGGGTCTCACTATGTTGCTCAGCCTGGTCTTGAACTCCTGAGCTCAAGTAATCCTCCTGCCTTGGCCTCCCAGTGTGCTGGGATTACGAGTGTGAACCACCGCACCCAGCCTGCACCTGGTTTTGAATCAGGATCTTGAAGTCATTCTTGACTCTTCTCTTTTGCTTTCTACTCACAACTAATCTGTCTATAAATCCACTTGGTCCTTTCTTTAATTTATGTACAGAGTCTGACCACTTCCTAGTGCTCCCACTGCTACCCCACTGGGCCAGGCCACCTTCATCTCTGTCCTGGATTGTCGTAGTGGCCTGCTAACTGGTTGCCCTCCCAATTTACTCAAAGTTAAAAGCCAGACTTGTCACGATGGCCCATGTATTCATTATCTGTTGCTGTGTAACAAATTATGCCAAAACTTAGTGGCTTAAAACTACAAACATTTACTATACGTGAGTCAGGAATCCACGTGCAGCTTGGCTCAGGGCTCAGGGCCTCTCCCAAAGGCTGACGTCAAGGTGCTGACCCAGTACCTCCCATGAGGCTGCCAGGGAAGTGTTGCTGAGGGCTGTGGGCTCATGTGAGGCCTCGACCAGCAGAGGAAATGCTTCCACCTTCACTCATGAGATCATTAGTGGGATTCACTTAGTTCCTTGTGGCTTGTGGGGCTGAGGGCCTCAGTTCCTCTCTGGTTGCTGGCCAGTGACCTCCCTTATTTCCTAGCCATGCAGGCTTCTGCCCAGGGCGATTCACCATATGCTAGTTGACTCCTATCAGAATGAGCAAGAGAGAGTGAGCGAAATAGAAGCCAGAGTTTTGTTGTGACTTAATCTTGGAAGGATGTCCTATCCATTTTGCTGTTTTGTTTGTTAGGAGCGAGTCACTGGGTCCAGCCCACCACCAAGGAGAAGGCAAGAGTACCAGCAGGTGGGAATCACTGAACACCATCTTGAGAGCTACCTGTCACCACTATAGGGTCCAACATGATTTGACCCCTGGTCACCCTCAGCTCCTACTTTCTCCTTTGCGCACTCAACCACAGCCTCTGCATTGTTCTTCACACACACCTCAAGTGTCCTTTGCTGTTGACTTTAGGGTACTCCTCGGAGAGACTAAGACGGAAGGCTAGTTGGTACACAAAGGCCCTAGACAAATGTCCAGTGCCTGGACATCTTCCATCCAGTGGGGTGTTGCAGGATTGGTAAGGAGATGCCACCTCCTGCTGCCAGGTGGTCTGACGACTTAACCTGGATGAAAAAAAATAAACTAGTCTGCTGTTTTCATTCCCCACAAGAAACAGTAGGTAAACTATAGTCCCTAGATTGTACTCATTGCCTTCCCTTCCTTTCTTCATCCTATCAAATGCTGCATGCTGAGAGTCTTCGTCTCTAATGGGTGAATTTAGTAATAGGAAAGTGTGGTTTGTTTCTTATTTTTTAAACCCAATGTCTCAGAGGAAGGAATGCCAGCATGAGGACAGGTAGGGTGGACTGCCACTTTCTTCCTTCATAACCTACCCATCTGTGTCAAGGCACATCTCTGCCTTGGATAGCCATATTCCTCCTGGAGACTTGGGCATCTTGGAGCAGTATTCACAATTTCTAGGGTCCTCATAACTCTTTTCCTCTTCTGCGTATTAATGAGTATTTCAAGAGGAAATACAACTTAATAGCCAGCATCTTAATCTGGAGTTTAATTTTGTCATTTTCTCCAATAATTGCAAGAAAGTGTGACTGAGTGAGTTTGTTTACCTCCCATTCTAAGAATGTCCTTTCCAGCCCAGCACAGTCATAGGTGACGAAAGGAACCTCGCTCTACCGTTTTGCCTTGGCTGCTTCAGCTGTCCCCCTGTTTTTGATGGGACCGGAGCTCCAGCAATGACACATTGGTGGGTGGTTGGGCTCCTTTTGCCTGCCGTATTTCAAGGCAAGTGCTCGCAGTGCCAGGAAGGATTCCAATTCTGACTTCTTTGAACACGTCACATTCTGAAAAGTGTCCAGGTTTTGGCCTTGGGAAGACTTGCGTGCAGATTCCTGCTCTGCCATTCACTGGTGGTGTGACCTTGAGCATGTGACCCAGGCTTTCTGATTGTGTCTCTTATCTATAATGTGGTGTGCAACACTCACATGTTTTTTCGTCATTATGAGGCTTAGAGAAATTTAAGTATTATGCTTGGAAAATACATGGCACAAAATTGGGTGCTCAATATATGCTGATGGTGGTGCTATAATTGCCTTTATCCAAATAATTAGTATAATAATGTCCTAGTCTTGATATTGTGGCTCACTGCAGAATGAATGAAGAATGGGGAAGATCAGGTTGTGTTATGCATGCTAACTCGATGCTCCTACAACCACATTTATCAAGCCTGAAATTAATTACATGCACAACTTTTAGAAAGTTTCTTTCCTTTTCCATGCTTCTATTTCCTATCTGTAAAATAAGAACACAGAACTATATCAGGGTAGCAAATGGGTTTAATCTCTTATGTCAACTCCAGTTGATCAGTAGTGGGAAAACAGATTCTTCAAAAATTCTGAGGCCTTGTCTGGGCTGAGCAGATAAGTTTGCCATGATCTATTAGCAAAGTCTGCAGTGAATAGAGAGGCTGATGGCAGCTGTTCTGAAATTTTCCAGGCCCAGACTAAATGCTCTTCAAGCCCCTTCCGGGCTCCCCAGTCATCTGATTCTTTTTCTGGATTTTGTTGATGGGCTTTTGTAACTCAGTGACATCCTGTCCATCCAAATGAATATTAAGTATCATTGGAGTAAAAAGCAGGCATGCACAGTCCAGTCAAGAATCTAAAAGAGATTACATATCAATAAAAATACATAAATAAAAATGAAAAAAAAAGAAGCTAAAAGAGGAGTGGTATATTATGAAGCTGCTTCTCTGAATAGGGCAGGGGTTTCTTTAAGACCATGTTGCAATTTTTTAATTTAAAAAAACAAACATTTTCATTTAAAGGGCAAACAGGATGGTTCCCTAAAGTTGTGCATGTAAGCCATAGCCCAGTGACGCCATGTAAGGTTGGAATGTCACTGTTGGTAGGTTTCCATCATTAGCATTTAGCAATGGATACACTGATGGGTTTTACCAAACTAGAAACAGTGATACTCTGACCTGTAATAGAAAGTTACAGGTTTCTAACGGTTATTGTTTAATTATATGAATATGTGCTACAGATAGATTAATTTAGAAGTTGATTTAGCTACTTCCTTTGATATTTAGGATCTAAGACAAAGATGTCTTGTTTCAGGGGTACTTGGTTAACTTGAGCAATGAGATTTGATTTTCATGAACCTTTAGGAAAAAATCCACATGTGAATCACTATTTCGTCTCTATTTTTGTAAGGAAAAAATGGAAAAATAAAGCACTCAGTTATCCATTGGCATTTTATAATTTTGTAAGATTCTTCCTACATGGTCAGGGATATTTGCCTTAATTGTAAAAGCTTTTCAGATATAGCTTAGATGCTAGATCTTCTTTCAACGAAATCCCCATGACAGGGAACATTCTTCGTTCTTCCTCTGTACACACCGCGCTGCAGATGGCTACAGCATCTGTCTGTGAGTTTGTGACCTCTGGCAGAGCAAAGTCACCAGTGTGCAGCCATACCGTCCCACTAAGTATGGTGAAAGAACTAACTCTATTTTAGATGATTTTCTCAGAAACAATCAGCACCCAACGTGATTTGCGTTCACAGTGTACCCTCAGCAACGCTCTGTGACAGAAGACATTTTTATGAGGGAATCTATGACTATGACAGCAGCAATAAACAGCTGAAAATAATCTATGAGGCATTTGCAAATTACCCCTCATGAGCTGCAGTGGTTGTGAAAGATAATTTGTTGTTCTCGCAGAATACCCTGCAAATTGGGTCTTTCATCTGCAATGCTTTTTTACAGTTAAAACATTTCATTTCTCATATTAACAAATGATAATTCTGCATTTGTTAATCTAAAATTTGATTTATATTTTTTTCTGTGCTGAGAGCTGTTGATATTTCAGGGTAAGTAATTATTTTCAGTGCCAACTGCTGTTTGTGGTGACTGTAGGCAACAGATAGAAATCTGCAATATATGTAGCCATAATATCTGTACCCCCATAATATGCTGAAATAAAAAAAAAAATAAATAAATAAATAAATAAATAAATAAAATTCTATCAGCTAACTAAAAAAAAAATAGAAATCTGAATATACGTATGCATCATTTTAATCATTTTCCTTAAAGACTACCCATAAAGTAGGAAGTATATTTGTCTGAGTTATCATCTGTGTTTAGAAATCTAGTAGGACATGGGTGTTGACAAGCAAGGATTCTAGTCATGTTCAGGGTTTATTTTCTGTGGTGTATTGGAAACTTTCTCATGTAATCCCTGTGGGCAGGGGGACAGGGTTGGCCTACACTGTCACCAAACCTCAGGCAGGACACAGTGCACTTGCAGTCTTAAATCACCACAGTGAGGAAGCATACGTTCTTGGCCTCAGTAGTTCCCAGCTAACATGATACCTATTCAAGCATCCCACGCGGGAAGTGTCAGGATTACACGATGAGTGCTCACGAGGACACCTTGCACCATTCCTGGTACACAGTGCAAGCTCAGGAAACATTTGGTGAAATTGGTGCAAGGTATAAAAAGGTCTAGATTTTCTTTCTCATATTGCATTTTTGGCCAAGAATTCTCAGTCCAGGGTAATGGAAAGAAAGCTGTTTTTATCACCAGGAAAGTAGTTGCTTCGTCCTTACAGCAGGATGCTCAGCCTTGACCAGTGAAGTGGCCCAGGGGACAGAGCAATGAGGAGGCCTGGGACAGAGCTGATGCAGCAGCAGGCTTTCCTCGGCGTCTCCTTATGATCTACACTGTAATGTATTTGGGTTTACTTTAATATTCAGAAAAAAACTTACCATCAAAGTTTAAACTTCTTCCCACCCCAGAAAAATCATCTAGTAAAATTGCTGCTCCAAAATGATGGACCACCTTGAGCCTGTGGGTGTGTGGGGCCCACACTAATTGTGAAGCACTGTGGGCAGGTGTAGACTGCCTCTGTGATGATCGGAGGTGCACTGGGGTGAGACCTGCACAGTAGGGTGTGAGAGGTTCATCTGTCTGTTTCCCTATGGCCTCTTTACACTGTTGGGCAAGGCTTAGGTTGCATCTGTCCGATATACATGTGAACTTTCCATTCACATTCTAGTTAGAGAATGGACTACTGATTTAGGATCCAAACCAATTTTTACATGGCCTGAAGAAGTGAATATAGAGCCAGTACCCTGAATGGCAAATGTGCTTTATCCTTTGAACCAACTCCAATTGATTAGTTCTGGTTGCCTACAGTGCTCTCTTAAGAAGGCATCTGTGTTGCTCAGCTGGGAGGAGTGCTGGGATTGATTAGCAATGTCTGTCATGGCCTCTGGATGGACAGCTTGCCCTATATTTGCCATGCTGTGTTTTTAACATGTCCATAACTCCTCTGTGTTCTCCTCCTCTGTAAAATGATTTTAATACTAACAGGTGACTAAGTATGAGCTGGGGCATATGAGAGAGAACAGGTAGATTCTACTTTAAGAAAACCTAGCATGAGAAAATGCCAATTTACAAAATGCATAAATCTGGATTCAATTATTTCCATTACAGAAAGATTCCATGAAAGGTTCCTTTAAATAGCCAGCTCCCCTACTGCATTAAAATGATGATTCAATTTACAAAAATTCACTTTGCATGCAACTCTTCAAGACCATGTCTGTGGAGTAAAGCCAGCCACACCTGATTTTTTTTAAACCATGGCCTAAATAATGTTCAGGATGGCTGCCGCCACTATCTCGAGTCTCTTGGTAATTCCTGCTCTCTTCGGTCTTCCTTCTTCTTTCTTCCTATCCCAGAGTGTTGAGTAGACAGTCTGGGTGGTGGTCAGCAGCTGCTGGCTTGCACCCTGACACGGCTGCATTTCATTAGTGGGTGAACTGATTGCTCCAAGGATGTTTATGTGTGGGTGTGGTTGTACAAGTCTACGCACTCTGCGCGCTATGTCTGTAGATACAGATACACAAAAGTCATTATCTCGCTCTCAGCCCAACCTAAATTCATTCCTGCTGTGAGAGTTATAAATGGAAGTTTCCAATCCCTCAGTGGATATGGCCTTTTGGTAATATCTGCCCCGAATTCCGGCTCCCCATCCTCTTTGTGTTTGTTTATGTGTTTTTTACCCTTGTATCAGAAAACTTCCCCAGATTTTCGGCCTGAGTCCCATTATCCAGACGTGGAACCCTCCTCTTCCTCTGCAGCCTAGAAATCCCCAAATGGCTTTCTGATTTAGAAAATTAAATATAATCTGACTCTTGTGGCAAGCAACAAAATTCCCAACCAACAGATGCTCCCATTAAATATATAACATACACAACATCTAAAAGTATCACCGATCTAGCATGGACTTGAATTAGAGAGGCATTCAGTGCCCCTTGGGTAAGATCACCAGCCTCTTCCCAGGCACTCAAAATCGGGCAGTTTTCCAGTGGACCATAAAGCTCCCAGGAATGCTGACTGGCATGTGCGTTTGAATTTCCATCGCTCTGTGAAAGCAACTTAATCCAGGGAAGACTACCTGAAAGAGGAGGTGTCTTCCCTGTCTCTGAGTGTGGTCTTCACCTACAGAGAATCATTGCAATAACTTCTCAGGCCCACAGCACAAGTATCATCTCTATTTCATCTATGATATCTTAAAAATCTCAACATAAATTTATTCCCAGGAGTATTTTTTTTACAGACATGTCTTTTTTTTTTCTTCTTTTTTCTTTTGGAAAAGCAAAATGAGACAGTAACAGCAAGCACATCAGCCCTACTCAGACCCTTCTGGCCTATAGTGATCAATTGTACTTGAGATGAAAGCTCTCAGGCTGGCGAGCTGTCAAATAGCTCTTTTCTCTCTGTCTTCCCAGGCTCGCTGGTTTGAGCCAAGCGTCCCCCGTGGCATTGGGCTGTAATAGCCGCGTAGGTGCAGCCATAGATGGCAGCCGCCAACATCATGAGACAGAGGACCCCACATGCAACCCCGGTGATGATGACGGTGCCAATGGCATGACGAAGGTTCACCGGCCTCGGCTTGGGTTTGAGCTCACACCCCAGTGGATCTCGTCCCCCTGAGCTGTGGTTCTCAGGGGGCCTTGGCACCACCCCGTGGGCAGAGCTGGGCTGCTGAGTCTGCGGGGACCCCGCGTCAGGAGCAGGAGGAGGGCAGGGCTGGTACAGCTCGTGAGGGATTTTGAGGAGGTCCTTTCCCTTCCAGGTGTCCGGCGACCTACAGATGACGCCATCCGTTATTCCCCCTTTGAAAAACAAAAGCAAAATATGATGAAGGAGCCTTGACACAGCGCCGCTCCAGAATCTTCAGTCTGCAAAAACTTAGGCAGATGGAATTTATGTACTTTTTTTTCCATTAAAAAAAAGTACTTTTTTTTTCCTGGAGTCAAAGAATTTAACAACCATATTTTATGATTTTAGGATTTTCTAAATTGGCTAAATGCTAAAAATGCCACACACTAAATTGGCAATTACTTACGCCCAAGAATTCATTAGAAGCCACGTTACCTTTACGTTCTATACATGCTGAGGGGAAACAAATGCGAACGCCGCCGAGAAGGAACACCCGGCCCCAGCGAGGCTCCGCTGCCCAGGGCGCTCTGCCCCGCGCCCCCAACGAGCCCGCCGCACAAGAAACCCTTTGTGCCAGAGCCCCCCTGAAAGTAGAAGGGAAAAATAAAACAGATGTCCATTGTTGTGATGTTATGTGTTAATTACAAAGACTCCGTGTGTCTACCGACACTAGCCAGGGATGCCAAGCGGAGAGGCGGAGCGGTCTTTGGGGTGTTTGTGTGTCTGAGGGTTGACGGCACTGTTAGTTCAGTTCATGGGATTAAGTGTAATTAACGTGTCTCCTCAGGCTGCGAAACATTTACCACTTTGAGTAGTGAAATTTCCAACGGGTTATTAAAACCGGTTTCTATTCCCTGTAAGGAGACTGATCTTCTCAGGTGTGTGGACAACTGCTATTGGGGGTGGGGATGTAGGAGGTCAGCAGTTCTTTTCTAGAAAGAGCATCAGGCTAACGAACTTCATTCTAGCCTAGTTTGACCACCGATTTTACTATTTGACTTTGGGGATGTAAACTGACTAAATTTTCTGCCATAAAAACATACCCAGCCCTCCCCGCTCCATCCCGGTTTCCCCCTACACTCACTGTTTCTCTACTTCCTCCTCTCTGGAGAGTCCTGAGGCCTGGGGAGTGGGCCGAGTGGCCCTTGGCAGTGTCGGCCAGAGAGCCCTGTGACGGGGCAGAACTGCCCGGAACTGCCTCATGTCTCCGGAGCTGCCTTAAAGACCTCCCTCCTCCAGGGGAGCTGCCATGGCAGGCACGACTCCTAACAAAGTTAGTACACATTGGAGATCCTTAGTACACACCGTAGGTGAATTAGGAAATGACGATAGCAGAAGGACACTCACGGAGGTCGTCACTTCAACATTATTAGCGCCTTCCGTGGCATAGCACTTTGGATTCTGAGGAATGCTTTCACATTTCTCTGTCTAAGCCTCATAAGACCAGTCCTGAGTGGCCCTGTAGGTAGACGGGGCCAATATGCGGTCAGGGCTTATCTCGAGGCCCAGACACACCAGGTTTAGTGGCAATAGTAAAATTCAACCTATGTCTTTTTTGCTGCCACTGCTTAAAACTGAATCATCCACCACTTGAGTCTCTTAGACCCCTCTTGGCTTCTCTGGCAATCCCTTGAGGCAAGAGTCTCAACTCTAAAGCAAAAAGGTAAAAAAAAAAATGTTCCCCCTTTTCTGAGCCACTAATTTTCATGAGGCCTGAGGTGTGGGGCGCTCCCAGGGTGCCATGGAGCTGTGCTGAGACCGAGGATCTGCCTCACGAGCCATTTCGTTCCTCTGCTCCTGGCCATCAGAGCCTCCACCACGGAGCTGGCTGCAGAGGCCAGAGAGACAGAAATGAAGCATGGGCCTTTGAGAAGTAGTAACAATATTTAATCTGCCAAAGAACAGTGAGACTTCCACCAGGGGAAGAAAGGCCACCTGCTATGGGACAGGCAGTTTCATCAGCTGACTTCTACCTAAACTGGGGTGATTTATGTAATCACTCCAGGCTAAGAACTGTCTTTCTCTGGTTCCAAACTTCCTGCCATATGAGGGTTGGAGCCACAGCCTTGGGACCCAGAGCCAAGGAAATAACCAGGCTGGAGCCTGGGACTTGGCTGGAAGGCAGGGACTGTGGCTGCCAAGAGCTCCAAGGCCTCCTGTGCAGCTCCTCCTCAGCCAGGACTGTCTCTCTGCCCCTACGTCATGGGCAGTGGCTCCTGAGGCCAATCCGCTGATTATAGCTTGAGGGCCCCACTCCCTTCCAGATTTGTGTGAACTGGCCGTGCAGGAAGCTCCAGCGTGCCAAGCACTCGTCGGTCTCTGTCTGACCACTGTGGCTCTTAACCTCTGTCTTGGGAAAGACTGGATTGAAATCTTGAGTCCGCACTTTACTTAGCTGTGTAATTCTAGAAAGCTCCTTGGCCACACCATGACTCTGCTTGCTCATCTGGAAAGTGGGAGAGTGATTGCTCTAGGGACTCATTTGAATAAAGTATGTCAAGCATTTAGCATAATACCTAGCCCAGAGGAATTGTTTGCTAAAGTTAGCTATTAGCACGAAGATGATTTATTTACTTATGAAGAGAGAAAGGCAGGAATAGTAATTATAAAATCTATGGGTACGTTTTTGTGGAGGAGATATTATCATGCATTTTCCAAAGCACATCTTTGGTGAAGGCCCACAGGAAGACTAAATTTTCCCACTTTTTGTGGTCAGTATGGGGCCAGGTGACTGAGTTCTAGCCAATGAAACCACTTGATGCCACTGCCAGGCTACAGAACCCCGACGTAATCCTCCACCCACTTTGTTCCGTTTTGGTGATGACCTTAGAGACCGCAAGGTGAAGCTCTTGGCGTTACAAGCTGGAAGGGGCTTACATCCCTGAATAACTGCATGGAATGCAGACCTGCCCACATTTTCCTTAGACTCTGACATGAATGGGCAACAGACTTTTATTGCATATTTAACAGAAGTCTGGGGTTGTCTGTTATATCAATTAGCCTGCCCTGTGTGATAGCTTTAGTGTTTGCATTTGTTTATGTATTTTTTGAAGAAGATCTTTACTAATTTCATAATCAGACTGTCTCCCATGTTTGGCATCTATTTGGGTTTTTTTCTGCTTATCTTGGAACATCCAGGTCTTGTTACCCCAAATCAATTTCGCCTTCCTCTGAAGAGAAGCAGTACTACAGCTCTGCCATGAGCGACCCTTGAACTACATCACCAAATCCTAGGACCAGAAGGGTCCCCAAGAACTCCCTGGCTTGCTATTGTCAGTTTCCATCTGGTCACAGGGAGCTAGTGAAGGGCATTCATTTGCCCAAAGACCACAAGCAAGTTTGTGGCAAAGTAGGGGAAACTTTATCCCATCCCACGTTGTGTCTAGTGTCCTGGTCCAAGGAACTATTTTTTTATTTTATCAAGAAATGTTCTTTTTTGGTGAAGACTATCTTTCTATGATGATCTGGCTTATGCTTGCTATTTAATCCAGAAGACAATAGCTCAAGCCACTTCACCTCCAGATGTAAGAGTTTTACTTGCAATCTCTTATGAGGAAGAAGTTCCCACATTCTATGGCTCTTGTTCTAGGTTAATTTTAACATTGGCTCGTTAGTAATATGTTATTTGCTAACATATGGTTGAGAAGTATTCTTAATTCAATATTTTATATTTGAACCCATGTTGTATCCTAACCTGCTTCCCTCGGAGACCTCCTGCAACCATCCAGACTCTGTTGATTTCCTGATTCACGTCTGTAGCGCCAATGTCTTTCTGAACTGCAGTCTTCAATATATAACCTCAGACTTAACTGCTTCCCTAGGATGTGTGAAGCCATCTCGGATAGGACACACCCCTACTGAAGTCTTGACTGGCCACCCCTCACCCACTTTCTCCACTCCCCAGCCTGCCCCTTATCAGCTAACGGCATCACCATTTGTCTGGTTACCACGCAAGACAAAACAAATAGAATTTCCCATAATTACTTCCCCCTTTTTGTTTTCCACTCCAACCTGCTAGCAATTTCTGTCAGTTCAGTATTCCAGGTATCTCCCAAAGTTGATCTCTTCTCCCCACCCTGATTCAAACCACCATCATC
Organism: Cheirogaleus medius; assembly: GCA_008086735.1. Classification (NCBI taxonomy): domain Eukaryota; kingdom Metazoa; phylum Chordata; class Mammalia; order Primates; family Cheirogaleidae; genus Cheirogaleus; species Cheirogaleus medius. Next base: position 14,351,222 of record VBSM01002035.1, read on the forward strand.
TTTTTGCTGGCTGACTGAAATCCCTTCTCCCTCTTCCCTGCTGCTTCTTCCAAGAGCAACCAGAGTGACCTTTCAAATTGTGATCAGATCATAGTGTTCCCCTGATGGAAACTCTGCAAGAGCTTTCCATCCCAGTTGGAATAAAGTCCAGACATCCTGGGCTGTCCTGCACGGTCCTGCCTGATTTGGCCCCTGAGCACCTGTGCAGCCTTGTCTCAGTCCGCGCTCTCACTCCCTCCCTGCGTCCAGCCACTCTGCTGTCCCTCTTTCTGTCCCACAGCGAAGCCAAGCTTCCTCCCTCACCAGTCCTCTCCCGACTCATTCCTCCTCATTGTTTAGCTTCTGCTCACCTACATCGCCTCCTTGGAGGGGCCTTCCCTGTTTATCCTACCTAACATGGGACCCTGTTCTGTCCCTCCCTCTCCCCTTCACCTGCCTCATTGTCTTCTTAATACCAATTGCTATCTGAGCATTTGTCTTTATTTATCATCTTATTTAACCTGTTTCTGCTGCCAGAATGGAATCTACATGACGGTTAGGACCTTTTTGTTTACTGCCCTCTTCTCAGTGCCTGAACAGTGTCTGGCACGTGAAAGGCACTCAGTGTAGGAATGAATGAATGATGCTGAGAGATGGGAGAAGAGTAGCACTGTGAGATAGAGCAAAGAATGTAGGGCCAAGACCAAAAGCCACGCATTCTTTTCTCATCTGGGCTTCTACTCTGTGATCTTGGGCAAGTCACTGAACCTCTCTGGGCCTCCATTGACCATTGATGACAGGGGTTGGCAAACTTTTCTATAAAGGTCCGGATAGTAACTATTGTAATGTTTACCATACAGTCCCTGTGATAACTTTGCCCTTACCTGGCAAGGTAGCAACTCAGTATGTAATGAACGGGCATGGCTGTGTTCCAATAAAACTTCATTTATAAAAACAATAGGTAGGCTGGATTTGGCCCTTGGGCTGAAGTTTGCTAACCTCTGTGTGATTTTCAGAATGCTTCTTTAATATTCTGGGATCTCTTGCTTTGCTTTTGGCATCAGGTTAAAGAAGTTGTAGGTAACTTCAGAGAGAGGCCTTATTGCAACCAATTTCAACAACAGCGGTATTTGCTAAAGCAGAAGGGATAATCTTAGGGAAGATTTATAGCTGTCAAACAAAGAGAAAAATATTCCAAGGCAAGATAGCCATGCCTCCAATTGGATCGCACTTGAAAATTAGAGTTTGGCGCCATTTGGGCGTTGGGTAGTTTGTTATTCAGATGGTGATTGAATTTTCTCTTCCTTAAAGGCATATTCCCAGAAAAGTAACTTCATGTTGTATTAATTAAACAAATGGAAAGTTATCTCTATGTATCATACCTGTAGATGAATTTAAATACTCAAATTTTTAAACACCTTCTAATGACTCACTTGCCTCTTTTGCCATACCATGAAATGGCACTGATGGGAAAAAGCTTAAATCCACCCCTTGCATACTCCTCAACATTCCTTCTAATGCAGAGAACAGATGAGGTTCATCCTGAGCTGGTAACACACAAATGGGGGTTTCCAAGTAGGCATTACTGACCTTTATAGATAAATTTCTCCAGCCAGAGTTTAAGACCGCGCAAGTGGCAATTGCATTTCCAGAGATTGTCCTTGAGAAATAAAAACCTCACACGGGGCATGGATTCTAGGAGAGCTCCATCAAGCTGCTGAAGCTGGTTTTGCTGAACTGCAAATATGGTTAGGTTCTCCCAAGGCGTGCCCAGGGATGTGGGAAGGTGGCTTATGTTGTTTGAAGACAAATCAAGCTCCCTCAGCTGGGGGAGGGAATGGAAAAGTCTGCTTTCCAGGGAAAGCAAAGAATTCTGGGTTAAATTTAAAACCTGCAAGTGCTGAAGTCCATCGAAAGCTTGAGGGGCCAGATTCGAAAGGGAATTGTTGGACAAGTTTAAGGTCATGAGCCATGGCACTGACCTAAATGCAAAAGCAGGAAGCTGGTATATCTGGTTGTCTTGTAAGTGCAGTGTTCGAGTCTGAGGAGGTAAATCGGAAGGGATTTCAGCCAGATCCTGCTGACTGCAGTCTACAAAATCTGTAGATGAGTGACAATGGCACTTGTCTGGGCAGCTGTGTACCACCTGGAGTAGAACAATCACGCTTGAAAGCAGAAGTAGTTCACCTACAGCAAACAGAAAGAAATAGGGATAGGAACCAGTTTGCGAGAAGTGGTAGCAGCATTTTTTTCCCCTTTGAATTCACAGGTAATGTGATTCTGAGCTCACCATCTTTAATCGTGTTGGGCTGGACTGAGTATAGCCCCCTGTCAATAATTATCGCAGTCTCTGTGCTGACTATTGTTGAAAGCCTTGGGAAGGATACTTTCTCAGTGCCTCGGTGACCAAAAGACGGAAGACATAGGGTGTCCAACAGGAAGGTGAAAGAAACCTTCTGGGGGCACGTGCCCGTTGTAGAGTACAGCAGAATTATTTGGGGCCAGATGTGTAGAAGAGTGATGGGGATTTCAGATATTCACATTTTTTAAAAGTATGCTGCCGAGTAGCACTGTCCAGTGAAACTTTTGCATGATGAAATGTGGAAATGTTCCATATCTGCTGTCCGATATGGGAGCCACTAGCCATGTGTGGCCACTGACCTCTTGAAATTCGACTACAGCAACCAAAGAACCACATTTTTATTTGTATTTAATTTCAATTAATTTAAATTTAAATAGGCACATGTGGCTAATGGTTACTATATTGGATAAGGCAGGTCTAAAACATTCCTATAAATTGATGTCCATCTTTGCAGGTGTAATTCCATGAATGATGACTATCTCTGCTGCTTTTGTATTCAAGGGATTTTTAAAATACAGAAGATATTAATAATAGTATAATAACCACACATATTCCTATAACACTTCTGCAAGTCATTCACAGTTTACCATATGTCCTTCATTTTTTTCTTATAACTCAAAGAAGCAATTCATTACTTATGCAGTTGAATGCCCTTTGATCAGTGACCAACTCATGTTTTCCAACTGAGCTCCCTTTACCCCCACCATGACTGATGTATCCCTCCAGACATTTAGAAATAATAGTTAATAATGACAACAGCAAATAACCATATATTAATAGAATGCATTTTGATCCCAGTACCACTCTAAGTGCTTCATATATATATTAATCCTCATAACCTTACGAATATGATTCTATTATTATCCCCATCTGAAAGGTGAGGAAACTAGGCACAGAAAAGCTTAATCACTTGCCCAAGTTCACACAGATACTAACTAGTAGAGCTGTGACTGGAACCCAGGTTGTCTGCCTCCAGAGTTGGTCAGTTCTTATCCACTGTGCTCCACTGCCTGTCACATACTCTCTCCCTCTCACTGTTTTGCATAGCAGTTTTTATAATGTAACATAAATACAATCATCAGCATGTCTCATTCTGCAATTTGCTGTATTCCCTCAAAACTTATCTATCCACATGAATACCTAGCAAGCTAATTTGTTCCTTTTAACTGCTATAGATGAGACCATGCTACATGTCATATTTAATCCAGCTCCTTCCTGAGGGGCATTTGAGCTGTTCTAGCTGCTTTATTCATTATAAATTGAGCTGCAAAGAGCATCCTTGTGCAGACCTCCTTGTCTGTTCAGGAACATGAGAGAAGTTCTCTGGAATCAAGAGGAATTTCCTTTAGTGCTCAGAGAGTATGTTGAGTTTACATTTTCTTAGATACTGCTAGTACATTCTCCAAAGTAGCTATATAACCATCCCTTCTTTTTTCATGAGACTTGAATTTCAAAATATGGCAAACATTTGTCAAAGGCATCTTGTTAAATTGGTAGATGAATTCACAAGGTCACACAGTGATATTCAAAACTCAAAATAGTTATCTACTCACAATGAAAGCTCTTGAAAGAGGTTTTTTGTTTGTTTGCTCGCTTGCTTTTGGCCTTACATAGAGAAGTGTGCAGTGGCTGTCAAATGCATTTGAGCCTACTCCCCTTTGTTCTTGAATTCTCTACTGATGCTAACAGTGCTTTAGGGCAATAGGGAAGATGTTTGGAGAGCCCTCTGATGGAGATTCTTCTCAGTTTAATTTAGTTCAGGGATGCAGAACATCACAATCCCTTTCCCCTTTCCAAAATATGAAAGAGCAAAACCCTTGTTTTCCTGCCTGTAATTTTGCAAATAATCTAAATGACTCCTTTCGAAGCCAAAACATCTTAATGAACCGACACCCCTCGCTGTTAGCTGTGGGGCTCAAGCATTAATTTAGCTGCAGAAAATCAATTCTTAGACCAGAGAACATGTTTCCCACAGAATCCACTAATCTATTAATAAAAGACTTGTCTTTCTGAGATTGTAGCGATTTGTTCATTCTCCCTTTGGTTCCTCTCCCCCCACAAGGGAATGATATATGAACTCCACCTCCAAGCACCAGGTTTGCTATGAAGTGGCCCGTGCCATGCCAACTGCATACCCACATCATGGTTGCACACGTCTGTCTCCACCACCTTCCTCTGCACACAACGTGGCACTAGCATACATCTTACCATACAGAGGCATTTTTCACATCTATCCAGTTTTTCAGAAAGATGACTTGAAAATAGATTTCCCACAGACCCCTTTCTGAGCGGGATCCCATCCCTCTCCAGAGGAGAGCCCTTCAGAGGGGCACGGACCCAGCTCACCTTTCATGACTGGGTCCCCACAGGCGTCCTTGTGACTGTGTAGCCCTCCTTTATTGATGAGCCGATCAACAAACTGAGGGCATGACAAACTTGGAGCCCAGATTTTCATTCCTTTTTGCTGAATCCTGCTTGTGCTTCTCTTCAATGCAGAAAACAGTGGTCGCTTTCAAAAGGCTTTGTATTTAAGCAGTCCTTCCCCTTGTCTCCATCTGGCCAGGCTGGTTTCCATAAGAGGATCTTTGGATTGTGCCCTCTTTTTCTTTCTTAAAGTAGTGGCCTCCTTGAGCTCAACCCTGCCTTTCCCATCCGGACGACAGGCCACATAAAGAGTGTTTGTCAAACCCCGGTGAACAGCTGTAGCATTCAAACATGACCCCGATGGCTCGGCCTTTTTGATTATTTAATCTGCTTGAAGTCCAGGGCACCAAAATAACACTGCCTTCTTAATCCGGCCGTGGCTCCTGAATTCTGTTGACTTATTAACCATGCTGTGTTAACCCTCGTCGGGCCGGGGGATGCTGGTGGGGCTTGCCACTGGGGGTCCTGCAGCAGAGGCTGCCAAGTGTGTGGGATGAGGGCAAACCGGCCGGCCGGAGCCGACACGGTTCGCACAGTCCACTGCTTTGGCCATCGGAGGCGCATCCGGCCCACATCCATGGGGATTAGCTGTGTTGACAGGGTCCTGATGGCCTGAAATTCATAGCCATGGCTTCCTTCAGTGGACATTACAAGCTGCTTTCTGGGGCCACAGATACTTCTTGGCTGCCTGCTTGCTTGTTCGCTCCTTACCCCACCCCCACGGCCTCCGAACTGACCTTTCGGTGAGCGTGACTTTAGAATGCTTCTCAATCTTTCATCCCTTCCCTGATGCGGGGGTCCTGGCCCTTTCCTCATTTTTCACATACAAAACAATAAAGCTGCCCCGTGAGCATCGGCGTTAGTGAACTGTGACTGTTCTCTAATTCAAGCTGTTGGGAACTTTCCCACCGGGACTGGAACCGTTTCTTTGAATGTGCAAATCCCCTGCCATTTGCTGAGGTGGGTTTCAGTGCTGATTCTGCCCTTGTATGACATGCCGAAATGCTCCACTCGCCCACGGTGCCTGTGAGCAAGGTAAAAGCCTTGCTCTCTTGCGGAGGCAGTGTGAACGGCAGTGCCCGGCCTCCAGCAGTGTAATTCGGCAGTTGAGTGTGGGCTCTGGAGTCAGATGGGTCTGGATTTGAATTTCAGCTCTGTCATGGCTCTGTCTCTGGGCAAGTGACTCGCCAACGCTGAACTCCATCTCTAACGTGGGGTAACGTAGCCCTTCCTTCACCAGACTGTGCTCAGGGTTGGATATGGCAAGACATGTCTTGGCCCAGCGTGTCTTCATACATGTTAGCAATCAGCCATGAGCATGCCCTCCAGGACTTGTGTGCTGCAGCATTTGAAGGGCAGCCTTGACCTGAAAGCAGGAGGGAGGTCCTGAGGGAAGGCCGCGAAGGCCAGCCCCTCGTGCCGCTCTGCTGCTACGGGGGAGAGGCTCCTTGCAAATGGATTTTCAATAGCCTTTTGTGCTTTGGGGACCCCTTCCTCCTTTGGCCTAGCTCCTTCCCACCCAGGGAACCCAGGATACTCTTCCTGCTCCTTCCTGAAAGTCTGCTTTACCCAGCCTGGCATATTTTGTCCTTCTCTCCAACATTTTTGGGCATCTCAGATACAACAGGCGAAAGTGAGATGTAGGTGACAAAGCTGGTCATGTGAATGGTTTCGTCCCTTCTTCCTATTTCTGTTTTCAGGTGCACAGAATTTAATAATCATTTCTTGATGACACATTACCATCAGTGACCCACGTGTAGCTTTCAGCCATTAATTCTTCATAACATGACAAACACCTGTGAACCTACTGCTCCAAGAACTAGAAAGTTGCCAATAACTCATATCTACCTGTGTGCCTGTCTTTCTCAGGAGTCAGAAAACACATTTTGTGAAGGCCAAATGGTAAATATTTTAGACGTTGAGGGCCATACAGTCTCTGTTGCAACTTCTCAGCTCTATAGTTGTAGTGTGAAAACAGCCAGGGGCAATACCTCAACCAATGGGGTGTCTGCGCTCCAGTACATCTTTATGTACAAGAGCAGGTGGAGGACTGGATAAGCCCACTGGCTGTGGTCTGCAAACCCTGCACTGTCCTGTCCTCTGGCCACTGTCCCCATCCACCTGTCTGTCACCCACCCCCAACTCCCACCACCTAGCCAAACTATCCACTCTCCTATCTCCTCATCTATTACATGGGGGCATCATGTAGGATGACCTGTAGGGCCCTCTTATGTCTAAAACCTTGTGATTCTGGTCAAAAAGCATAATGGGCTTGGCTTAAACAGAAAGAATTTGAAAGTCTCTTTTGGTTATCGTGGAGCAAGACCAACTGCGGTACAGGTCTCTTAGGCCTGAAAACAATGACTCTTTGGCAGCATATTTGGGCGTGGGAGGCCAGGACACCTGCAGGGTCCTGTAGGCCGTCAAGGCCAGCTCAGGCTAGAGCCAGGCTGTATGGCTAAGTGAAGAAGCACACTTCTATGCTGCTTATGCCCTAAAGCTGTGTGACATGGGGCAAATCCCAGGCTCTTTGAGCCTCAGCTTCCTATCTTTAGAATGCAGATAATACCTGCTCATAGGATCAAGTGATATTTGCAAAGTGCATGGCACAGGTCTGGGAGAGCAAATGATCAAAAGCAGCATCTCCTATAGCAGTGTGCAATTGTAGACCTCAAAGAGTCTGAGCTGGCTGCTCCCATCTAAAATGTGAATGCCCAGGAAGCCCCACAGCGGATGGGTTCCTGGGAGCAGCTGCTTACAGCCCAAGGGGATTCTTTGGTTCTGTTTGACTCCTGCTGACTCTAACTGGCAGTTAAAAGATGGGCAGCACACACACGGGCTGGAAGGCTCCCGGACATGTTGAAGGACTTTGGTTGCGAAAGATGGTTGATTTATTCCATCTGACCTCGGCCAAGAGAACAAAGGGAGGGTGTGTGAGATGCATGCTAATGCGGACAGAGCCTTCTCTCTCCCTCCCTCCCTTGGTGAGCCAGAACCCCAAGGTGGCAAGTCAACTATAAAGAGTAACCAAGGAGAGATGCTAAATGTCAGCTCAGGTCACAGCCCCTCCCTAGAAGAGACGACTACACTGTGAGGGACTCCTGGCACCACGACCTAGTAGGACCCCAGTTGCCCACATGGGAACTGGCTTCAGGTACACCCTCGGAGTAATACTGTGGTTATCATCACATTGAGGTTTCAAGAATTTTCTGGTTTCTTAGATGTACTCTTTGACCATTTTAAGTCAGAATGTTTTCTAATATTTTAAGTAGATCTTTTTACCAATTCACTTCCCTTGAGTAAAAAAAAATAATCAACTATTATTAATCCTTAAAATTGACAGTGTCTTGAAACCCAGCATGTAATAACTCTTTCTCCCAGGCCATATTATACAGCTATTTAAAAAGAATAAGTTAGAACTAAACATACCTATCTGGGAGGATATTCATAATAAATTGTTAAGTGAAATAAAGCAATTTTTATAGCAAATATGTTATATAATCCCATTTATTCTGCAAAAAGAAAAAAGTTATAGGAGAAATTAACCCTACAAATGTCCATTGTTTTGTCTGAAGATGGACTGAGTAGGGAAAGGCAGTCACCAAACTGATAATAATGATTATTTAAGGAAAGGAGGGTCTGTTTTAAGAAGAAGAATAGAAAATTAACTTTTTCTGTTTATACTTCTGTATATTCAACTTGCTACAACAAACATATGTCTATTTAAGTAGCTGGTAGAGACACATTTCATTTACTGGAATATTTGAGATGGCTTAGCCTCTAGTGACTAGCTGAGTTGTATGTGTAAACACAGCATGCCTAGAGTTTGTCTCCTGTCACACAAGAGGATTAGCCCCAGAGGTAACCTCTGTCTTTCTGTGCCAAGGTGTCTCTGCGTGTGACAAAACCTTATAACAAACATGAGCATTTGTCCCACCGTTAACATCGACTGTGGTAAAATCATGGCACAGTGATCCTCCATCCTGTTGGCAGGCTCCCCACCCACAGCATGTGCTGTGGCGATCTGACGCCGGGGAGGGCAGCCAGGCCTGGTGACAGCTGCAGCTCTGGAGAGTGGGGAGGAGGCCCTTGGCACCACAGATCCGTGCAGAAATTTCGTTTGGTTATGGAGGAAATTTGGCATGAGGAGGCGTGTGGATAATAGTGAAAATACTTCCCTAGGACTTGTGGATGACAAAATGGCATCCATGTATAAAGTTTAAACAGAGCTATTTAAAGCTTCAATATTATCTTCCATTTTTCCTTCTTCCTTCCCTTCATCCATCCCTCCCTTCCTTCTTTCCTTCCTTCCTTTTCTTTCTCCCTCTCTCCCTCTTTCTTTCTTCCTTCCTTTCTTCCTCTCTCTCTCTAGACCTCTCTCTTTGAACTTATTATCTTATAAGACTTATAGCAAGAACACTAGGAATATATTTTGAAATGACAATCCTATCAGTCATTTATTTAGTGCTTACCATGGGCCAGATATTGCTAAGGATTTGCATTAGTTAAAATCATGCTAGCTATTGTCACAAATAAACCCCAAATCTCAGTAGTTTAACACAACAGCTTATTTATTGCTCTCGTCACAGTCTAGTTCAGGTTGGCAGGGTGTTGGTCTCTGTGCAGTCATTCAGGGCCCCAAGTTGCTTCTCTCTTGGGGCTGTGTCCTCCTCTTGGTTCTCAGAGCCCTCTCTGGCTGATAGGAGAAGAAAATGAAGATGAGGCATGGGCAGGGCCAGGGAAAGGTGTTGAACACTTCTGCTCACATTCCATTGGCCAGAATGAAGTCACATGACCATATCTAACATCAAGGGAGATTGGGAAATGCAGTCTAGCAGTGTGCCTTGGAAGAAGAGGAGACATAGCTGTTGGAGATCGTTTGCAGTCTCTGCCTCCACGTTTTATTTGCTTTATCTCACTTAAAGGTAACAACCTCTCTAGTCTCTAAGCTTCAAATAACCTCTTTTGTTTCTTCCCATAGTTTCTACAATACCCACATAGTAGGTTTATTAAATAAATGTTGAATGAATGAATTAGGGTGTTACTATTACTTTTTTGATATAGGTTACAAAACTGAGGCTCAGAGAAGTTAAGGAACAGTTCACTGCATATGAATATCTGTGGAGTTTAATCTCTGTTTAGCAGGCTTCGAGTTGTCTCATAAAATCAGTGGATTAGTGGATCTCAAATAAAATTAGTGGAGTAATGGCACTGAAATGTATGCCCCAAGCCTCCCTAAAGCTAAGCAAGACAGTAGCCAAAATGTTTGAGACTGCTTTTCAGCATCCACATGTCCATAGGGCCCGGGACTGAGCTAGGTTCTGTGGGGACTAGAAAAGACAGAGCATCCTGGCTCTCAACCCTCAAGAGCTTACCAGTCTGTAAGGTGCTATTTCTTAATCTGTATTTGTTATGTCAGAGTTGATGCTAATCTTTTCATCATCTTGAACCTGTTCCCCAAGAGAAGACTGCACATGATTTTATTTGAATGAGGTAGGATTTCCTTGACACTGTCCAACTCTCAGGGAAGAACCAACTCTCAGAAGTCCTTGCTGGGGAACTTCAGATGGTGGCAGAGGTAGACCTAGATGCATTTTTTCGGGTCCATCCTCCCTGCACTGTCAGGTTTAGAGGACATACAGACTTCCCATTCCAAAATCTTCCCAACTTCAGCCTCCCAGCACTTGGTTTTCCTGCACACAGGACATATGTGAAGATAAAGATGCATTTCAGATAAGTATGATTAAAGGTAATTAGTGAGCTCATGCGGCTGGTGAAGCAAACATAGACAGGTGCTAGTTGACATAAGCCTAATGAAGGAAAAAAAAGGATCAAGAAACATGGCCGCTTAGGAAGCCTGGCCAAGGCCTCACACTGACACTTGTTTTACTTAGATCTTTTGATTGGCTACTTTTGTCCCCGACCCATGAATATAAATTGGAATCAAATTCATGTTCACGTTTGATTGTTTACTCAAATGAATGTTTTGTGCAGTTCTTCTTGGTGAAGTTTTATTTGCTTTTGTATTTTATTACAACATGATAGTCCAGTTTCTGTAATAGATTACAATGTATGTTTCATATTTTCAAGTTATAGCTTAGTGTATGTATATTGTGCTGCAGTAAGGAGTCTGTTTTACTTTTTTCTCTTTGAGGTTTGCTCTCTATTAGTTCTTTCATATACATAGCTTGAAACTGTTCTGGAAAACACAATTGTCTTAAGCAAGACTTAGGTTGTAACCTACCAATTATACATCCTAAACTTTGGGAATCCCTTTTGTGGATCCAGCTTCATCTGTCCTACCATTTCATTTTAGTATAGTGTCCCTGCTATACACATAGAGCCTGGAGTGAAACCATCTAGGCTCAAATGCTGCCTCCAATATTTACTGGCTGTGTGAGCTTGGGCAAGTTATTTAACCTTTCTGATTTTCCATTTCATCTTCTGTGCAAAGAAATCCAGTTCACAGATTTGTGGGGAGGGTTAAACAATTTCTTAGACTGTAAGAATCTTAGTAAAAATAAGATGCTGTGGCACATAGCAATATATATTAGCTAGTATCCTCTCTAGTATCATGTCTATATGACATATAGCAACTAGATATTTCGACTGTATCTGCTTGGACTAGTCTGTCTGGAACAAAAACAAGTGAGTTTAATGCAAAGGAGCATCTTGCCTGTGGATACAGTGCACCATCTTTTTGGATTATAAAGCACATGTTTAAGTGTACTTGCCTGGAATCAAAGGCAGTCTCAGTGAATTTGTGCTCTGTGTATCTCTTCTTGTCACCAAAATAGCTCCACAAACAAAGGAAATTTTGTTGTTAGTGTCATGGGATTACAATCTTCATGTGGGACGTTTGTTAGTAAAATAAAGGCCCTGCCTTGACTTTGCTGCAGCCTTGTTGGATTTATAATGGGTGGCTCCCCATTCCGGAGCAATAGTGATGGTCTCATCCTTTCGTTTAATTCAAGAATCCCATGTTGGGTCACCTACTATGTGCCTGTGCTGTTATTTTTTAAGGTTTCTCTGCAGTTCTCTCTTCCAGTCAGTCCCTGGTGGGAGGCCCTTTTCCCCTTCCTTGCATAATTAGGGAAAGCATGTAGTCATCTCCCCGGGGCCGCTTAGCTTTCATCATGAAGCATGACTATCAGAGTTTCAAGGCTGATAGGAGTGGAAACATTTGTGTTCAACAAGCAGGCTCCTTCATGTGTTGTCAACATTTCGTTTGTGATTCTAATGAGGGCTGAGGAGAAAATAAACTCAGTGTACTGCTCTCTCTGCAAGAGCTGATGTTTATAAGTTCCACTCCACGGCCTCGAGGTGCTCCTACAATGAGGGCATTTGGAAATGCAGCTTGCACGGGCTGCTGCGCATGTGATGAGGAGCGAAAATGGCTAGATCCGCTGAGACATTCCTGCGGGGGAGCAGCGTGGACAGTGACTTCTTAGACACCGGCGTTTCCCCCCTTGTTGGTGCTTTCAATTTCTCCTGAAGGTGGAAACACCCTTATATAAAAATAAGGTATGCTACAGAGACTCTCGTTCTGGACCCCTTTGTTGTGTATTATTTCTTTATTAAAGAAGCATCTATTGAGTTTTCCTTACCTGCAAAGCTCTGTGTTTGGGGATATTATGGGCACCAAAATAAGACACAACTGTATAAATGGACTACAGCCCAGGTGGGCCTACCGTCTAGAAAGGAGACAGACATGCATCACCCAGCCATACAGATACAATCGTCCCTCGATGTATGAGGGGCCTTGGTTCCTGGATCCCCACATAATACAGAAACCCACGCACAGTCAAGTCCTGCAGCTGGCCCTGCGGAACCTGCGCACAGAAAAAGCTGGCCGTCCGTCGGTGTGGGTTCCACATCCTAGGAATATTAGATTTTTGAATCTGGGTGTAAGTGGACCCATGAAGCTCAGACCTGTGTTGTTCAAGGGTCAACTGTACATGAGAATGTACAATCATGAAAAGTGCTAGGAAGAAGAGGTTCGTGGTGCTATAAGAGAATACAATCTGGGAATTTGACTTGGAAAGTTGGGGCAGACATCCCTATGGACATTATGAACGGGCTGGAATCTGTAGTACAAGTTACAGTTTACTGCAGGGAGGGGAAGGACAAGGGCCATTCCAGGTAAAGACATGCCACATGTTAGGCTGAGAGGCCGGAGAGAGGGCGCAGTGCCCCAGGGGCTACTGGAAGGCCAGCGTGGTTACAGCCCAGAGGGTGAGGGGAGAGCCTGGGCAAGCAGGTGCTGGAGAAGAGGTGAAGAGGCGGATTGCCAAGTCTCCCAACGCATCTTCCACAGTAACTTTATTATTAATATTGAAAAGCTTTGTCACGCATGCACACACACACACACACACACACACGCATACTTTTGCGCGAATGCTGTTGTCTGCTGTTTGGGTCGGGATTGGAGCCCTGCGGCATACCTTACAATGCGCTTTGGGGGGTGCTGTCACTTCACAGGCGGCGTCTGTCAGCAGTTCCATCATCTCAGCATAGCTAGAGAGATGCACCTTGCTGTACCCTTCTTGGAGGAGGTAGACAGGATGGCGATTTTGCAAGCATTTTGAAATCTCTGTACATGTTTATCAGATCCTGAGCTTTTACATAGTTTGCAGTTGTGCGCGAGTCTGCTCTGCGTGTGCGTGACAGGCAGCAGATGGAGGAGTCGCATCCTCACCACACAAGTGCCTGAGTCCAGGTTCTCAGGCTACATGGTGGGACAGAAATTTTCCTCCTGCGAGTTTGTGTATATGTTAGTTGGATGCGATACCCCACAGACCAGGGGTGGCAAATGAGTGTTTCTGTCTCCCAGGTACCTCTCTCAGCAACCCATCAGCCAGCCATGGCCTCAGGATCCTTTCCAGTCCATTGCTTGAAACAGACAACATTGGATAACCAACTGGTGGCACCATAACCCCAGTTGCTGTTCCTGTAGTAGATCCTTGCCATTTGAAAATTTGAGTAACCTAAATGCCCCTAAAGTCTATCATACAAAGAACCAAGTGCCATTTTGCTGATGGGAGGATTTGAATCATGCCCCAGGAAGCTACTGACCAAGCCCATTCACCTACCCCTACCCCTAGCTTCTACATCTTGATGTAAATTTGACGTATTTTTCTTCTCCTAATGAACACAGTCATTGTTCTACAGTGACAAATATAATTCTTTATTTTTAAAAATGACCTACAAGTGAGAAACAAAATTTTAGAGCATGTTAAAAAAGAGGTTAAGCTGTGATCTGTGCATTTGCATGGCAAACTTATGGCTTGCACTAGAAATTTGATTCCAGAAACATCAGGGATCCCGGCATAGGCATTCTGTGTCTTCAAATTTGGGCATGTGGATGGTCCCTGTCAGTTTGCCTGAGTGGCAGGTTAACCATGAGCCTCATGTGTGCTACCCACTAAAGCCGTCCCAGAAGAGTATGTCTAAGAAAATGAAGTGCCCAGTCCAGAGGAAGTTGATCTGAAAGGGTAATACACATTGTACAGCCAACTGGGACCAAGAGGAAACTGTGATGCTAGCTCTCCACTTGGGGTGATGAGGCACCCTTGATTAGCAGCTTATTCTTTGTTTAGCTTTTCCCTCTGTCTAGAAATCCAGTTTGACTGATGCGGTGCCTCCCTAAATTCTCAGAGCCGAGTCACCACATCTAAAACTCGTAGAACCCTCAGATAGTCTCAGACATGGGGTGCTTTACCTGGAAACAATCATGTCATTCCTCCACAGTTCCACAGGAGGAACTATTATCTTCTACATCTTATGAAAGGAAACTGAAACTTGTGAGGTTGACTCACTTGCCCGAGATCACGGTTTGTAAGTGGTAGACCTGGGACTTGAACCCTTGACTGCCTGACTTCAAAAAAGGCTCTGAACTATGCAGTTTTATCTCATCTTATTCTTCCCAGTCCCTTCCCCATGCATTTGGGGAAAAACAAAAGAAGGGCCCTAAAAGAAACTTTAGCCCAGACAAATCAGACTTAGAGGAAATAATCCAAACATCCATACCCAGGAATATACCCACCCTTGTAGGTTTTCACTGCCCATTGTTTCTGGGGGCCCATGGCCACAGGGAGCCTGGGAGAGCCTGCTGCCTGCTTGCTGTGGCCATGCCTAGGGAAGCATTCTGGGGCTGGATGTGGGGAAGGCAGGGCATTTTGTGCAGAGAGTCAGCAATGATCTGGCCCGTCCCTAGGGACAGAGCTATCAGTTAGACCTGGGACACATTTGTCATGGCTGCTCCCCTGTTCAGAAGCTTCCCCCTCAGGCCCACCCTGTCTTCATCTCTGGGCAGGATGGAGAGAAGTCCCTTTGATCTGCAGACCAGTAGCAGGAGAAGCATGGCGTTTCGTGGGCCTGCTCCTCCCTCCGCACAGGCGATTGTTTGGACAACTTTACGAACAAGCCCCTGGGCCAGACGTGCATCAGAGCATCCAGACGCTTAAGACAGATCATGCCCTGGAAGAAAGTAGAAATGCAATGGCCACTTGCTTCTCATGGAGGAATCCTAGGTCATAATGCGGGGGAAAGGATGCCGCCAGGACTCAGATCTGCAAATAGGCACCTCAAACAGAAGAGTGGAAGATAAGAGTGGCGCTGAACTCATAGCCTTCCCACTGGATGGCACAAACTTCCGTGGTCAGGAAAGAGCCACACTCACCATGTAGGTGCCCAGTCTCCATCCACAGCCCCATGCCCCCACTGAAAGCATTGACCTGGAAACAGATTAAGTTACTTTTGAGATATGTGCTTAGTTTACAAAGTAAGACAGGTAGCTCGTGGAAGATTATGACGGCTTCCTACTTATCCTCCTTGAGAAAGGAAGGTTTTTGAGTCAAATAATTCTGAATAGGGAATGTATGTCTTTTAAAAATATATTCGGCTTCCCTGTAGTATAGTATACTTTGATGCATTAAAATATAGCTCGCCCCACTCAAATTACTGCCTCGGTGCCTAATGCTGTAAAATTAAACTATTCCGTGCCGATATTGTATTAAGCTCCTCCAGCATTTCAGACACAGACATCTCACAGAGCTTCAGGCCATGTGTTTTATATGCTGTCAGGGTGAACTCTGACATCAGTCCATAAACCCCCTGCCCCCATGTCCTTATACAGTACAGCATTTTCAAAAATTTTGCTGCAGGCCCCTCCCACAGTGTCACTATTGGAAATAAACATCTCTGGTTTTGTGGGTATGAATGCCTAAAAAGACCAAAAACAAACCAAAAAAAGAGATTGTTTTATGAGAAGTCCTTGTCGCCTAGACATAACTTTTGCATTTATTCTATGCTTGATATTATTAAGGGTTTATGTGTGTGTGTGTGTGTGTGTGTGCGCGTGTAGGAAGGGTTTTTTTGGGGGGGGTGGAATTTTTCCATATGCAAAAAAGGGCATACGTTTATGTACAATGAGTTCCCCTCTATAGCAGGGAGCCAAAGATAGCTGTATGTTTGCATTTTGCAAAATAAATGGATATAGCCGTAAAGGCCGATCCTCTTAACAAGACTAACTTTGTCATTGAATAAGGGAGATTATTTCATAGATTTAAAACCAGTTAACACATTTAAAACTTGATAAGACAAGGCAATCCTGGTATGTTTCCTGTTCTCTAGTGATTAAAGCAAACCGAGCGCTGGTCAAGGGGAGGTTTTCCATGGTACAAGTAATGCCGTGAATGTTTCTCCTGGTAATGCAATTAGGAAATATTGGCCCCAGCTAATGTAACTTAAACAAAACATGTTGTCCTCATCAAACTTGTTCAAGTTGTTAAACAGGCGAAGTCTTGTCCAAAAAGTTAAAAAACAGGGGCATATAGTGTTTCCATGGAAACTCTGTTAAAATACTGATTTGTGGATATGATCATAATCAGCCCCATAATCTAATATGACTGAATTAAATGAAAAAGAATCTCAGTTATGAAGTAAGCCCCCTGTGTGAGCGTATTCTTACACATGCAGAAAACATATGGGTCTGACGGACACTATTTTCAAACTACTTGGCGCAGGATAGAGCTTTAAGACTCCAAGTTTTGTCTGTTGTTTCCCCCCACCCCATTCATTGTTCATCATTTTTATAATACTGGGATTATGTGGGTGAGTAGTAAATAAAGTCTTGACGACATTCGGTTTTTTTAATATCTATCATTGCTCCCTACACAACACCCCATATTGTTTTCATTGTCTTTTGTGACAAGATAACCTATAATATTTAACGATTTGTGGGACGTTACAAGTTTAAGTTTTATTAAAGTAATAATTTCTTCCTGCTAATGGGATCTTGGTAGAATTCTAACCACAAGGTTTCAGATGGATGCCTTTGACCTCCAGAGGAAAGGACATTAAGCCAAAGGTTGGGGCGAGCGTCCCTAGGACCTGGGGCAGAGACTTCAGGGACGTGCATTGGCCTCCTCCCTGCTACACAGCTCTACAGCTAGGTTTGCACCTGTCTAGGCTGTAGTAAAAATGGAAACTGCTCACCATGGGATAAACTTCAGCCTGATGAAATGGCAAAGACAGCCGTCTTTCAGCAAACCTGCTTGATTTATTTGGAAATCATTTCACCCAGAGATGATCACAGGTTGGATCAGTTTCCTTCTTGCAAAAATGCATCCTCAGTCAGGACGAACTTCAAATAGGGTTTACCAACTGATTATTGGCTGGAGCCCAACAATCATTTATACCGTGGCATCCCAGAGCGCCTGTAGAATGACTTCTGTAACAGGGAAGTTGCATGTGTCCATACACCTCTACACAGATGTGTTGATACTTTTCATACCAGCCTGTGGTCCCCTGAAGGGCCCAGCATGGCTGAAACTCACCTTCTGGACAGGTAGAGTCAGACAGAGCTCAAAGATCAGACTCTGACCCCAGGAGCAGGGACTGACTTCTTCCCAAGCTTCTCCCATCCACCTCCCACAGTGGCCAGAGCTTCCGGGAGTCCATGCACACCTCATTTGGGCACAGGGAGGAAGAAGCAAAGAGAAAAATAAGCTCGGGCCTAAATCTTGTTGCCAGGAGTTGGAATCTGCAGATTAGTCACTCATCTTAACACCTCACTTCTAATTAACTTGGTTTTGTAGCAAAGTGATATATGAATGTAGTTTTTTTATTATTATTTATTTATTTTATTTCAGCATATTATGGGGGTACAAGTATTATGGTTATGTATATTGCCCATGCCCCCCTCCCCCCTCGAGGCAGAGCCTCAAGCGTGACCATCCCCCAAACGTTGCACATCTCACTCATTATGTTTGTATACACCCATCCCCTCCTCCCCACTCCCACCTGCCCAACACCCGACAAATGTTATTCCTATATGTCCACATGGGTGTTGATCCGTTAATATCAATTTGCTGGTGAGTACATGTGGTGCTTGTTTTT